>CM021103.1:328573915-328905246 GCA_007115665.2 Sequoiadendron giganteum | reverse complement strand
GCCCCGTCACCGTACCCCTTTTGTAATTCTCCCTTCTCCCATCATGGTGAAGGTATGTGTAGAATTGAACTAATCAAATTCATATCACAAATATATTAATTCACAATTCTCCAATCACGAGATAATTTACGCTGATCTGTTTTTGAATGTTGGTTCTTCTCAAATTCAAATCCTTCTCAACTGCTTCCATTAGAACATATTGCTTAAAGAGAAACAAATAGATTAGATCCAATAAATAATTACGAATAAAGATTAATAATTGCTGAAAGCATCATTATTGCATAATAATAAACAATATACATATATATAGATATCATATGTGTGTATATGTAATTATACTTAACTTACTCCTCTTATCGATTTGTCGTTTATCTTCATTTATCTTCCCACTTTAAATCTTATTCCCCTAAGGATACTTCTTTATTTTCCATATTTTGCTTAAGTCGCTGCCTTTATATACATTAATATCTGCGTTTGAATGCAGATCTGTTGGTGTATATAATTTATCTTCCATACTTCACCGCGCCTGCTATCTGAATGCAGATTTATTTATTATTCCTCAATGATTCCCTGTTTTCTGATACTCACAAGGTATTCCTTATTCGCTGCTGTAGACTTCCTATTCTATCTCTGCCCTCAACTTGTACTTTCTTCTCCTATTCATACCATATCATGCCCCCTCATAAAGGGTGTGAACTCTTAAGAAAGGAGACATTCCTAAGGGGCGCGATTCCTAGATGGGCGTCGGCCTCTTTAATTCTATTATTGTTTAAGATTAATCGCTGCCTCCCCTTAATGAATAGGTGCAATAGCTTTAATCGCTACTCCTAATACTCTATCCTGTGTTTGTCTTTTTATCCTTTTTCCTCTACTTTCATACACACGATCCCTTATTATGCTTACAATTCACCAAAGGCTCGGGCAATGCTACCCAATCACCAAACCTTGGAGTTAAGCATAAACCGTTCCATTGTTATATAACAAACATGGCTCCTTGAGAGTAACAAAGACGGCTCCTTGAAACTAACAATCCATCCTGAGTAATGACTTGACACTCTATCTTCAGAATCCCTTAGCGTATGAGATATGGCAGTGGCGGCATATTAATAAACTCATTCGCTCAAATGACATTCATATTTGGAAACTCCGTGCTGGCTTTTCATATCACTTTCGCATCTTTTTGGTTTTCGTTGATGTAGCGACTCCTTTTGCTGTATGTAGCGAATTCCCCAGTAGAAAAATCAATTATAGTAAACTAGTGTTATAATTCCAAGCACTAATCCTTAATATATTTATGGTTCGGGCCATTCAACAGGTGTAATTATTTATGTTTGTTTATATATTTTATGTTCCTTTGTTTTAATGTATATTTTATATTATAATAATAATTCTAATAATATCAAATTGTTAATATTGTATCATTCATATTTATATCATTATATTTAATTATAACTATAGTATTATCTTACAATAATAGAATAACATTAAATTGCTAATATTCTTCTTTATATATTTCAATATGTATTTTATTTATTTACATTTCAATGCTTTATATTTCAGTGATATACTTTCGAGGGTATGACAAGGACCCCTTGTGGCGTATCAAAATAAGAGACATGATACCTAATTTTAGAAAACATGGTAATTTACATTTCAATACTTTATATCTCAGTGTTACAATTTCGGGGGCATGACAAGGATCCCTTGTAGCATATCAAAATAAGAGACATGATACCTCATATTATAAGAAGTCTCCTATCATGTCTCTTTTTCAGATTAAAAATAATATTTTCAGTGGGTCCAATTATCTCATTTTCAAAAAAAATCACTTAGATATTATTTTAAAAGATGCTTTTAACATTTTATTTAAATATAATTTAAAAAGACCCCTTGGATGTAATTTAAAGGTATTTTTAAAATATTTGAAGGGAAAAAGAAATTTAAAAAAAAATTATAATAAATAGAGGGCCCAAGGCAAAGTGCTTATTAAAGAAAAGTGAAGGCTCTCATTATTCATCATCATTGTTCATCTTCATCATGTTTGAAATTTGAATTTCAAGTTTGTATTCAAGGGTGAAAACTCTTAATGTAGGAGTTTTCCGAAGAATAAACTCTCTGACTCAAGTTGGGATTTGGGAACATAAACCTTCATATATTTTGGGCATGGAAATGATTTAGATTTGCAGGCAACTTGCTTATTTCAGTGACATTATTAAGAGTTTGAATTTCTTTCTTTTATTGCTAGTTTCCGATTATTATTGTGAATGATTGATTATTAATATTAAACTTCAGCAATTTATAAATGATTTTAATGTTATTTCTGATTATAATATTATTATTATTATCAATTATTCATGAAGAGTTTTTAATGTTTATAATATTAATATTATTATTATTATTTATAGGTATTCTTAATGATAAATAAATAAAACTAATCTGCTGTTTGTGGCTGATCCATTATCTGCTGATTACAAACTACATACAATAATAATAATGGTAGATGATATTATAGAATTTTGTAGCATAAAAACTAAAAAGAATCGCAGAATGTATTATGTTTGAAGACAGTGGAAGCCATCAAACTTAATAAAATATATGACTTCGGTTCTTGGTTAACTTCAACATTAGTATTTGATTGGTGGGCCAGTCGTACCCATCCTAACCTGGATCGCGGCTATTTGAAGGCTGCTGAAATATATTTTGAATGATAAAAAAATAAAATTATTTGAATGGAAGCTGCTGTACTAAGCAGAGAACTCTGCCACATCAGCCTTATATTGTTTAAAGGGAAGCGCTGTCTATTAAGGAGTATATGTGAGAAATCAACTGTAAGTTTGGCAAAGATATTTTGTTGAATACTATTTGTGAAGGGTTCTATTAATGTTTCAGGTTAGGTTTATTAATTAATTTAATATGAGACTGTTGTTGTAAATTTATTTTCTGTTTTTTTTATTTAGTTAAAAATCAGAAAATAATTAATAATATGTTCATTTTGTTTTAATAAATTAAATAAAAATTACAAATTGTCTTTTGTTAGCAGGGTTTGATTTCGTAATTTGATATGTATAATTAGTATTTTCTTTTAACATCAATTTTGAGTTAATTTAAAAAAACACAAAAGAATTGTAAATGCCTAAAAATCATAAAAAAAAACATTACACATCCCTCCTCCCCACATCGATGCTTGGAGTCTTAGATTCAGTCACCATAGATGTTGGTTGATCCTCTTTAGTCTTCAGCACTCATCATGTGAGAAGTAGAACTTATAGTGACACTACAAGAAATGAAATTTATGATTTAGATTTTAAACCATATATATGACATAATGCAAGGGCTCAACATAGGAATTTTGTTTTTGTTTTTCTTACTTTAGGTTGCACGAGGTGTAGAAGCAAAGGGTACATAAAAGATGAAATCGTGATTTGACTAGTATTAAGCAGCTATTTAATATTTTATACAACTTTGTAAATAAATATTGCAATATAATTTAATAAATATATTTAAAAACCTAAAATACTGCTGTTAGAAATGTATAGTTAAAACCTTAAACCCCTAAATGCTGTTTTCAGTAAAAACAACAGTTCAACGAACCTAAAAACAACATTTTAAAACAAAGTTATTGACTAAAACAACATTTTAAAACAAAGTTATTGTATATCTAAATTGGAAAAAGAATTATCACATGATCATTGATTTTAGATGTAGCCATTTAAGAATAAACATTTAATTTTAAAAATGCAAATCCCAAATGATGAAGAGCCATGTCTTACCTTGAAGGCTTGAGGGCTTCCAATGTGATGAATGTTTTGAATCTTAGAACACTTGGTATTTGTTCTTCTAATTTCTGCAGCTCCCCCTTGTGCTAGTTCTCTCACTTGCAACCTTGCTTGCTCTCTCTTGCCATGCAATTGTTGCACTTGTGACCTTGCTTAATGCTTCCAAGTTTTCATAGTGATTTCGAGTGAGGGTATAAAGTGTATTTATAGTTTTTTTTTGGAGTGCTTAGGGTGTTGGTGGGGTCCAAAAACTATTAGGGTTAGTGTTGGGAGCATAAACATCAAGAAAAATGTCTATGTTTTTTAGAAGCTGTTTTCTATAGGTATTTGAAGCAGGGGACAGCCAGACGTCTTGGGTACTTTCAAGAGACTTCAGGCAGTTTCCTTAAAGTCCTGGGGACATTGAACATGGGGAGATGCCTGGGGATGAACGCAAATCTTGATGGCACATCATTTTGCTAATCTCAACATGCTCTACTAAAGTTTAAATTTACAAAGTGACTTTTTAAAGTATCAGTCTTCTCTCACATAGAGAAAAGTTTGCTTGCAACCATAACTATCGAAGCTTCTGTTGTTCTGTGCAAGTCCACAACCAAATATTGTCAGCTCTGAAAATCAGTGTAAAATGTCAACCGCTATACTGCAAAATGTGTAGCTCTTCACAGTAGTGGTTTCTATCAATTGTTTAGATAGTTGCCAGAAGCTCAATTAAAGCTGGTGCTTACATTGCGATAATGACCAAAAATGACTTCTAATCCACACGTGATGCTGTTTCTTGAACTTCTTGAAATTCAGAGATATTGAATTGATTTTGCCTGCCCATTTTCTTGGTTTCATGCCTGTGTGTGGGTGGGTGTGCTTGTGTGTGTTTGCATAGGGTTGTGTGTGCGTGCACACATGTGCATTTGCATGCACACGCTAAGTCACAAGGTTCGGCGAACTTCAAGCATGGAGTTTGAATTTTATCGAATCTGAAATTTGTTGAAATTCGCTGCATTTTTTCGTAGCAAGAAACGAAGTAATGTCGATCCCATTCCCACACTCCTGACACCGAATACTCTGCTACGATGGGGACCCATTCACATCAAATAAGGACTTCATCACTTCAGTCATTCGCGGAAACCCGCTTCTAATGTATTGCCTTCAGTCGCAGGCCAGAGCATAATGAACCCTTGACCTTGCAAGGAGCCAATGCTTTGTGAAATTTTTCGAAGTTTCCGATAACTATATTAATATTCAAATAGTGAACCATAAGAAAGCAATGTTAATTTGGGATGAACCATAAGAAAGCAATATTCAAATAGTTTTGCGTCAATTAAATTAATCCATATAATAAATACTAAGTTACCGGTTCGGTTTTGGGTTCGGGTTCGGGTTCGAGAACCCGGTTCGCCGGTTCGGGATTTTTTTTTTTTTGATTTGGGTTCGATTTGGGTTCGTTTTGGGTTCGGTAATACAAAAACATATAAAAATCAGAAATATATACAGATTTGCAGCAGTAATTAAGTTCAGAATACACCACCATATTAATAGTTAAATAACATAGCAAAAATGAAAAATACACCACCATTTTATACTCAAATCATCAAAGTTCAAACATAAAAATGTAAAGTGTTTACAATCAGCCATTAATAATTAATAATTATTGATCATTGATCAATCTGAGTCATATGGGTCATCAAAAAAAGCAGCATCATCATCATCATTAGATGCTACATTATGTGTAGAACCACAAATAGCATTAGTTGCACTCGCACAAGCACTGCCACTAGCACTAACACTACCACTCTCATGCTCAGCGGTTGCTTCAGGCTCATAGTCATCATCAATATCAAGTGCAGCTAAGTGACTTGTGGAAGCATCCAAGTCAAGCTGCTCTGGCTCAATATCCCACCTCCTTGTGTCTCCTTCTTTGTAGGAAACTTGCTTGTGTGTAAGGAGGCGCAAGTTTGAATGCACATACACCAAGTCCTCTGCCTTTTTCGAATGTAGCCTATTGCGTTTTATTGAGTGGATGAAGGAGTATGTGCTCCAATTCCTCTCAGAAGAAGATGAACTAGCAACCTATTAAGACCAAATTAAATAGTTAGGAGTTACAAAATTTAAGTTGATTTAACTAAACAAAAATATTAATTAATAATTTAATATAAATATAAATTTAAAATTAAAATTAAAATTACAAAATATAAAACTTACTTGGGATAAAAATTTTATTGCAATAGGTTGGAGGTGCCTGTATTCTTGCCCATGGAAGTACCACCAACTATGAGCATCCACCCTAACCTTGTCTCGAACAGCATCAAGATTATGATCAACAGTACCAGAGCATGCAAAAGCCATGAACTCAGCCCTCACTCGATCACGTTGGTCACGATCAGTGAAGAGTCTACGAATTGCTGCCTTGTACCCTTGACCCACTTCAACATCCCTATATGGAGCAACTCTTGTTGAAGTAGAAAGTATCTCTGGACTATAATATTTGGGACTCAATGCAAAAGCAAGAAGATGCAACGGAGTGGTCATTTTGTTCCATCTATCAACAATGATTTCTTGTAGCTCTTTGAAGAACTTTTCTTCGGGATCTTCCTCTTTTGCATTGATGATGATTTTCATCTTCTCAATCATTGAGTCGATACCATCATATACTTCACCCAAACAAGGTCTATCCATGTCAGTGTAACGGATCATGCTCAATATGGGCTCAGTGAAACTGACGAGATACTCAACAAGGTCCCACCAACTATCATCTAGGATCCTTTGCTTGATCCTATTTGCCCTTTCACTGGTAGATTGCCTCCATATGGCCCAATTAGGGCTGATTACCATTGCAGAGAGTGCCTCACGAACCTTTATAAGGCGTCTCAACACAATTGTGTTGGAGGCAAAACGAGTCTCGGCAACCTGTTTGAAAATCAAAATTAAAACTAAAATATAATTTAAATTTACAAAATCAAAATTTAAAATTAACAAAAAATTAAAAAAATTAAAAATATTGAGAATTAACTTACCTTCAACAACTCCAATTTTGAGAATTGTCTAAATATTCCTTGTGTCATATGGTGGTTGGTGACAAACATTTGAATGTCTTCGCCCTCAGCATACACCTGTTTGATCCATTCAATTTTGGATCCAATTTTTTGTAGCATTAGATTAAGGGAGTGGACAGCACAAGGTGTCCAAAAAATGTGTGGATACTTCTCCTCAACCAATAACCCAGCAGCCCTACAATTTTTGGCATTATCAGTTACAACTTGCACAACATTTTTATGGCCCACTTCTTCAATAGCTTGGCAAATGATGTTAGCAATAAATGGACCATCCTTCACCTGTCCTTCACAATCCACTGCTCTCAAAAACATTGCCCCTTTAGGGGACACAGCAATAACATTGATCAATGGGCGATTTTTTGCATCTTTCCATCCATCAGAAACGATGGTCACCCCTGTTTCGATCCACGAATCCCTTATGGGCTTCAAAGAGTCTGCTACATGTTTCACCTCTTTCTCCAATAAGGTGCAACGAACCTTCTCAAAACCTGGGCCCTTATACCCCTTTGGAGCCTCATTAATAGATTTCACCATTTTTTGCCAATATGGTGAACGAACAACATTGAATGCCAATCCATTGGCATAGACACATCTTGCTATGTCTTGATCAGCAATCTCTCTTGCCTCATTCTGAAATGAAGCTTCCAACGGTCCCTTAGATCTTTTATTTGAAGAGGGTGTGGTTTGCTCTTGAGGGATGTCCATAAATGGATGGCTTCCTGTAGGTGGAAAATAAGAAGGCGGTGTAGGGGGTTTCATGAAACAAGATCCTTTCTTCAAAGGATGGCTTGTTTTACCACTGGCTGCTCTTTGGTCTGCCTTTTCTTGCTCAGCAATATATTTCAACACTATATTATCTGGAATGCCTTTCTCATCTTCACCTGGACAATTTTTTATGCCTGTTTCAGAGATCCCACACAAGTGCCCTTTCACTCGACTGTATGAGCTTGAATACTGAACATGGCAATGACTACAAATCCAAACATATCCTCCACCACCTGGAAGTTGTTGAACCATTTCTACATATTTCCAAAGGGGAGAGTTTGGGTTTGTTTTGAAACGAGATTGGCTTGAGCCTGAGGAGGTACCGGTTGCCATTGTAATATGGAATACCTAAGGCACAACATATTGAAATTTTGGTATTGATTGATTGAATTTGAAACTAACAGGCTTAATTAATTTCAAAAAATGAAAAAATTGAACATGTGTTATAGACATTTAGAGGAATGAAAAGTAAAACAAAACTAAAACTAAAAAACAAAACAAAAGAGTTGAAGTCCATTTGTTTTAAAAAAATGTAAAAAAAATAATCAAAAAACTTCAAAAAACCTACCTCTTTTGAAGAAATCTTGCTCAATGATCTTCTTGGCAACAAATAGGCACTTGCAAGTGCTTAGGAATAGCAGCACAACCAACTTCGAACAATCTACAATCAACCTTCAAGTCTATTCAAGCTTGTGCAAGCAAAAGAGAAAGTTCAGCAATGGAGGCAAAAAATCCTTTTTTTTCATTCACAAATTGGTAAATGACTATCACTTTACCTATTTCATGTTTTAGAGGCACATATTAGGGTTGGAAAGAATAAAAAAATATTTAAAAGTCAACAAAGACTTAAAAAATTATAAAAAAAAGTCAAATTCATGCTTTGAAGTCCGCCTGGGCGTGAAATTCTACCCGGGTTCGAAAAATTCGAACCCTGGTCGGACCCACAGTCCGGGTTCCGAACCCGGTTCGAACCCACAGAGCATTTTTCCGGACCCTGGGCGAATTAGGGCGAACCGGACCCGAATTTCGAACCCGGATCGAACCCGGATCGAACCCGGGCCCCCCAGGGCCGAACCCGGTAACTTAGAATAAATATATAAACTAATTTAGAGTCAATTAAGAGTGGGATTTGATAATTGTAATAAATGAATATTCAGTATTAAATGTAAGGAGATAAGGTTTTTAGTTGTAGGAATTAGAATAAAGAATATATGTTGATGTTGTGTAAGATATAATAATTTAGGTGTTAAAAAGTTTGGAGTCTATAAAATGATTTAGGATTTGTATAGTTTCTGAAAATATATATAGGCCATATATTATCCTTTTAAGACTGAATGCAACCTCCATGAAAATGATCTAGTGCATAGAGTTGATTTGTAAGCTATAAGATTGTCTTGAGAATATGGACTTTTACTACCTAATTTTTTGCGGTCTTTGATGGATGAATCATGTGTAAGGATGACGATATTTAGAAATACCTTTGGAGAATTTGTCAAATTGATAAAGTTAAAAGACACTAAAGATTCAAGTTAACTAAATCTATTTATCAATGTTAAACTATTTTGACAATTTTGTGGATATATTACTTATATTTAAAAAAAATAAAATTTATATTAGATGAATTTAATGCCGATTCTTTTTCCCAAAAAATTTCCTTGCCGAACTTCATCTGAATTTCAACATTGCCGAACTCGAACTCGAATTCGAACCTTGTGACTTAGTGCAGTACACGTGTGTGTTGGTGTGTACATGTGCACACGCATGGGTGTGTGTATGCATGCACGTGTGTGCCAAGATAGTTTAACTACTCTTATTTTTGGATGAATACATTCTTTCCAAGAATCTCTCTTTGTACAGAGCTTACCATTAATGAAGTTCTGCCATCAATTATGTTGAGCCCATTTCTTACTTGGAAATAAGATAACTACCATTTTGAAGTAAGGAATTAGTTGGTTTATTTCTGATGGAATCTCTCTTTGTACTGAGCTTACCATTAGTGAAATCCAGTCATTAATTAGGTTGAGCCCAGTAATGACTTGGAAACAAGACACCTGCTGTTTTGAAGTAAAAACCAAATTTCTTAGCAATGAATTTTACTCAAAAATTCAAAAACTATGCAGTTGAATCCTGATAAAAACATCAGACTCAAAAACTATGCAGTTAAATCCTGATAAAAACATCAGAATATGTAAGTTTATTTTTTAGCTCAATTTTGCTATCACAGGTTTTCAAAAATGCAATTAATCCCATATTTTAGAGAGATTTGCTTTGAGATTGGTCATTAACTCTTAACAGTGGTAAAAAGAGAGGATTTACAAATAGAATATCAAATGAAAAAGGGGAACTGGAATTTTCTACAAAATTAACTAAAACTTAGAGATTGGTAGTCAGGTATACCTTGCAAGGGCTTAAGTTAGAGATCTCAAGCTTCCACAGTACATACTTATTGAAAACACAATTTTTGGAAAAAACCGTGTCAAAAAATATTTTCTCACAACCCATTTTCACTTTAAAATGAGAGAAACTTTCATTCATATGGTGCCATTTTCAAGTCAGACACGGGATAAAATTTATGATGGAATAAGAAAACTTCTAACAACCATAAAAATAGACTGCTAAAAGATTGCAGTTTTTTGACATAGATGTCCAGTAAAAATTGCAGTCATCGGCTGTTTAGGATCTGCGAATAAGTACCTGCAGCACAGCAGTTATTAGCTACAAATTTGGGTGACATTTTTCTCTATTTTAAGCATTATTTTATTGCTTCTTTCTTTCCTCAACTTTATGTTCTTTCAGAGAGTAGGGTTGAGGCTCTCTTCCTTTTCTGGGAAGATAGATGTGGCTGCTGCCTAATAAGTTGACATATGCTTGTTTTGAAAGCAATTAATTTTAATGAACATTGTTAGCAGGTTATTTGTTTGTTAAGAGGTAGTTGTGTTGATTAGTCGTCTGTTATAGATGGTTAGTTGGATTCAGTTGAAAATCTCATCGTATATATGTGCAAATGGTTGAATGAATCACAATAAATATGGCAATGACTATCATTCCAAAAATGAGGATAGAGGTGAATCTAGTCATAACTCTAGAGGCAGGGGCTATGATTGAGGAATAGGTTTTGGTTTTCAAAGAAGTAACAATTATAGAGGTAGATGTAGAGATATTTGTAGAGACAAAAGACATAATCATTGTTTTCATTGTAATAAATATGGTCATTATGAGTCTGAATGTTGGCATAAATAGTCTGCTTAGAGTACTACAAAGGTACACAAAATTTGTTTCTTCCTTGTTTCAATACAAGTTCCAATGAAATACTTTGTGGTATATTGATTTTTGTTGCTCTTCACATATGACTTAAGATAAGTCATAGAGACATGCAGTGGTTGCCCAAGCACAAATGATAGGTGATCATATGTTTCCCCTTTACTTTTCTTTAAACAATCAGGTCTTAAGCACTACAAAATTGCATGATAGTTGTCTATGGCATCAACGGTATGGGCATCCCAATTTTGGTGGTTTTCTATTACTTAAGAAGCATATGGTTGAAGGATGACCATTTATTAAGAAAAACAAGAAATTTGTGAAGAACGTTTGTTTGGGAAACAACATAGAACTATTTTTCTTCTTGGTTTGTCTAGAAGGGCTAGAAAATCTTTTGAAATTATTCATATTGATTTGTGTGGTCCTGTGGAAACTCTCTCTAAATAATCCTAGTACTTACTCACTCTTATGGACGATTTTTCTTGTAAAACTTGAATCTATTGTTTGGCTAATAAATCAGAAGTTTTTAATAAGTTTGTTGAGTTCAAATAGTTTAGTTGAAAAACAAAGTGATCAATATATTAAGCTAATCAGATTAGATAATGGGAGTGAGTATAGGTCAAATATATTTTTGGATTTTTATAGATAACATGGGATTCAGAGAGAGTTTGCCACTTTCTACACTCCATAGAAAATTGGAGTTGCTGAAAGAAAGAATAGGACTATTATTGAAATGGCTAGAAGCATGATGAAAGAAAAGGACCTAGATAAAAAAAATTAGGCAGAGGTAGTCATTACAAAAGTGGTTCATGGAATGATTTCTGAACAAGGTTGGTCTGGTTTTGCACCATCTATTGCTCATCCAAAGGTGTTTAGTTTTGTTGCTTATGCACATATACCTAGAGAAAAAAGACCAAAATTGGATGAAAAAAGTCTCAAATGCATTTGTATTGGTTATGGTTTTGAAAACAAAGCTTATAGATTAATGATTCTATCAATAATAAATTAATCATAAGTAAAGATGTTATATTTGATGAAAGAGCCCAATATACTCTTGATGAAAAGGATAAGAACATTGAGATTGATTTGAAGAAATCTAACCACCCCATGAATGATGTAGGTGAAGAAGACTCTCATCTACTTGTGTCTAATGAATTAGAATTCATTGATAATGTAGAACGTTCATCCTCAAATGTGGAGACTAGGAGATATTAGGAATACCAAAGAAGAACTGAAAGAAATCATCCCCCATCACTCCTGTTGGACACTTATTTTTATTAAATGAATACAAGGTTCCATACAAAAGTTAAATATGCTCTCATGACTCAAGTTATATTGATGAAGTTTATGTTTCTCAGCCTCAAGGTTTTGAAGTACCTTCCAAAGAATGTTTTGTTTGCAAGTTGAAGGTCTTGCATGGTTTGAAACAGACACCCCAAATATGGTGATGTAGGGTACTCCCTTACAAATCTAAAAACTCACAACAATGGAGAATTGCACAACAAAATGCAGGAAGGAAGCATAAGCTATCAATTATATTCATAAAATGGAATTACAACATTATAACATGGGCTTTTTGATTGCATAAATCAGCAATATGGAGTCACAATTTCCTCACTAAATCTGAAAATAATTTGGAGTCACAAATCCTTTGTCCAATCCAGCACCATCCAGTTATGCTAAAATCCAACTCTCCAAAAGCCAACTTCTCACTAACACAAGGCTGCAATATATAGAGAATTGAGGATGAGAATACCACTGTGGTATTCCAAAACAACATGCAACTACCTCCTTGGAAAATCCACCCCCCATTTGAGTAAAATCATAAAATTATAAAAATTACTAAATCCGAAGACTGAATGCAAGAACATGCACCAACATGCAAACTTGGGCACTCAACATGCAAATGCATGGAAATGAACATGCAAGAACATTCATGCAAAGTGGTCCCCACCTAGAAATGGAATGCCCAAATGGAATATTCCTCTTGGGATGCCTTTGAAACATTTATTGGAGTAATTCCCTCCAAAATTACTATTACAGATCATCATAGGGAAAATTGCAAATTTTGGAAATTAAAAATAATTATTTTCCCACATTAGCCCTTATTGAACATTAAAATAAAGGAAAATAATATTTTTGGGTGATGTTGATGCCAGTACCCTCGGATGCTCTGCATTAGACACCCATGGTAGGAATTTTTTTGTGAATATGAATTCACAAAATGGAGTTGAGTGGTAGTGACACCTTTTCAGATTGCAAACAATCCTCAACAAACTCCATCACTAAATTTGGTACCTCCAATTGATTCTTCTTTCTCCTCTTCCAGCACCTAGCTAGAACAAGCATCCTCCTCTGACAATTCTGCTCTTTACTCCTCTTTCTCAATGTGGAATCAACTCCACCATAACTCAACCATCTCTTCCAACTGTATCTTGCATTCTCCTCCAATCTTGCGAGATTCAACCCACCATAGTCCGTCCACCTTTACCAAATTGCACTTGCACTTAACTTTGCAACACCATACAAACCCTTCTTTACATACCAATAATGTCTAACAAACTCTAACTGAACCATCTCATTTGCATTCACTAACTCATCCATCTCAACATGAAAATCATCTTTCTTAAATTCAATAAGATTTTACCTTCTCATCACCTGTTGCAACTTCAATTTTGTTCTATTCTACATGCCTTTAATAAGACATGCAACTGTATCACTTCCTTGTCCTATAACCAATGCATCACACTCTACTTCCACTACTGCAATCTGCATCAATAAATCATCTCTCTTTTTTACGTCCTCCAAAGGACTCTTCTGCTGCAACTAAATTATACTCACATCCATCTTCGTCGCGATATTTAGTAAAATTAAAAGTTGCTTGAGTTACATCCACTGCTACAACTCTTTCCCTTTCCACGTTTATTGTCATCTCCTTCAAGTCTTCACAAAGACTTTCCTTTGCTGCAATTTTTGAAATCTCATTCTCCATGTCTTCCAACAGACATTCCTCAGCTTCAAACTCATCAACTTCTTCATATTCATCTTCTTCTTTTGTGCCACATGCATGACACTTTGTTGCATCTTCTTTCTTTTCTGCAATCAAAACATCATTTTTTTCCCTTGTTTTCTCCTTTCAATCTCCTCTCTTATTTAATCCTCCTGTTGTTGCAACTTTATCATTCCAACTCTTATTTCTTCTTGCTCTCTCTCTGATTTTTTCAAGCCCAGGAATCCTCAAAATCCATCCAATGATAAAATCATTTTCTTCTTCCTCTTTTCCATCGTTAAGGCCCCTCAAATCCTTAACACAAATTTTCATAATTCTCATGTTCTGCACATGTAAACTGCCTCACTCGATGATTTGTTTACAAATCTTCAACACTATCAGGTTTTGTTGCAAACTACCTCACATTCGGTGATCTATTTACACACTCAAGAACCTCTACTCCATAAATCTTCTATGTAGCTTCTCTTGCATGTTGCACATACACATGCAACAAAAATCACACACTCCACCCTCAAGGCTTGGTGCAAACTGCCTCACATTAGTGCTTTTGCCTACACACTCAAGAACTCCTGCTCTAATACCACTAATATAGGATACTCCCCTTACAAATTTGAAAACTCACAACAAGGGAGAATCGCACAACAAAATGCAAGAAGGAAGCATAAGCTATCAATTATATTCATAAAATGAAATTACAACATTATAACATGGGCTTTCTGATTACATAAATCAGCAATATGGAGTCACAATTTCCACCACTAGTGTTGGGTAATCCCCTTACAAATCTGAAAACTCACAACAATGGAGAATTACATACAAAATGCAAGAAGGAAGCATAAGCTATCAAATATATTCATAAAATGGAATTACAACATTATAACGTGGGCTTTTTGATTACATAAATAAGCAATATGGAGTCACAATTTCCTCACTAAATATGAAAATAATTTGGAGTCACAAATCCTCTGTCTAATTTGCCAACATCTTGTTATGCTAAAATCCAACTCTCCTAAAGCCAACTTCTCACTAACACAAGGCTGCAATATATAGAGAATTGAGGATGACAATACCACTGTGGTATTCCAAAAAAAATGCAAATACGATTGAAACTAAAAGTAGGGAGTTGTTTTGGTGAATAGTCTGCAACTTGCTCGATATCCGAGGGCGTTGGGATCCGTGTTGGCTTTTTGCGGTCTATGGGGGAGGTCTTGCCCTCCCTCACTGAGGTTTGTTTCTCCCAAGGGTCCTCGCTTTCATTATTCTTACCCTTGTTTCTTTGCTCTGTATGTGCTTCTTTGTTTGTTGTTTTTTCATTTTTCACTTTCTTGCCCTCGGCCCTCGGTTCTGAGGGGTTCTTCCATCTGCTCTCGGTGTTTGCTGCTTGTAATGGAGGGGGGGACGTCCCCCCCAACCCAACTCAACACGGCGGACAGCCTTGGCTCTTCGGTCTCTCCGCCCAAAACTATAGCGCTGTGGTCGCCGATCTTGGGTTCGTTGCTCCTGAAGGCGCTAGGTTTTCCACGGAACAGGTACGCAGTGGTGTTGGCGGGAGTGAAGGTAAGGACCCCTCCACTCCCTGTGATTTGCACTTGTTTCCTAACTCTCTGCTTAAAGAAACCATAACGAATGAAAGGCTTAAACTTAAAGAATCTGCCATCTTTCTAGTAGCGACAGACATTAATAAATTGCCTACAAGGAAATTCATAAATGTGTGGTTTTCTGATGTTTGATTAAAAAAATTCGGTGTTCAGTTAACATACTACAGATTAATACAAAAAGGTTTATTTTTTATCTTTCTAAAAAATCATGATATGCAGAAAAAAGTATTGCAAAGACCCTTCTGGGCAGTAGGCAAATGTGTTTTCCGTGCCCTCCCATGGGAACCCTCAGCCATAGCCGATGAACTATTAGCACTCTCCTCACCTAGATGGGTTGTTATTAAAAACCTGCCTCCTGAATTTTGGAGAATTCTGCCCTAGATTGTTGAACCTTTCGGGAGAGTTATCAGGGTAGACGAGACCAAAGCGGCCCTGCCTAGCCTTGACGCGCGCGTTTTGGTGTCTTTCACCCCTGGCATTGAAATACCTAACTGCTTGAAAATTCATGAGGAAGACACGGTCTTCTCCTACCCATTGGATCTCTTGGGTGGTGTCAATTCTTGTTTTCTGTGTAGAAGGGAAGGGCACCTTAGGAAACATTGTCCGATCATCAAAAATTGGAAGGAACCCCCCCGAAAAGCGTGCCTAACCCGGTCGCTGACTTGACCCCACCCGAGGAAGCAACGACAGGTGAGTATCTAGGGGGTCCTGGTCCACAAGGTCCTGTTGACAACCCGACGTCCATGGACGGGGCAGAGGAGTCACCCTCCTTCTTTAACAAGGGTGAAAATGTGGAAGTAAACACTATGCAATCCTGGAAGGATGGTGAGCCTCATCGTGTCACACATGAGTCAGAATTGGTCGAGAGTAGGAACTCCTTTGAAGTGCTTTCTCCTGATGGCGAAAGCGAATGCCTTACCAGTCATTCCATGCCCTTCCTTGAACCTAACAAGGCTTCTGTCCCTTGTGAGCCTGCTCCCCCTAACGTCACTTTTGCGTTGGAAAAATTGAATGCTCAACAAATTGTGATGAGACAAATCAGGTCAAGGATTCGTGAAAACTTCGACATCCCCACCAGAAGCCCTAGAATAGTCGAGGCAACTATTGAAAAAGACATGACCCAGTTTGATCTCAAGGTTGCATCCTCCTGCTCAAATAGGGATACAAGAGTTGATGTGGGCAAGAGCCTGGAGGGCTCCTCTGCAAAGCTATTTCACTCCCTGATTCCACCTCTCCTTGAGGGCCCCCAGGGTGCAAATAAGGATAAATTAGGTGCATCCCAGCCACCTCTACGAAACTCTGCCGACTTGAAGGCTTCGGTCGGTAGCCCTAGTGGCAGGGGTGAGACACCTTTGGCATGGAAACCCTCCGCTACTCCTGAACAGACCCACACTATATCTGCTACCCCTGAGCCAGAAGATGGCTTTGATCCTCTCCTAGAGTCCGGATCTCCCAGCACTACCCCCCAAGCTGCATTCCCAACCTCAGAAGAAGGCTCGGAGTTGAAAATTAAGGGTGGGGTTATGGGATCCCCGACAAATGAGGATGTCAACCAGTTGGAAAAGCCAAAAAAAGGACCTAGGAGGCCAAGAAAGAATTCCAAGTTGGTGAATATAGGAAAAGGAGGAGCAATCACCAAGCAAACCCATAAGAGAAGGAAAAATAGTGGGGTCATTCGATCGCCCACACCTAAAAGACAAGAGGTAGAGGACAAATTGCCGAAATGTTTTGAGCATTTCAGGTCCGAGCAGAGTGAAATGCCTATGACTGTGGAAAATGAACATTAATTGTATTTCTTGGAACATCAGGGAACTAGAGTCACTCGATAGGAAGTACATTGTCAGAAGGTTTCTTAACATGCAAAAAAAGAAAGACTTTGTATTTCTTCAAGAGACCAAAGCCATTGGTTTAACTGTGGAGACAAACCTCAGATTCATCTGGAACAGATCCACCTTTTTCTCCACTGCGCATGATAGGGGAAAAGGGGGGGCAGCAATTTTGATTGCCAATCACTGGTCTCAATCTATTACTAGCCATGGCACCTCTCCGTGCAACAGGGCGGTATGGGTCACATTGAAAGATAAGAATGAAGAATTTGGAATCTGCACAATCTATGCCCCCAATGATTACAAAGACAGGATTAAGCTCTGGCAATGGCTTGCCTCCCTTCCTAATATTCCTTGGATCATTGGTGGGGATTTTAACATGGTAGAACATGCGGAGGATAAGTGGGGTGGCATAGATATGTCTTGGAAAGGAAATGAAAAATTCTTTTGGAGCATGCTAAAATCTAAGCTTGAGCTGGTAGAACCAATGGAATTGGGGAAAAAAGATTGCAAAGGCATTTGGTTTACCTAGTGTAATGCCCAAAAAAGAGGAAATAGAATATATTGTAGGCTGGACAGGCTGTATGCTAACAAAAATGTTTTCAGATGCATACCAAATGCAAAGGGAGTAAAAGTCTTTGTCCACCCTTATACGCTATCTGATCATCACCCTATTGTGGCTACCCTCGCTTGCAATCAGGGTGATCACCCAAGGACAAACAAAAAAGATGCCTTCTTGCTTAACACCTACCTTCTTAAAGACAGTGAGTGTAGGGACGCTGTTGCCTCCCTCAGAGAAATTAATAAATGGCTGCTCAAAGATGCCTCTGACATTGAAAGATGGAACACCAATGTGGAAGGCTAGAGAAAACTCTTCCAAACGATTGGAAAAAAGAAGGCCCTGGACATGAGAAGGGAGAAGTATAAGGTACAAGAAGATCTAGCCCAGGCAGAGACCAAGATGCAGGAAGACCCTTGCAATGAGTCTCTAGGGGCTGCACTCGTAAAAGCCAAAACTAGTCTCAAGAGGATTCAGGCTCACCGAATAAACGGGCAAAGGACCAGAGCAAAGCTAAACTGGCTCAATGCCGGGGACAAAGGCTCCAAATTCTTTTTCAACCTACTAAAAGAGAAAAGTAGTAGGGAACAGATTGCCCAGATTTGGGATGGTGAGAAAGTTCTCTCCTCCCAAGAGGAATTTGTGAAACAATTTCAATCCTACTTTAAAGATCTCTTCACCTCAGAAGGGGTCTCTAATGACAATCAATGAGCAAGAGACACTATAAGCAAACTGATCCAAAAAAGGATCTCAAAGGATGAAGCAGATAAACTCTCAGAGAAAGTGACCAAAGAAGAAATCAGGCTGGCCATTGCAGCCATGAGCAATCATAAGTCGTCGGGCTGCGATGGCTTACCCATTGAATTTTACAAATGCTTCTCGGACTGGGTGGTAGATGATCTAGCACAGGTCTACGATGAAGCCTTAAGTAGAGGCTCTCTGGGTAAGAAAATTAACAAAGGTATAATCAGACTCCTTTCCAAGGGGGGAGACAAAACCCTCGTGAAAAATTGGAGACCAATCACACTCCTAAATGTCTCTTACAAGATCTTAGCCAAAGTCATGGCCTCAAGACTTGTCAACATTTTTCCAAGGTTTATCTCCAGCACCCAAACTGGGTTCATAAAAGGTAGGTACATCTTGGAGAACCTAATAACTAGTTGGGAAGCAATGCAATGGGCAAAGGATTCCAATCAGAATATGGCAATGGTACTGCTAGATTTTGAGAAAGCTTATGACAGGGTTGAATGGCAGTTCCTGATCACTATAATGCAAGCCTTTGGCTTCCCTAAGAGTTTTTGTGAAATGACTAAGGTCCTCTTAAGAGATGCGGTTGCGCAGGTGGATATTAATGGCTCACTCTCAGATGAAATCTTGTTGGAGAGATCAATTCGCCAAGGGTGCCCCTTAGCACTAGCATTGTTTGTAATTGCATCAAACGCCCTGTACTACTTGTTAATAGATCACTCCTTCTCCCCGAAAATCAAGGGCATTAAGCTGCCTGACTGCACCGAGCTACTGAATCTCCACTTTGCTGATGACACAACCCTCTTCTCCTCCCTATTGATGAAGCTTGAGCTATTTGGCAAGGCCTCAGGAGCAAAAATCTCTAAAGCCAAAACTATTGTCCTGGGTTGGGAAAACTCCCCTCCTGGGTGGTTAAAAGAATTTGGGTTCAACTGGGGAGGCCCTATGCTACAGGTGAGATACCTGGGGATTCCATTTGCTGTCAACCCCAATCTGAAGGACATGTGGGACTAGTTAAAAGGGAAAATTGAAAGGAAGTTGAACAAATGGAACAAGCAATACCTGTCATTCGCAGGAAGATTGCAAGTACGTCAAAAAATCCTCGGAGCCTATAGTGTTTACTTTGCTTCGACCTGGTTTTTTTGCAGTTACCAGGTTAATGAAATTCAAAAGAGAATAAGGTACTTTCTGTGGTTTGATGGGAGGGGCAAAAGGCAGAAACACGTTGTTAGGTGGGAATGGTGTTGCCTTCCAAAAGACCTTGGAGGACTTGGTCTCAAGGATTTGAAGCTTCAGGGTCTTGCCCTAGCGGCAAAATGGATAGTAAAAGCTTTAGATGGCAATGAGCCCTGGAAGGTGTTGGTGTGCAATAACATGCAGTCAGCTGCCCCCAAGCATGCTAAAGCCTGGAAGAGGCTCCCACTGAGTGACATCCTCATGTGTGATTATCCCATGACCCCATCAGGTTCTACAGTCTTCAAAAGCCTTTGGAAATCTTGGGAGTCTATCAAGCATAAAGCTCGGTACAAATCTGCCAGTATTGCTCTTAGCAGTGGAGTCAGGTGTCACACTTTTAGCTCTCCTTGGCGGAATCTTTACCATAACAGCAAACCCCTCGCTCTCCTCCAAGGATGCTTGGCCAGGAAATGGCACCAGCAAGGCATCTGTACCTTTAATAACATTTTGAGCAATGGGTTTATGCGGCCTTGGGAGAAGCTTGCAACTAGTTTCAACCTTCCCCCCCTGAATTTCAGAACCTACTCCTCCATCCTTAAGGCTTGTGATGGGGCCAGCCTTCCCGAAAAGCCTGATCCTCCTCTCGACCTTGCTTCTGACTTAGTGTGGCATGATGGCACCGCCCTCCCTGGCCTCAAGGCTAAAACAATTTATAAGGATCTGATGTCTGACAGTTCGCTCATCAACCATCTTAATGAGTGTTGGGGCCTGACGCTCAGTAGTAAAGATTGGCATAAGCACCTATCTAGCATTTGGTCTAACAATTTGGAGCCAAAAAAAGCTTGTTTTAAATGGCTTATTATTTTGCAGAGGCTGCCTTATAAATCTAAATCTGATGATATAGATATTTGTTCTTTGTGCAGAATTCCTGAATCCATAAAGCATATTTTATTTGATTGTCTGTATGCGAAAGAAATTTGGAAGATGTTTTGTAATGGCTTCAATGTATGGGATAGAATGAATAGTGTTATGTGGCAAACTGTGTTGTTATTTAATAAGAAAATGAAACACAATCTTCAACAATTCTGGTTTTTCTCACTGTTGAAATAATGTGGCAAATATGGAAGTCAAGAAACGAGGATAAATTTAAGGGAAGCAGAAGGATCCTTACTGAGTCATCAAAAGGACTCACTTTTTTCTCTATTGTTTCGTAGGTTATGATTCATGTCGAAATGTCAATGCCCAAGCTGGTGGAGTTGGTAAGGGGAAGATCGACCAGCATCAACAAAAGGGAGATTAGAGATGGCCACGCGATGGAAATAGTACAAGAAACTTTTCTTAAGGCACTTGAGGAGCTTAGAAGAGAACTCAATGTCTCAATGGCAAGCCCAGTATAACAGTCTCTCCATTACAGACCTTTGAAAGGAGGCACAACTCTTGATGAAGTAATGCCGTTGTTTGTATTTACTAATTTTTGACTCTCAATCTTGTACACAACGCAGCCAACCTTGTTTGTAATGCTCGGCTAAGACCTGCAATCTGAAATTGTATACAGTTTTCAAATTATTATTAATACAAAAAACAACATGCAAATACCTCCTTGGAAAATCCACACCCCATTTTAGTAAAAATTATAAAATTATAAAGATTACTAAATCTGAAGACTCCATGTAAGAACATGCACCAACATGCAAGCTTGGGCACTCAACATGCAAATGCATGCAAGAACATGCATGCAAAGTGGTCCCCACCTAGAAATGAGACGCCCAAATGGAATATTCCTTTTGGGATGCCTTTGAAACATTTATCGGAGTAATTCCCTCCAAAATTACAATTACAAATCATCATAGGGGAAATTCTAAGTTGATGGTTTGGGTACGGGTTTAGGTATGGCAGTACGACAATTTATTTTTCCTTGCGTACGGGTTCGGGTACGAGAGTATATATATATATATAATTTATAAATTATTAAATTATAAACATAATGCCATAGACTCATAAGCATGTTCAAAATTATAATCATATAATCATAATGCCATAGAATATTGAATACGGTAATACCTCATATAATCATATTCATAATTTGCAAAAATGTAAATAGTAAATAGTAAATACTCAAGTCTTAAAATGTCATTACACATTGAAAATTCAAATTACAATCAAGACAATATTTAATTCAGTATTCTTCAAATTCAATATTTCAGCTTGGAGGCAAAAAAATGGTGCTTTTTGCTCTTTTGAGTTTGCAAAATGAGCCTCATTTGGTCGGCCAAGACAATATAAGGCATTTTTGGCACTTTTTAGGGTTTTATTTTATGTTTTTAAATTGAGTTTTTGCCTTTTTTTTGGTTGGATGACGTGGATCCGCCCGGGTCCTTCTGGGCTCTCCACGGATTCGACCAGGGTTTGCCATTTGCTACCTGGGTTCTCTGTGGGTTCTTCACAGAGAGGGACCCACAGAGAACCTAGGTAGCAAACGGCAAACCCAAGGCGAACCCCCAGAAGGACTGTAAAGAACCCCGAACCCATACGTATTTTGGCTGGTATGGGGGCTAAATTGAAGTACCCGATAACTTAGGAGAAACTACATATTTTGGAAATTAAAAATAATTATTTTCCCAAACATTAGCCCACATTAGCCCTTATTGAAAATTAAAATAAAGGAAAATAATATTTTTGGGCGGTGATAATTGCTAGTACCCCTGGATGCTCCTGCATCACATGGTATTCCAGAATTGACTTCTACCTTCAACATAAAGGTTTTGTAAATGGTTAGTTTAATCGTAATCATTACATTAGACATTTTGGTGAGGATATTATCATTCTTGTTCTATATGTGAATGATCTATATACGTTGGCAATAATTCCTCTTTGTTTGCAAAATTTAGAACAACTATGGTTTTAGAATTTGAAATGACTAATTTAGGACAAATGCATTATTTTCTTGGTTTTGAAGTTTGACAACATTTAGATGGTATTTTTTTGTCACAACAAAATATGTTTCAGATATTTAGAGGCTTTGTATTCAAGATTGCAATCTCATGGCCACACCTATGGAAGTTGGACATACGTTGTCCACTTTTGATGATTCTGTTTCTGTGAGTCCCACCCTCTATAGGCAGTTGGTTGGTTGTTTACTCTATTTAACCACTACCAAACTAGATATCACATATACTATAAGCTTTGTATTTAGGTTCATATTAGAAGCTAAGGAGACACATTGGAGTTCTGCTAAGAGAAATCTTACACATTTTCGAGGGACATTGCATTATAATCTTCATTTTTAGCATTCAAAGGAGAGTAACATACTAATTCAAATTGGGTAGGTTCTATAGATGATCACAAGAGTACTTCTGGTTATGCTTTCAATTTTAGTATTGTAGTCATTTCTTGGAAATCCAAGAAACAACCCACTATATCTCTTTCTACTGTAGAGGTTGAATACAAAGTTGCCACTGACACTACTTGTCAGGTTGTTTGGCTGAGGAGAATGTTACAGGATCTACAAAAAAATCACAGTGGTCCTACAATGTTGTATTGTGACAATCAGAGTATCATTCAGATGAGTAAGAATCTAGTGTTTTGTAGCAAGACTAAACACATTGACCTTCAACACCACTACATCTATGAGTTGGCTCACCAAGATTGGGTTGAACTTGTATATTGTCCTACCATGACATAGCTTGCCGATATCTTCACAAAGCTCCTTGCTCATGATCACTTTCAAACACTCCACAGTTTACTTGGTGTCTTTCCCAATGTTCATTATGGGGGAGAAATGGGATAAGCTAAAGAACATTTTTATTTTATTTTGTTTACAATGTTCATTATGGGGGAGAATGAAATCAATTAATTTTAATGAACATTGTTAGTAGGTTATTTGTTTGTTAAGAGGTAGATATGTTGATTAGTTGTCTGGTATAATTGGTTAATTGGATTTGTTGACAATCCCATTGTATAAATATACAAATGGTTGAATGAATCATAACAAGAAGTTTTGGTGGACCCTCCAAATTATCTCAATATTTTTGTGTTGATAATCTGCAGATTATCTGATTATGTGTGTAATTGTTCGATACCTTCAAGTTTGGGATGACCTGAATTCATTGGTTTGAGCATCAGCTTCCTCTGAATTAGTTATTTGAATGTGTTAGGCTAATGTAGGTGGTCAATCTATGGTCATCCCCCTGAGGTCCTCTGACTGCATATGATTGATTAGTTTCACTATTCTCATTGAAAGCTCTATAACCCAAATGGATTTCACAACAAAAAAAATCGTGGTCTTCATTTTCACTATTTATTTTAGATGCAGCAAATCTGAATTTTTGTATCTTCTATGAACCTCTTGAAAGTCTTTTTGTGAAGTAAAACTGGAGCTCACACCCATACATCTATGGTAGGGGGCACTCTCCCACCCCCTCGCTGATAGAACACTTATTTTGCACTGTTCTTTGCTAGATACGTTTTAAAATGTGCTGGAAGAACTGCTAACAAGATCTGATCTGGCCTATAAGCATGGATGTGAATATTAACGTTGCTTAAAATAGCAGACATCCGCTGAAGTGCTATTTCTTGGATGTATTTTTAATTTATCTTCAAAACTAGTGAAATGTGAGAATACCTGATTACATGATTCTGAAATAGATTTAATTAGGGAATTATTGTGTTTTGATATTAAAGGTTGTCTACCTTACATTATTAAATCTTGTGCAGAAATTTTTTGACTGTTGTCATATGTTGTGCTTTTGAATTGCAAATAATGCCATACACTTTTGTTGCATGTAGATATGTTTTTCCAATATGCAATTTATTGAAAATACAAAGATTGGCATATAGGGGAGAGGGGTCCATAGTGGAACATCCTAACTTCATGTTTCTTAAAATCTTATGTGGACATTTCAAATCATTCCCAATTTTGTACTGTAGTTTATTTGGCAACTCATGTGCTTCTATATTTCGTTTTAAGGCCATGTCATCAAATATGATGCCACATCAACATGCTTTTTGTTGAGGTATCTAAAAAGGCCCAAAAAAAAGGTGAGACAGATAGTGGTGCACTAAGTCATGTTTTCTTGGTGCGCTGATGTGGCATCACATGATTTGTTAGTTTGTGTATTTTATGGATAAAAAGTATTTTGCAATTGGATATTAAGGTGCTCCACTATGGGGCCCACTGAGGACTACTTTTATCCCCACTATTGGACCCCGCTCCACTATGGGCCCCTCTCCCCTACTTTTGTTACATATAGAAATGTTTTTTTGCTATGTTTTTTATTGACTTGCAGTGCAGTCTCCAGAAGAAATGTCTTAATAGCAGTTTGTGATCTGTTGTTTTTTGTGGGGGAGCAGGGGCATGCAAATAACAGAGACATTGCAGGTACAGATGGAGGTAAAAAAGAAGTTACTCGAGCAGCTTAAGGTACTTATTTATGGCTATAATATATTGGTCATTTTTAATGCATATACCTCATAAAAGGTCTGTTAGATTAAGTTCTTAATCGAGGCTTACATACTGGTGCAGATCCAGAGGTCGTTGTAGTTGCAGATAGAAGAATATGGAAGATATCTGCAAAAGATAATTGAAGAGCAACTGAAAACAGCCAACTCAGTTAAGAGTGAAAATGTCTCTGCTCCCACAGGTTCATTGGTACAGTCTTCTGATGTTGCCCTTGATTTTGGAACTATTCCTGCTGGGAGTATGGAGACAGTACAGAGAGAGAAGAGTTATCTAAGACATCCAGGTTCAAATTCTATGCATGAACCACTTCCAGTTGTTGGCGAGAATTTAGAAGTTATGGAAGATGATGCTAGCAATGAAACAGCACAGCAGATTGAATCTCTGCACTTGAATAGCACTCACTGAAATGAAATCAATCCTAAGTCCAAAATTACTAGTAGCATGGTGAGCAGTGCAGGACATAGACCCATAGCCTTAGGTTTATGTAAGTCTTTTGTTGCAAGACCAAATGTTTACTTTGGAATTGGTTTGTTCAAATTGGTAAAGAATCTTTCCAGCATGCATGAAGTATCCGGGCAATCAAACTAGGGCTTCATTTGGGTACGTTTAGGTATGTTTGAGGTGGATAATCAATTTGGTAAATTTGAAGCTCAATTCTAAAGCTTTCCAAGCCCGGATCTGAGAATTATTTTTCACAAATAGGGATTGCAAAGGGATAAGAACCAACTTGAACCTGTCACTGTTTCCAGGTGGCATTTAACATATTGTTTTATTAACTGATTTAAGAGTATCTGAAATGCTTTTCTCTAAAAGCAGAGATAACTAGGATGGCCTCTACTCACAAGAGTTGAGAGGCAAATAATTGTATCATGTATTTGTGATATGCCTTCCATCTTTCCTTTAGAAAAAGATCAAAATAAACAAAAATTTATACCCAAAACTGAGAAGCCTGGAGTTTTTGAAAGCTGGCTTCTACCAGACCTTGGCTTCCATGTATTGATACTTTTGCTCCGGCTAGATTTCTCTGGACGACACCGATCATACATGATGATGCCATAAAGTTGAAGGCATGCAGAGAATGATTCGTAAAATAATGGACTCTTAAACTAGATCAGTAGTTACAACTTACAGAGGAACTCTTTAAGCTCTGTTCAGCAAAAATGCATCTTAAGCTAGAACACTTCACCACAAATTTCTACTGTCATAAATCTGGGTAGCCATAAATCTTGTTTTTGATTAGGTAAGCAGGATTTTGAAAGGGACTTGACCCTTGTACAATAAAAAGATGGATCGTGAAGCACAACTGACAACAACTAACAACAAAAAACAAGATACACCTGAAGAAACAGCAAGACTAACAGACCTACCAGCCCACAATATGAATGATCCAATAGTTAAACACAATATACTTTTTATTAATATAAAAATACCATATTCTTATTTAAAATACAAAGATAAAAATATCATAATTTTTCTTTTTGTTTCTTGCAAACACAGATAAAAACCAAATGGCTATTCAAAAAATTGAATGCCTCAAATATAACAAGGTTCATATTTAATATAACTAGGTTCTTGTAGATGTTGAGGGCCTCTTGAAGTTCCTTGATCTATATTTGAAACTTCCATTAGCTATGTGTGAAAGCACATAAGGGATGCTCACTTTTGGACCAAAATCAGCAATTCTCAAAATCATATAGGTGTGATCGAACCATTTTCACTTGAACCTAGTCAACACACCTATGGCACACAATGGTGGGATTGAGTTTGATTGAATCACTTTCAATTGAAACCTCTTCCAATTCTATAAGTGATAGGGCTTGCTAATTATTTTAGCACTTTTATGTATAAACTAAATGAAAGGTCTCCTTGATCCTACACTTGAAACTTCCATTAGCTATGGGTGAAAGCACTTAAGGGAGTTCCAATTTTGGGCGAAAAGACAAAAAATGCCAAAATAAACCATGCTCAAAATCGCATAGGTTTGATCGAACAATCTTCAACCGAATTTAGCCAACACACCCATGGCACTACATGGCACCTAATGGTTGAATTGAGTTTGACTGAGTCACTTTTAGTTGAAGCCTCTTCCAATTCTATTAGTGATGGGGCTCACTAATTTTTTTTAGCACTTTTCTAATAAACTAAACAAGGGATCTCCCCATGTGTTGAGGACTCAATAGATGTGCTTGAAGGCAAGCGTCAATCAAATCATTAATTTTACACTAGTTATTTGCACTACCACTAGCTAGCTAGTGTAAAGTCTTGATTTGATCCATGTGGGACTTAATTCATAACATTAGAGTTTTCATCCAAGCCCCCTTGATATGGGGGTTCAATCATACTGATTGGTAGGGTGTCTTAATATTTTCCCATTAGTTGAAGCAGTGCATGTGGAACACTTTGTTTCTATCATAGCTTTCACAAATAGGTGTTACATGTTATTTTCATCATGTTCTTATCTCCTAGAGGACTTCTGTTATCATATTCTTACAAGATTTCCTCTAGAAGTTATTCACTTTTCTATGGTTTGTCAAAAATGGTGTAAATATTGGATGTGTTTATGCCATCTCAAATTTTCCTACAAGTTTTTAATTCCATTTGTGCTCATGAATTGACTTGTTTTGATATGACTCTAAATGTAACCAACAAGATTACTAATGTAAATGTGTCATCCATGATTGGACTCTAGTTGTTTCTCCTAAAGGTGTAGTGTGATAGTTATTCTTCAATGAAGGCTAGATTGTGCGTGCGTGTCTTCTTATGAGACATTTATGTGTTTGTCTTTGCAAAAACTTAACATGACAAGGGTGCTTGCCCCATTTGATTATTTTTCTATAATCATCTGTCTAAGGAAACAATTGTTGGTTTGTGTCAACCTCACAAACTATAATTGAAGTAATATATAACATTCTAGTCTACAAGCTTGCAAATTGTTCTTATGTTTTGATATCTCTACAAGTTTTCTACCTCACATTTTAGTGTGTTTGTACAAGCTTTTGAGATTTACCAATGCAACTAGTCTAGACACAAGATTCACAAGTAGATTCTCTTCTTTGAAGGGTTTTAAACAAATAAATCTTGCAAATTGTTC
This sequence comes from Sequoiadendron giganteum, assembly GCA_007115665.2. Classification (NCBI taxonomy): domain Eukaryota; kingdom Viridiplantae; phylum Streptophyta; class Pinopsida; order Cupressales; family Cupressaceae; genus Sequoiadendron; species Sequoiadendron giganteum. The sequence continues at coordinate 328,876,935 of CM021103.1, read as the reverse complement.
TTATGTTTGGATATCTCTTTGTCATATAACACACATGTTTGTAGAATTGAATAATCTGGTGAAAGATTGGAGGTAATTGTGGGGCAAGGGTTCATTTAAGAACTCATTGTTAAGTAATAATATACCTTTATGCAATGGTAGGATTATGATGTATTATCTATTTCATATCTTACATGACTTAACCCAGATTTATAAGATAGTATGGATAATATTGTAGCCTATGTGATAAAAGTAATTAAGGGAACATGGCCCTCACTTATTTACAAGCACACACATGAAAACCAAGATAAAAAATGCGAACAAAGATGAACTAGAACGGAACATCACTGGTAGACCACCAAAATAAAGAAGGGAAGTCACCAAAATAATTGCTTGCAACAAGAATGTAGATAGTTCAAATAGGTTGCACTCACAAAACTGCAAGAATGGCGACATTATTGGAAAGAACCAAGGATCAAGATGCCATGTTCCAAAGCAAGGTATCAAACTTGTAAGGGATTTTAATCCACAAGAACTAACTTGAATGTTGCAAACACTCCACTTATCTCATGATCATACTCCATACTACCGCCTTATATAAACAAAACATCCCACAAAGATTGATTGGAGTTCTTGAACATTTCATGGATGAAATAGATTCATACATAGCCTCATAGAGGTCTTGAATAATCTCCCAAATGAAGTCGAAGAATTTAGGAGAGAAAATGTTGGTCCCAAGGGCTTTGTCCTCCTCCATACCATTGATAGCACCATGGATCTCTTCTTCCTAGAAAAGAGCCATAATAGCTAAATTCTAGTTATCATTGATAATTTCAAGAATGAGATCCAAAAAGTTATCTTGAGCTTTCTCATTTATGAAGAATGGTAAATGTTGAAGTGAAAATGAGTCCAAATTTCTAATTCTTGTAGAATTTAAATTGTTATTCCTTCTTCAAATAAATTGCTTTATATACTTATTTCTAAAGGTTTGAGTCCTCACCAAGCATTTGATTGTTTACCAATTCTACAAAATTATTACATAGATTAGTTGAAAGTTGCAGTATCCAAAGAGTTTGAGTTTAGCATAGAAATAGATTGATTAAGTAGTTTTCCTAATGCTCTACTTTGTTCTCATATTGTAAATAAGATTTATTTGGAATATGTCATTTTCTCTTGTATTAATTTTTGCTTGCTTAGAGCATCTAGTATGAAATACCTGGCAATGATTGTGTGCTCGAAGGTAAACGTTGGTCCAATCAAAGATTTTACATAATCTATTTGGTATTCCTGCTAGCTAGTTGGTGTATGATTTAGGTATAATCCATGAGCTTTCATTGATAACATTTAGGGTGTAAACCAAGCTAGGTGGTGGAAATACAAGTTTGAGCAAATTATGGGTAAAATATTTCCTTTAATGATTATCCTAGAGAACTTATTGTGTTCATCTATTTCAATCTTATGATTTTAGGGATTCATAACACATTTAGCCTCTTTATAATTGTATGACCTATAAATTCATCTATGTAACTAAATGTATAAAGTAATAATCAACAAGAAATCACAATCAAAAGATCATAATCAATGAAGCAAAGAGAGAAAATTGAATCAAACGAAATGCAAACCTTGCACACACTGAAACACACAATCTTCTCTAGCATAGTTTCATTATTCTCTATTAACCTCGGAGAATGGTGTAAGTAGTCCTTTGCTCTCAGATTTTGTATAAACACAATAGCATAGAAGCACTTCAAAATATGAGTATAGTTTCTTTGCATGATTTGAGATGAAAAATAAATGATAGGATGGTTCAATTTATAGTTATTTGGTGACACTGATCGATGGTCAAGATTAGATGAGAGACTGAAAAGATCAAGGGTTCATAATTGATGAGAGAAATTGATGGTCAGTTAAGTGATTGCATGATTTCAAGTAACTAATTGTATGGATTCGTTAAGAGGATTGATTGGAGTGTTAACTAAGACTGACAGTTAGTGGATTGAATTGATTGCTTAGTGGACTCGAAGTGAGTAGGAATGAAGTTGATCTAATTGATGAATAGATTGAGAGTAAGTCTTAGTCAATAGGTGAGGTGAAATTCACATGAGTATTTAATAATTAAATAAATTTAATTAGTATTTACATGTGCAAAGTTGAATTTAGTAAATAAAATAAACATTTTATTTATTTTGAAAAAAGACAATGTTGAAAGAAATGGATTAATTAAATAATTAAAATATTTATTTAATTTGAAGATGAGAAATGGATAATTAATTAAATAATGATAAATTATTTAATTAAACTTTGGAATAGAAGAATAATTAATAGATTAATTAAAAATGTTAATTATTTAATTAATATAGATGAATAGAGGAACAATTAGTAGATTCATTAAATAATGTTAATTATTGAATTAATATAGATGAATAGATAATATGAATCAATTAAATAATGTATGGAATTATTTAATTAATGGTGGAGGAATTTGATAATAATTAAATAATTTTAAAAGTATTTAACTATTGAAGATAATATTAGAATAATTAAACATTAGAAGAATAATTAATGTAATTTGATGTAAGAAAGTGATAAATTTTTATTACATGCCTGAGGGTGAATGAGAAAAATATTACTTATTTTTAAATAGACTCACAAAAAATGAAGGAATTTAATGGGAGATAGTGGAAAATGGTAAAATAAAAAAATGACGTGAAGAGGTTTGATGGAGAAGAGTGAAGGTGAATTTTTTTTGGAGAAATGAAGGGAAATAAAAAAAAGTGAAAAATTGGGGTGATTTGGGGTATAAAAAGTGGGTGAGGGATTTTCTCCTCATTTGCACTTGTCATGCCCTAAATTTACGTAGGACAAAATACAAACATTTTTTTTTAACAATAATGTAAACCTCATACATACCGCTAGTAATTGTTAACCATGCATGAACATGGTATGTAACTATTGCTGATGATACAACTTCGGTCAATATATTCCAGCCTCGAATTGGAAGATAAATTGAATGTACCCTAAATGGCTATTCAATTTAAATGATATCGATGTGCATACATGTGAAGGAGCACTTCACTCATAATAATGATTTAATAATTAATTTAATAAAGTCGACTTCTCCTTGAAATTTGTGCCTCCTCCAAAAAGGACGTGTTTCTTAATGGGGTTGACTTCTCTCCATGAAGGGGGTGTGATCCTTCATATTTGTATAAATACATGAGATCTCTCACTCATTCTATATTCAAGTTCATTCATCTAATTCACATTCCTAGAAGAAGTTCAGACGTGAGCAACAAATCATCATTCTGTAGCGGCAGATTGATCTCAAGGAGAAACATATTCATTTGTATCAACATCTGGGAGAGGTGCGATTATTCATTGTATCAAAATCGACATTGTGTTATGCCTGAGTTGTAAGCAGATTTCTTCTCTTATCAAATAAATATATAAGAGATAAATTTGTTGGGTTTTTCTCCCTCAAGTTGGAGGGTTTTCCCAAGGTATCTTATTGTGTTCATTGTCTTAAGTGATGCATTTTCTGATTGATTTCAGTTCTATTTATCTAATCCTAAAATCTAACATGGTATCAAAGCGGGTCTAAGAAAAGATCTGATCAGATTTATATAAGCAGCGTTATCCTCCATTATTGTTCTCATCTTTGATTGCATCTATCCTTTCATCAAGATGGTGAACGGACTCAAGGTCGAAGACAGACTTGAGGGTGCATCAAACTTCATATCCTGGAAGTTTAGAGTGATGCTCGCTTTGGAGGAAAATGAGTTAGAAAAGTTCATGGAGAACGAAGTTCCTGAACCAATCGAAGAGAATGAAAAGCCTCAATGGAAGAGAAATGGTACTAAGGCGAAAAATATGTTGGTTGATTTCATGAAAGATCACATTGTGTCAATCATCTCCAAGTTGAAAACAACAAGATATATGTTCAAGAATTTAGAGGAGATGTATGAGATCAACAACACAAGTCGAGCTCTTGCACTATAGCAACAACTTCATCATATTAAGATGGCGAAAGGAGAATCCATCATCTCATACTTCAAGAAGATCATCGAATTGAGAGATCAACTCTCTACCGTTGGGCATATTGTTGATAGTGTAAGATAGGGGGACCACCCACTGCAAGGCCCCAGGTCACGAAAGGCCAAGAGTAGAAAGGCTTCCCTAACTTACCTCATCTTAAGAGAAGGTTAGAATAGGAGGGATGAGAATGATAAGGATTATGTGTCCTTCGATCACCCTGCAATCTCGGGAGTGGAAGGGAAACTTGAAGAGTCGCTTTCTAGAGTCAACTTTGCATCTCAGGTAGCTCTTTGTTTGAGGACAAAAGCACAATTTTGGGATGACAGTGTGGTGCCCTGGCATCTCACAGGTGTGTTGGCCTCCGTATGTCCAGAAAACTAGAGAGATGAGGTTTTTCTCTAAGGATAGTATTAAGAAATATGAAAAATACAGATTAATGTGATAAAGGAAGTATATTATCAAGAGGGTGACGAAGATGATCTCGTAGAATATCCTCCTCGCCAACTTGCTTCGAACTCTCTCCACCTGCACACAATAAAAGGATAAATTGTTGGGGTTGTATAGGGGCTTGCCTTAGTTAGACCCCCTATCTTGGTGTTTCCACCTCCACGGACAACCAAGTTTGAAATAGTAGAGATAAATGATAAAAAAAGAAACTAAAAGCTACATAAACACAAAACACTACAAGCAGTACATGCTTACTCAATCGAAAACAATAGGAGAGAATGTAGGAGCTTACCACTTTCGTCCAAAGCGCTCAAGGCTTGTGGAGGAGAGAACAAGAGGGACTCAAGCCTCTGTTGCCGCGGTGTCTATACTGTGCTCGCTCTATTGCAGTGATGGAGTAGTGGATTGCTACAATGGAGTGAAATAATTATACTACAAAGCTTGAATGGGTGTTGAAAGAGTGGAGAAAATGTGAAGCGATGAACTCAAGATCTCTCAAAACTTCAACCAAACTTCTGCTCCAGAGACCTATGGATGAAAGAGTGAAGATTATGAAGAAAAGAATGAAAAATGACCATATTCGGGTTGGCTAGCTGAAGAGGGACGTTACTCTTCGACTTCCAATCAAAATTGTAATGCCTCTGCAGTCTCCAGCCGCAGGAATCTGCTAGGGATGTAAGTGTGTCACGCGGATGTCTGTGCGCCGCACGGGCGTCCTCGACAGAAATGCCCCCACCAACACACAAACAAGGCACCAAGTGGAATGCAAGCAATGGGCTTAAGTGGAATTAAACCTCCGCTTTTCATTTTCTAAAGTGTTTAAGGGGAAAAAGTGAATTTGCATTAGGGATAAAAATTCACGTTAATACATTTTGCCCCCACTTTAGTGAGCACGAGTACTAATGAGTGCTTCGGTAAACTAGAGTAGTAAAGAATTAACAGAGTAAGAGATGTATACCAAAACTGATGAGGAAGTAGAGCATGCTTTGGCGAACCCGAAAGTGCAGGAAAAGACTTCATAGTTTTGCATAACTACAAAGTTGAAGAAAGAAAGCACCTTACAAACCCGTAGACCTGCAAGGAAGGCATCCTCCAAGAACTCTCACATGAAGTAAACCAAGAAAGCACCTTACAGACCTATAGACTTGCAAGGAAGGTATCCTCCAAGAACTCTCACATGAAGGAAACCAAGAAAGCGCCTTACAAACCCGCAGGCCTGCAAGGAAGGTATCCCCCAAGAACTCTCAAATGAGGGAGACTAATAAAATCACCCTATAGACCCGCAAACCTGCAAGAAAATTATCCCCCAAGAACTCTCACATGAGGGAGACCGAGAAAAGCACCTTACAGACCCACAAACTTGCAAGGAAGGTATCCCCCAAGAACTCTCATATGAGGGAGACCGAGTAAAGGGGACTCCGCAGAGTCAAAGATGGTGACACGTTTATCCGTAGATAGAAAACATCAAGAAGCGGTCGCGTAGGCCAATGAATAGACAGTCACGTAGACCATCGCTAAGTTTTAAAGCTTTTGAAGGGATCCCTCGGGAACCCTTCAAAAGGAAGGAGGTTCCACTCAAGGGATGCGTTGTTTGAAAGGTACGGTCTAGTCGGGCTACCCCCAAGCTAGATGTAAGGATGTGAAGCAGGTCTAGTCGAGTTGCCCCTAGACTAGACATGAAGATGTGAAACTAGTCTAGTCGGGTTGCCCGCAAGCTAGACACCATAGAACTTGTTAAGAGTTTTGAAGGGGTCCCTTGGGAACCTAGTGTGAAAAGAAGGGATCCACTCAAGGGACATGATGTTCAAAAAGTTTAATGTCTTCCTTCTTGAATCGATTTGTCACCAAGGAATCCTTTTGAAAGATGTTCACTTCATCAAGGAATTCAAAAGGAAGGAGATGTGCTCATGCGAAGGGAAGATTAAGACCGTTCTCTCTTTAGAGGAGGATTTCCAAGTCCTTTCTTTACGAAACTATGATAAAGGAAACAAGTTTCGTTAGGGTTTCAAGTTGAGAATGCAATTCTAACAAGGAAGTGTGTGGAGGGTCTTCGAGAAAATATTCATTTGGAAATGAATGCGTTTTATAAAGACCAAGTGATGTAGAAGATGCATTGTCACAAACGAAAGGGACAACTCAAGCAAAGATGAGAGAAAGATAAAGAAAACAAATCACACACAAAGGGCATAGGGGGATCTAGTTTCGCAGGGTTAGATCTTCCTTTATTTATAAATAGTAGGTAACCGCGGTAAGAGGCGAAAGATCATCAATCCCCAACTTGACCAGGAAGAATGTAAAAAATAAAAAGTAAAATAAAAAATTGGGTCAACATAGAAGGAGGCCTCTAAATGCTCTTGACGTTTTGCATCATCCCCAATTTACCGAAAGTCAATCACAAACATGGAAGAATGATGATACATGTAGAGGAAGGTTTACGACACAAACACCATGCCTACATCCAAGCACCAACATGGGTGATGAGGGTCATCTAGGCACATATAGCATGATCACGGGGGAACACATGTCATGACACACACACATGTAATCTAAAGATCAAGAAGGGGGTCTCCCCTTAACACTGGTCGACCAAGAGGTCGTTAGCTTCCCACTCTAGATCATTGAAGCGGGAAGGATGATGAGCTTGTAATGGTGTAATGTTAAGGGGAGGAGCTTCAGATCCTCCTACAACAAGGGCCAAGGAAGAGGGACCTGTAAGTTCTCCATCGCTTAGCTCTTGTGGGTCTAGGGTCAACGACCTCACAAAGATTGTTGACAAGGTCAAAAAATTGTCCACCGAGTTAAACATGCTCTTAATAGGAGTGCCATATTTTACCTCGATGGATGGAGGAGTTTGCACCTGAGGTTCACTGCTAGGCTCATCGAGGGACTCAGGAGCAGTGACAAACTCAGGGGAGGCTGGAGCTGGTTCTATCGCTAAGACAAAACAAGTCAATTTGGGGCCACCTTTCGGAGAAGGTGGGCTATTCTTACGTCCTCCATTGCTGGAGGGGCCACACTCTACCTTCTTCTTCATTAGAGGAGGTGAAATCCCCACAGATGAAACAAGGAAGGTCAAGGGAGAAGAGGAAAGACCCACAATGGACACAACTAAAGTGTTCACCATGCCATGGGCTTTGGGAAAGGTAAGACATCCGGGATGAAAGTCAGCAAGGGTGGTTCTGCCAAAGGAGTGATAAACACTTGCACCCTTCCAAGTGCATGTGCACTCACAGCAGGATCCAGAAGAGATTCAAAGATGAAAGGAGGGAAAGAGGAGGACACAACAAGAGACACAGTCTTCTCTTCCTCCTCCTGTAAGGAGGCTTGCTTAGCTAGCAAAGCCTTTCACCGGTGCTTACGCTCGTGCGCAAGGCGGTTTCTATGACTCTTCACATTGGAAATTGGGGTCTTTGAAGGGACAAAAGGATCCTACTCAGCCATGGGAGTGTCCTTCATGACTGTCTTCAGTAGAAGCGCAGACTCCTGAATGGAAGGAGTAGGGGAAGGTTTAGAGACGATGGGAGGAGTTGAATCTAATGCCTCGGTGGTGGGCCTCTTCCCATTTAATTTTTTAGGAACAGGAATAGTAGGAGGCCGCGAAGGCCAAGACAAAGAGGACTCTCCATGAGGGGCTTTCTTTCTTTCATACCGAACGGGCCTAGGATTTGTGGGTAAGATAGGAAGCTCAAATGTAGGATTCTTGGACTTTCGCCAAGCAGGCACCATGGGATTCTCTTGCAAATGCGAGATAAAATCAAATGGTACCACGGTAGGACAAGAGGAAGCATCAGGATGAACCGTGGAAGAGGAAGAAGGAGGATCTTGAGACCACTTCTCTTCTTCTCTTCTACGTGCCTTGGGAGCATAACTATCAGCCTTTAAGCAAGCTCTATGTGAGATAACATAGGGTGAAGGAGGGTATCTCACTTTCAGCCTAGCACGCCCTTTCTTATAGTTTTGATACGTGCGGTGTAGGAGGTCCTTCCTAGGTGGGAGAGGACCAAGAGAGGCAGGCCAAAAGTAATCCAAGGTATAGTTGCCACGTGCAACCAATGGTCTATAACCAGTGTCATGGACAACATGTACTGAACCTCCATGAATAAACTTTAGAAATTTGTGTATAATCAAGGGAACTGCGTTCATAGCTACTAGCCAGAGGATACCTAGCTTCACTCTGAAGAGTTCAGACCTCAAGATGATGTCAAACTTAGGGTGTATTGATTTAGGTCTAACGAGGATGGATAGGACAATTCTCCTTATAGATCAACATGACAATACTCCTTATAGGTACGAAAAGTCCGTCGTGTGTGCGGATGATACTTTCAGATGCATCACACCTATCCTTATGTAGGAAGTTAATCAACATGATCTCCTAAGTTATAATATTCACTTGTGATGTCGAATCAATGAGAACACCTGCTACATTGTTCCTATTTATCCATGCAGGAATGTAAAGAGGCGATGGATCTCTATTGAATCCCATCGACAGGTCCTATGAGGTGAACGTTATGCTAGTACCACTACTCATAGTCTGCGTAGAGGGGATAGGTTGATTAAGGAAAGAGGCCATCACGCACACCAAATGGTACTTCTATAGAACCTCCTAAGGTTTACGAGATAAAGTAGTAACCCAATTAAGGTTTCGTTACGCAATACTTTGGAACCTTCCAAATACGCCTGCTAGGAGTCACAAGTTGGGTTGTGAGGCGAGAGCCTCACAACACTCACACCTACAACACTCCTAGGATACGAGGAAAGAAAATTTTGGTATTGCAAAACGAAACTAAAATGGTTCACGTCAGGTTCACCAAAATGTAAGATATGGGGACCACCCACTACAAGGCCCCAGATCACGAAAGGCTTCCCTAACTTACCTCAACTTAAGGGTAGGTTAGAATAGGAGGGATGAGAATGATGAGGATTATGCATCCTTCGATCACCTTGCGATCCTGGGAGTTGAAGGGAGACTAGAAGAGTTGCTTTCCAGAGTCAACTCTGCATCTCAGGTAGCTCTCTATTTGAGGACAAAAGAACAGTTATGGGATGACAACGTGGCACACTTGTGTCTCACAGGCGCATTGGCGTCCATACGGCCAGAAAATCAGAGAGACGAGTTTTTTCTCCGAGGAAGGACTAACCACCTAGTCTACAAGTTTCTTAGAATGACATAATAGTATTAAGAAGTATGAAAAATATAGATTAATTTGATAAATGAAGTATATTATCGAGAGGGTGACAAAGATGATCTCATAGAATATCCTCCTCGACAACTTGTTTTTAACTCTCTCCACTTGCACATAATAAAAGGAGAAATTGTTGGGGTTGTATAGGGGCCTGCCTCAGTCAAATCCCTGTCTTGGTGTTTCCACCTCCACGGACAACCAAGTTTGGAATAGTAGAGATAAATGATAAAGAAAAGAAACTGCGAGCTACGCAAAAAAAAAACACTACAAGCAGTACGTGCTTACTCAATCAAAAAAAATAGGAGAGAATGTAGGTTCTTACCACCTCCATCCAAAGTGCTCAAGGCTTGTGGAGGAGAGAACGAGAGGGACTCAAGCCTTTGTTGTCACGGTGTCTATCATGTGCTCGTCCTATTGGAGTGATGGAGTAGTGGATTGTTGCGATGGAGTGAAAGAATGCTGCTACAAAGCTTGAATGGGTGTTGAAAGAGTGGAGAAAATGTGACGTGATGAACTCAAGATCTCTCAAAACTTTAACCAAACTTCTGCTATAGAGACCTATGGATGAAAGAGTGAAGATTATGAAGAAAAGGATGAAAAACGGCCATATTCGGGTTAGCTAGCCGAAGAGGGATGTTACTCTTCAACTTCCAATAAAAAATGTAACGCCTCTACAGTCTCCAGCCACATGAATCTTCTATGGACATTTGCATGCCGCGCGGGGGTCCCTGACAAAAATTCCCCCACCGACACACAAACAAGGCGATAAGTGGAATGCAAGCAGCGGGCTTCAGTGGAATTAAACCTTCGCTTTCAGTTTTCTAAAGTGTTTAAGGAGCAAAAGGGAATTTGTGTTAGGGGTGAAAATTCACGTTGATACAAATAGCAAGGATCTAACCATGTTGGCTCTCAATGGTCTTCATAAATCTTGGGAGTCATACATTCAAGGAATTAGTGCGAGATCAAAAATTCCTAAGTTTGATCGAATTAGAACATATTGTATTCAGGAAGAATCAAGGTTGGCTACAAGAGGCATTGCTCAAAGCTCTACAAATTAATACATTCATGTTCTTTCTGCTCAATCCTAGAAGAAGAAAGGAAAAGGAGGAAAGAAAGGATACTTCAAGAGGAATAGAGATAAAGGGTCAGATGGTGCCCCTACATTCACAAATAATAAGGATCCATCTCATGTTTAATGTTTTAGATGTGACAAGTTTGGTCACTATGCAAAGGATTTCCCAACCAAGCCTAAGCAACATGCTTCATTTGCGGATGTGGATGAGATCTCTCCTCAAAAGGATTGAAGGGAATTCCTATTCTATTCTTCCTTATCAAGCAATGTTCCAACATATAGAAACACTTGGTTGATTGATAGTGGTGCCTCTCATCACATCACTGGGTTTAGAGAACATCTATCCGATTTGGTGATGAGAGATTCAAGTGTTCAAGTCATAATTGGAGATGATGCATGTTATTCTGTGAAAGGCATTGGGACCTCCACTATTCACTTAGATTCAGGAATCACCTTGCAGTTGAGTGATGTACTATTTATACCCGACATCAAGAGGAACCTTGTCTCAATTTCAGCCTTAAAAGACAAGGGGTATCAAGAAGCATTCTTTGAAGGAAAAGTTCTTGCATGGCCAAATAACTCTAACATCAAGACAACCAGTGTGATTGGTGTTCAACAAGAATATCTCTTACAAGCTCTCCACCCATCCTCTATAAGTCTTGTTGCATGATGCTTCAAGTTCATGTGAGCTTTGGCATAGAAGATTTGCTCACATTCACTTCAGATCACTTCCAACCATAGAGAAGATGGTCACCGAAATTCATAAACTGAGCCAGGAACATGAAGGTACTTGTCAAGGATGTGCATTGGGTAAGATTACTAAAAGACCCTTTCATAGTAGTGAAAGTAGATCTAAATGAATTCTAGATCTTGTTCATTTTGATTTGTGTGGTCCAATGTCTATAACTTCTTTGAGTGGTTTCTTGTATTATGTAATTTTCATTGATGACTACTCTAGAAAGACTTGGATTTATTTCTTAAAGACTAAAGAGTCTGAGAAAGTACTTGAGAGGTTCAAGGAATTTAAAGCTCAAGTTGAAAACTTGTCCAAGAAGAGGATCAAAGTTTTGAGATCTGACAATAGAGGAGAATACATCTCTGGAAGCTTTTGAAACTTTTGTATTGAAGTAGGAATTAAGAGGGAGTTTTGTGTTCCCTATAATCCTCAACAAAATGGTGTAGCGGAAAGGAAGAATAAATCTATTGTAGAAGCAGTTAAGGCCATGATTCATGATTAGGATCTACAAATCTTCCTTTGGGCCAAAGCTTCTAGGACAACTGTGTATATCCTGAATCAAAGCCCTCATCGCATCTTGGAGGACATGACTCCTAAAGAATTTTTCACAGGTGTAAAGCCTAAATTCTATCATTTGAGAATATTTGGCTATCATGTGTATGTTCATGTCCCTAAAGACAAAAATACAAAGTTGGAACCATTTGGTAAGAGGGGAATATTTGTGGGCTACAATGAGACTTAAAAATTCTATAGAGTTTACATTCCTGACCAGAAGTTGATTGAGATCAACAAGGATGTTACATTTGAAGAAGATGTTGCATTCAGAAGATCCAAAGGTTCTCACAAGGAGATAGACTATGAAGACCAAGAGTCTCCTCAAGATATGGAAGTTGACCATCCTGAGATTCAAAGGGAGACTATTGATTCTAAAGAATATGATGATCCAGTTGAGCCATAGGAACCTACTGATGGGCCTACAAATATTTTTATTGGTCGAAAGAGACCTCTATGGGCAAGGAAAACAATGTAGGAGGTAGAAAATTTTGCAGCCCCTAGAGGAACATTCAGAGAAAGCAAAAGACTTTTGGAGTTTTCAAACTATGTTGCATTGATGAGTCAAATGATTGAATTCGAGCCTTCCAGTGTTGAGGAATCTACAAGTCAACAAGTATGGAAAGATGCTATGATCGAGGAATATCACTCTATTCTCAAGAATGATGTTTGGGACATCATACCTAGATCTGAAGGAAAATATGTGGTATCTTCTAAATGGCTATTCAAGATCAAGCATGTAGCTGATGGGATCATAAATAATTTCAAGGCTAGGTTTGTGGCTAAAGGATTCTCTTAGAAAGAGGGAGTAGACTATGAGGAAACCTTTGCCCCAGTTGCTTGTTATACATCCGTCAGGCCATCATTTCTCTTGCAACATCTAATTGATGGAAGATACACTAGATGGACGTGAAGACAACATTCCTAAATGGTGTAATTGAGGAAGAGGTATATATTGAGCAAATGGATGGCTTTGAGGTTCATGGGAAGGAGTCTCATGTTTGTAGGCTGAAGAAGGCATTGTATGGCCTTAAACAGGCTCCTTGTGCTTGGTACAGAATAATTGATCAATAACTGATGAGTTTGGGTTTCTCTAAGAATGATGTTGATTCAAACCTTTACTTTAAGGTAATTGATGGCGAAGCATTGATCTTAGTTCTATATGTTGATGATCTAATTCTTACTGGAGAAGAACACCTCATTTTAAAATGCAAGAAGGAGCCAGCTTTTGAATTTGAAATGAAGGATTTTGGTCTTATGCACTACTTTCTTGGCTTAGAAGCATGGAAAAAGCCGGATGAGATCATTCTGAGTCAAGGGAAGTATATAATTAACATCTTGAAGAGATTTGGGATGATGGATTGTAAATCCATGTCTATGCCTACGGAGACCAACTTTCAGAAGCTTAAGGAGGCTGCAACTAGTTCAGATCTGGTGGATCCTACCATGTATAGATAGTTGATTGGATCGTTGATTTATCTAGTAAATACTAGACCAAATATTTTCTACGCAGTGAGTGCACTTAGTTAGTTCATGTGTGAACCAAGGCAAGTACATCTAGTTACAACAAAGCATATCCTTAGATACTTGTGTGGCACAGATGGATATGGCTTGAGATATTCTTCTAGTGTGGACTTGAAGTTGCATGGTTATACAGATTCTGATTGGGTAGGTTGTGTTTCTGATCGAAAGAGCACCTCTAGATGTTGTTTCAGTTTGGGGTCTGCTATGATCTCCTGGTGTAGTAGGAAGCAGTCTTCAATGGCACTGAGTACCGTAGAAGTAGAGTATATTGCAACATGTGTGGCATTTGGAAAATCAGTGTGGCTTCAAAAGCTCCTTGCAGGATTGTTTGGACAATCATTGGAGCCTACTATCATTCATTGCGATAATCAAAGTTGTGTGAAGCTTTCTGTCAATCCAATGTTTCATGACAGGACGAAGCATGTTGAGATCAAATACCACTATATCAGAGATATGGTATTGAGGAAAGCAATTCAATTGAGATACATTAGCACTAATGAGAAGACGACAGACATTCTCACCAAGATCCTCTCTAGATTAAAGTTTGTGTACTTTTGAGACAAGCTTGGTATTGTGGAGAATGAAGCCCTAGCTGAGAGGGAGTCTCAGCTTTAGTGATCTTCTATGATTTTTTTTAATGCATTTCTCTCTATAAGAGAGATTTGAGGTGCAAGCCCTTGTTTCCATCCTCTGGGAGTAGCCAAGGTGGATGTCATGTGTGTGACTCCATGAAAACATCATGTGAGAGAGTCCATGATGATTTCCTTGTACTTGTGTTTATTCACCCTCTGGGATTATCTATGGTGAATGTCATGATGAGATGACGAAATCATGTTGAGTGATGGGCACTTGTGCACATATGCCATTCATGGGAGTAGCCATGATGGTTGATATCATGATGAGGTGATAAGCTATTTTCCACTCATGGGTGTAGCCATGGTGGTTGACATCACGATGAGGTGATATGTCTTGTGCAGCTAGAAGTATTCCTCTCTAGATGAGAGGAAGTGTCGATGATACCGCTTCGGTCAATATATTCTAGCCTCGAATTGGAAGATAAATTGAATGTAGCCTAAATGGCTATTCAATTTAAATGATATCAATGTGCATACATGTGAAGGAGTGCTTCATTCATAATAATGATTTAATAATTAATTATTATTAATTAATTTAATAAAGCAGACTTCTCCTTGAAATTCGTGCCTCCTCCAAAAAGGACGTGTTTCTTAATGGGGCCGACTTCTCTCCATGAAGGGGTCCAATCCTTCTTATTTATATATATACATGAGATATCTCACTCATTCTATCACCAAGTTCATTCAACTAATTTGCATTCCTAGAAGAAGTTCAAGCATGAGCAACAAATCATCATTTTGTAGCAATAGATCGATCTCAAGGAGAAACATATTCATTTGTATTAGCATCTAGGAGAGGTACGATTATTTATTGTATCAAAATCGACATTGTGTTATGCCTGAGTTGTAAGAGGATTTCTGCTCTTATCAAATCAATATATAAGAGATATATTTGTTGGGTTTTTCTCCCTCAAGTTGGAGGGTTTTCCTAGGGTATCTTGTTGTGTTCATTATCTTAAGTGCTGCATTTTCTAATTGATTTCAGTTTTATTTATTTGATCCTAAAATATAACAACTATACACATTGAATGATGTGATAGAACAACATCGTAACCAACATTGTTCGAGAGTGAAGTGTGGGAGGCAAGTGTGTTAGGTTATGTGAAGTCCATTTCGCACACCCTAAGTGAGAAGGTTGACCCTAATACCGTAGGTGACATTAACAATAGTAATTTTAATGTATTGAAATGTCTAATTAATAATCCCATAATAATAATAATAATAATATAATTAAAACATTAAGGATGTTATTCTTATGATTATTAACCCAATAAGAAAATAGTAAGATTAATATTAGCCATAATTCAAATATTAACCCAAGGACATTGTTAGTAGACCAATAACCTCAATAATCATCACCTACAATATTGTTATAGTTTATTGGTCAATTGGAATTCTAATGAAAAAGTTATGTTTTTTAGTTGCTGCCAATTAACTTCTATTTAAGCATCCTTTGATTCAATTAATAATGTTATTAATAAATCTCAACTACATTGATATCAAGATTTTCATTAAACTTGATAATAGTATTAGCATTAAATATCTAATCGTTATATTAATACTATTTTTTTATTTAACTAATAATAATACTTATAATTACCCAATCTCAATTTAACATCCATAATATTATCATTATGATAATAAGATTATTACTTAATCAAAATAATAAGATTATTATGGATCTTTGGAGGCAAGTTCCCCTATTCCTCACTTGGGGGTTGCTAAAAGAACAAAACAATAGAGCTTTCAGGGATGCATCTATAACAATAAAGAGTTATGCATGTCTATAATAAAGTAGATACAAGAAAACATTGGCAATTTCAAGTATGCTCCTTCAAAGATAATGCCTTCCTACAAAGAGTTGTGAATTAAGCAACTATGGGGTATATCACAAGATCTAACTAATATTAATTGGGTAAAATAGCTTATTAGGAGTACTATTTGGATACCTCCGGCCTTAGGACAGATAAAATGTAATTTTGATGGGTGTTCAAAGGGTAATCCTAGTCTGGCAGGCGTGAGTGGAATAATTAGAAATCATCAGAGTAATTTTTGTCGCTGGATACAACAACGGCCTAGGTACAACTACAAACAACATGGAAGAGGCTAAAGTAGTGCGGGTGGGTATAAATTATATGAAAGAAAAAGGTTACACTAAAGTCTGGGTGGAAGGAGACTCCAAGCTAATAACATACTATTTAAATAGTTTGGTTGATGTGTCGTGGGAAGTAAAAGACATTTGGATGATTGTAGAAAAATGATGAAAACTTTCAACAGTATAAGATTGGCCCATGTATTTAAGGAAGGTAACATGGTTTTTGATGCAATGAAAAATATTTTCCTAAGACAATCGGAGTGGGAGTATTGGAACTTTCCCAATTGTCAAATCAGATCAAGAAGATTATATCCAAAGAAAAATTTGGGCTCTTAAATAATCCTATTTGGATAGAAAGAAATTAGTGATGATGGAGTATTCAAAAAGTCATCAAGTTGTCATGATAATCATTATCCTATTCATAATGGAGACATGTAATTTGGAGAGTAGGGATTTGGAATACTCTAATATTGACTGGAGTACAATAAATCTTCAGAATTATAAAAGAAATAAGACAGAAAGAAATGTTTTTTTAGAGGCCTTGCGTAAAAGTTAAAAAGGAAAGGAGTTTTTAATACATCATGTAATGATTTTATCCACCTAAACCCCTAAAAATCTATCAAGGGATTATCGATAGGACATTTTTGCATGTGTTAACGATGACAAAATGGAGGATAATAAAAAAATATTAATTATGTGTCTTAATGGTGGGGATGTTGAATTTTCCAATAAAGGTTGGTTTGGAAGATATGAGTTATTTCTGAGTGAACAACACAATATTTTTAAAATTATCGCCAAAATATTTGAGTCGTCACCGTTCCAAATGAAAAACCCCCAAGTTACCATCAAAGCTGAAAATTTTAAATTACTAATGGTATCCATTGTGGATGAGAAGGGTCTATGTGTAGATTATCTGCTTCTGCACAAGGACTATCTTACCAGGGAAGAAACAATGGGAGGCCCTAGAAAGAGAACTGAGCCAAGCAGACATGACTCCTTGAGGCAGAATGCGGAGTTATGGAGCCTCTTTGAATGTGTTCGCTTTACTTGGTACTTCGAAGCTATGGAGGGCTATAGTGAGGAGCTCAACTATAAGTTTTCTAATGCATGGAGTGATGGTGAGATCGACTTGAGTGGGCTTCATTTTATAGTGGATGGTAAGCTGATAGCTAAGGCCACAAGACTCAATTATGAAGGAAAGAAAATCACCAAGGTAAGCACAGGAAACTACCAGACCTATATTAATAAAACTTTTGAAGCCAAGGAAAAAAATCAAAGATTTCATAATGGCTATGCTAGGTTGCTACTCCTGCCTCCTTACCACAATGTTTTTTTTTTGTTATGAAATATTTTACTTTAGAGGGTCGATCCCAATCCGTGCATCTGTGCCATTTCCCCATCCTAAACCATATTAGGCATATGGAAAAAATCAACCTTATTTTTTTCCTCCTCTCTTCGTTGAAACAAAGCTTGACTCATGGTGCTAAACCACCCCCACATTAGGGTTTGATTAGATCTATTTGTAAGTATGTCCTTGCCACCACCCCACTAATGAACATGTTTCATAATCTGATTAAGAACAATTTGACCCCTAAAATCTTAGTCAAAATAGAGTTGTTGGAAAGCCGACCCAACTCCACTTAGAAAGAAACAAAACACGAACCCTTCCCCTAAAGTGGTGGACCCCTCATGGATGATGCTCCTCAAAATAATCCTTGAAAAATGAAACATTGCTCCCCTCTCTTCTTCAACTGCCAATAAGAAAATAAAATTGTTGATAAAAGAACTTGGCTCTAATTCCCCAACCATAATGATTTTGGATGATCATGGCATAAGCTGAGAGAGTGATTCCACCACCCTTGCGGGTTGTAGGTCAACCCATCTTGCTCTAGCTGTGTCCAAAGGTTTGGATGCTAGTAAGAAAGCCAAAAAAATTGATGATAAGAAAATGGAAGCTCCTCAAGATCTCGAGAAGAAATAAGGGAAGAGGGTTGCTAGGAAAGAGAAGGAGCATGGTGTAGAGGAGGAGACAAGAATGGCCGAAGGAAAGGGAAACATGAATGATACCCCAATCAAGTTGGAGGATACTGAAATTAACACTGATATCCCTTGGAATTTTGATAGTCTGAAAGAAAAGGAAACTAAAATTGTTAAGACAAGAATGAAAATGTTGGAAAATAGGATGGAGTTACTCGAAAGGATGATGCAGAAATAAGACAACTCAAATAGGTTCCATGCTATTGAGAATGCAGTTATGAATTTCTATAGAGTTATATGGATGGTTTAATGAAAAGGGTTGTGATGGTAACTATATCAGGACAAGGCAAGATCAAAAAGCAACAGAGGAAAAAAGGAAACATTGATGAAGTTGATCGGTACGGGAAGATGGAGACCAAGGACGACCATGAGAAAATGATGGGAGACCTGAAGATGGCTTGGAACCATATAGAGGAAGCTTAATCCTCTATTTTGTTGGTTTTGTTCCTTTATGTCTTTAGTCGACTGGTTTTTTGGTTCCTTTCTTAGGTTAATATTGGGTAATGGCTTGAAAAACTCGAACTATGTTTATTTACTCTATACTTCTAGTCTGAAGATCATTTACTTGATGGGAACTTATGACAGGTTATACCTGCCTTATTTAAATTTTTGGGTTGATGATAATATGGTATGGTTAAAAATTTACTAGCTCCTGGATTGGATTATATGTTTTGATTTTGTTGGTGTTTTTTGACGTGTGTTTTGGTTGGTTTTGGTGAGGAGATGTGGTGTTGTTTCTAGTATTGTTATCTCCTCTATTTTGTTGGTTTGTCTGGGTGATGCTTCTTTGGACTGTTTTGTTGCTTCTATAAGGGATCAGGGCCCTTTCCCTTGCTTAATCAATACAAAACAATAATGTTATTTCATTAATTTTCAGATTTGACGGTAATACTTAATATAATTTTATTTATTTATACCCCGTGATATTGATATAAAGATTCCTCTTTATATTACCCATATTCACCTATAAAGTGAATTTACTCATACTAGTAGAAATAACCATGTTACTTTCCAAGATTAATATCAATAATAATGTTATTTCACTAATTTTCAGATTTGATGGTAATACTTAATATATTATTTATTTATTTATTTTTACCCTATGATATTGATCTAAAGATTCCTCTTTATATTACCCATATTCACCTATAAAGTGATTTTACTCATATTATTAGAAATAAAATTCTTACTAGGATTAACTAATATGCTAATATTATTACTATGTTACTATCCACAATTAATATCAACATTTAACCTTAACATTAATTAATATCAACATTTAACCTTAACATTATTGTGGGTATTGTTGTCAATTTTAATATTGTTCTCTAGAATTGCACAACTATTTTCTTTAACTATTATTATAAAGTTTATTCTTAATAATTTGAAATATTACTAATATCAATAATATCATTATATTAATAACCTATTATCGACCATTTAATACATATTTCCATTCATATTATTATTATTGTTTATTTAATATGTTATTAATATTAATAAGATTCCACTATAATAAAAATTAGTATTATCTCAAATATAATATACTAGCAGTTGCACCAAAGGAGGTGCAATGGTTGCGCCGATTATATTTTGTATAGTTTATGTTTGAGATGAAGTCTATAATTTTTAAGTATATTAGATGTTACAATTAGGGTGTAACATAGATTTGTGTTTCAAATAACCATTCAAATAATTTTATGGTAGATGTTTATTATCATTTGTGGAATACACTTGGTTTCCTATATATTATGATTTGAATTGTTGAATCATGACAATAATTGATATGAAAATTTATTTTAGAGATAAACAATTTGTCTATTTCATCTCCACACATGTCTTACAAACTATCTTACATATGACATGTGTGCATCCTTAGCACATTAAATTCAAAACTCAAAAGACATAAATTTAATAATATTTTTAATTTAATATGGAACAAATTAGACTTCATTTGTTCCATGTGCACATGACTTGAGGCAAGTAATTCAAAATATAAATTGGATTTTCATGGAGGCATTAAATCATTATACTTATTTTCCATCCTCTCTCATGCTAGATCATTGCAATCATAACAATATTCATGAAGCATTTATCAAAATTAGACATTGATTGATGCACATAAAATAACATTTACTTCTACATCATCATCTAGGCCATCTACATGGTTGCTTGTAGTGTAATAATATTTTGGATGATTGTAAAGTCAATCTTTTCTAGGTGCGACCTAAGAAGAATCTAAAGAACAAAATCACATGTTATATAATCAAATCCACAACTCATAGTTGGCGAGGTAAATCTTATTGCTTTATGAACAATCATTTAAGCTGCAATTCTCTCCATTTAATTCTATTTTTTTAACATGGATTGTGCACAACACCATCAAAAATTCTTGGGTTGCCTTTAAAACTGTAGCCCATAATATAGCATGCAACAAAAATAAGTCAAATCCAAGTTAGGTGGATACCAATGGATAGGCTTTTTCATACTTTATGAGAAGTAACGAAATGAAAAATAATAATAAAAAAACTTATCATATCTGAATCTTGAGAATGATCCTCTTGTTGGAACAGGGCCATTGAGGTGGTTGTTAAAAAGATATCTGAAAAATTGAAGCCGTAAAAAACAAGAAACATAATAGTAAGCTACAAACAGAGCATGATATATATCATATATCTACAAAAAGTGGAGCACCAAAATACCTTAAATCATGTACCAATGGAAGAAAAATATGAAGAATTTGAAGACTCTTGTGGGAGTGGAGGAAAAAGTCTTGCAAGAAAAGGGAATTTTGAAGCATTCAACAAGTGTTGATGCTTTGCTACTATGTAATCCTTGTTCTTATCAAGGAATTGAACCACCTAATATGTAACCTGTTCCAACATTAAAAGTAGATACTTTAATAACTGGAAATTAGAAAAAACACAAAATGATTTAATCAAATTGTAAGGGTTAAAGGAAACATTAAACTTACATCAACAACATAATGAGCAATAGTGAAGCCAGTTCGAGAAAGTCTTGGCTTGATAGAATGCTTGTTTTTCATAAATGTTGAGTAAAGCTTTTGTGGAAATTTTTTGTGTGTTGATTTAGGAAACATACTGCAAAAGAAGAAAACATTTTGTAGTCAACATCCCATAAAAATGCTTGCAATGTTAATAATTGCAAAAGGAATATCAAAAAGTCACATACTGTCACCTCTACAACCAATTCAAATTAGTTTATGAAAAGATACTTATTCTTGAAGCAAAGCCCGACCCTGTTCAACAAACACATCCAACATCAATAGAGGTCTGCTCGATATATTGATTCATCTCTTTTATGAAGATATTCTACAAACAAAGTAATTAAATTTTTAATTGATGTTGTGTTTGTTTTTGTGGGTATATAATTGGTTGTGAAATAATAAGTAATATAGAGTTTGAGTAGAGATGGAAGTGGTATACATACATGTAGTTGATGTTGAGGAGGAACCAATCTTACACCTTCCATGTATCGCCCTATCTTTTTCCATTGTAACTTGTATTGGATAGAGATGTTAGAAATGTTTTTATACAATATGTTTTATTTTGCTTAGTGTCCACTTGCATACCAAAAAGGTTTGAATGAGTTAGTGAAGGGGAAAATATTTTGTAAAGACATATAGTGTTAACTACTTAGTGTAATGTAATTTTAAATTTAATGTGAAAGAGATTGGATTGGCAAGTGTATACCTCATTTTGTCATTGTGAGAGTAATTGTAAAAGGGCCTCCTCTTTTTTTCTGATAATTGTGTATGGATTGTTTTGCACTCTGGAGTACTGCTCAAAAGAGAACATTGGTTGAATATAAAGTCTATTTAATGATTTTACTCTTGATATAGCTATAAATGTTAGTCCTTGTCATTCTATTTTACCAATATCAATTGTTACTCTTTGTAGGGTCGAGACTTGGGATTTATGTATAGTAATTTCCCATGCCATTGTTAATGGAATTTTCTTATGATTACCTAGTTATATAGGTATAGCCTTTGGATAATTTTGGTCCCATGGTGGCCCAGTGTAGTTATTGATTCTTACTACAAAATACATTGGAACATTTGGTGGTTTTGAGCCTAGATTGTAAACAATATCAACAACTTCCCCAAGGGATCCATTTGCAAGTCTTGCTTGAGTCCATAAGTTTTTTGTTAGCATGATTTGTTGGCCTTTGCATAATAGGAGTTCTTTTTCAAGCTAGTTATCTTGAGCATCAATGTTTGATTTTTTTTTGTGTTTGTTGCAATACTTATTGCAACTAGAAGGTTTAGTTGTTTTAGAATTTTTGTTGTTGTGTAGTCTCACTAAGACATTTGTTGCATAAAGGTGAATGGAGTTGTCAAATTCTTGTTTTTTAGTAGTTGTAAGTAGTTTGTTTGTGTGGTTCATTAACATCTCCCAATATTGGTGTGTTGGTTCTACGTTGTGTAAGTTTTTAATGTTTCACAAAAGTGTGTTGGAGTTGGATTGTCACCTTGTTGACGAAACATTATTTGTAATATAACAACTGTAGTAAATTGTTCCCATAGCAGTTTGGCATTGGAGTGTGATACATAGATGGGTTTGTCCATGAGAGGTGGTAGTTGTGCTAGGTCACCTATTAGAATTATAGATACACCACTGAAGTTGAGGTTTTGTGTTCGGGGAAATGCTTCATGTAGTCTACTATCTATCTTTAATAGTAGCTTTGGGCCTATGAAACTCATTTCATCTATGAGGATGTACCTTATGTGTTTCATTTCTTCTTGAAATGTTGTTAGTGTTTGTCCTTGCAATGGTTCCAGTTCATGCAGTTCCTTGAATGATCATATGCAAGGGTTTTTTTAAGGATTGATCTTTGTAGTGGTTTGTAATTATTGTGAGTGCGACTTTTTGTTTTGGTGATAATTTGTAATTTGGGACATCAATGCTACTGACCATGTTTTCATTTTGGGTGCGAATTTTATTCATCTTTATGAAGTCAATTGCAGTGGCATGCAAATTTGGGTGTACACTATGTTGATCCCATTCATTGTAGTTATCAAAATCACGCCTACCGAGTATTTGGATCTCATCTATATTGACATTATTAGTAAGTCCCATTTATGAAAACAATTCCCATTCATTCAATTGTAATGTATCTGTTGTGTTTGCCTCATTACCACTATCTTCTTCCTCTTCACTATTTTCTTCCATGTCAATTGTGTGATTAACGTTCCATAAATAATATGTGTTTGTATTTATTTGGGTCCAATTTTTTTATTATTGTATCTTTAGTAAGGCCTATGTCATTTTGTATGTCATGAAAACTCTTATATAAGAGTAATTCACTCCAACAAAATGTTTCAAAATGTTCTAAATCCTGCTTTGGAAGAGTATAGAACTTTGGGAAAACATTGACGATTTCTTTTTGTTTCCTTTCTTTCCATTTACATCCTTTGTGGCATGAAGAATAGGAGAAGGATCTTGTAGATTCAAGTAATGTTATTGCTTCTAGTTGTGGTAGGCATTGCATATAAGAATGTAAGTAGCTTGATTGGAGTTTGTTGTCATTTGTTGTTCTTTTCAAGTAGTGGAATACTTTTTGTCCAAAATTCAATGACATAAATGATCGGTTACAGATGAAAAGGGGTAATTTTTGGAGCATATGACATGTTTCTTGTGCTCCAATATCATGTTCAACCACAAATTTTGTCATGAATTTTCGGTATGTTGTTAAAGCTTCATCTTCAGGTTTTTGATTTGTAGCTATTCTTGTAAGCATATTAACACAACTCTTTGATTTTTATGCATACTTGGCAATGTATTTGAGAACAAGTGTTCATGAGATGACAGGTTGGAAATCTATATTTTCTCTCCATATTGAAATCATTTCTTGATTATGTATGTTTAATCTATCATCATTTCTTGTTGGTTCATATTTTTTTCACCATCATTGTCACATGATAATGTAGAGATAATTTTTTCTTCCCATGGAGCTTTGTATCGACATTTTATTTTTTTCCCCTTCTTACATAGGTATGTTCCCTCAGTGCATTTTGTGTTCCTTTGGACACGATTAATTAACTCCTCGTAGTTGTCAGAGGGATTTGTACTAAAGATCTCAGTTGTGTTTAACAAATATGGATCATCAAGTGGAGATTGATGTGTTGTGTTGTTGCCATGCGATATAGTACGAGGGTTCCAAGTAGTGACATGTGTCAAAGAATTTTCTTGCTCTTTCCACTTCTAAGTTATCTTTCCAATCAAGTTTGTCCATGTCTAGAGCATTTTCAAGACAAAGGAATCCATGAAAATGTGCAGTCCCTCAATGTTGCCATTCATACCTATACCAATATTCTTTTGCATGGAGGAGCTTCTCAATGACCTCCTCATGAAATATTTTGAATCGTTGATGTAGATATAGGGATGTGGTATGGGGATTATTGATTATGTTATCTATGCATATTTTATTTGATTGCATTGTAAATCTTATGTCATTTGAGAGTAGTCGTTGTAAATCTGGCCATTTTGTATTTGTTGCACTTAATGTGAAGAATAGAGTGGGCTAGCCTATCTAGTTGATCATATTTGTTAGCTCAACATGACACTTGTTCCAATATGGTTTTGTCCCTCTCATGGTAGATCTGAAATGCATAAGTTGCTCGGCTAGCTGTTCGTTAGGAATATTTTTCAAGTGCGTATGAAGGTTTTCAATAGTGGTTGGTATGTTTTCTTCTACATTTTTTTTTAAGGGAAACCATTGCAATTCCTTGGCTACGATGACACATCATAAGTTTGGAGACAAAATATTGAAACCTTGGATGCCTTCCAATTCTTTGGTCATGGAATCTCATTAGATTTAATGCATATTCATGTATTTTTACTTCTCTAATTCGTGCTTGCATTTGTAGTGCTTTTCCATCTGAAAAGAGTGGGAAATGCCATATCAAAGAGGCCTTCAATATTGTATTCATTTATTGGAGAAGAGCTTATTTCAGACCAATCAATAATTTTATTTGTTGGGTGTTGAATTTCTAGTGTTTGTTTAATGATTTTTAGCTCACGACGTCTCCCTAGTAGGTTTACCATAAATGATGATGTGTATGTTGATGCATGTTGATCATGTTGATCATTAGTGTCAGATTCATTGTTCGGTACGCCTATTTCTTCGGCAAATTCTATGGTGTGAAGCATGTCTGAAATGCATGTACTTGTTTCAGGGAGTTGTTCTAAGTAGGATGCATTTATTTCAATATTGCTATAATATGGGTCATATTTGATCTTGTATTGCAATGCATCTATAATACAACTCCTAGTTATATATCATTCATAATATTTTCCTTGTGTATGCAATCTTTGAACTATTAGGACATCTAAGTTTGCAATTCTATGTGGAAGTATTTTTGGAAATACTTTTTATGTCCTATGGGAAGCTAATTGTGTGGCCATTGTATTTATATTGCCCTCCATGAGCGTGGGTTACTTGTAATATTGGGTTTACCCTTGATATGAGCATCTCTTCTACTTGAATGAGATTTTACAACATAGGAGGTTATTTTCTCGGGTCCATATTATTAAGTGATGAAAATCAATGAACACCTTTCTCATTGAAACATTATTTACAAATACAATTATCATTTGATGAATGAACAAGCATGCCAAGGTAGCGTTCCTTACATATAGTGCATGTTTGTAAGTTTGATAGAGCATCTATTATGTGTTGATTTTTTTTTGATGTGGTCATGAAGTTACTGTATTTGTTCGTTGATGGTGTAGTATCTGTTTCATTTGGTCTTTGTTTTTGTATGTTTTGCAGGTGACGGTGAGTACTAATTTCCTCTTTATGATGAGAATAGTACTGTCAACTTCTTTTACGATTTTGTATTCTTTGAAGTTCTATTTGATGGGCTTTAGTTTGACTTTTTTCATTTCTAGTGTCCATCATTTGTAATTCAAAATAGGAGGCATGATTACTAATAGTAATGAGAAAAAGACATGGACTAATACAAGAAAGTTGTATTTCTTTGTACATCTACATATCAAATGAAAAAATGAATGCAATTACAATAGTATATAATGAAGAAATGTAGCTGAGATGAATAAATGTAAATGAAACATGCAATATTGTAAGAACTAATTAATTTTGGATATTACATGACATATATAGATATAGTTTGTAGGGCCACCTACAATGGCTCTAGTTTTATTATCTATGGAAGTGATGCCATAATATTCTATCTAAATAAATGGAATTAGGAGATTTGAGTGTTGTTTGTGGATCTCAATTATTTAGAAAAAGGAAAGTCCTCTATTTTTGAATTACTTCTATATAGAAACAAGCTTAATCATAACCCTATACAACCCAAATATCTATTGCACTTGTGAGCTACAAAATTAACTAATTATTAATAATAACAAACAAAATAACTGCAATGAATTGTAACAATTAAAGAGGAAATAAGCTTAATGCAAAATAATTTTTTTGAAAGAAATAGTTAAAAGCGTTTGACCTGTTTTTGAGAGAATGATGTTTAATTGTTAACAACCCTTTTCCCTTTTGCAACTCTTCAACAATAAAATGATGCACTGCAAATGTAAAAATAAATTTCCATCAAATTGACAAAAAAAGAATTCAAATGGAAATAGAATGTTCCCATCTAGTTGTCAAATCAATGTTTATTTGGATTTTATGTGTCAAGTGAGATTTTGGAGGCTTCTACCTGATATTTTGGAGATTTTTACCATTAAATGGCAGTTGGCTTACCGTTAATTGGCAGTTGAAACTTGTTTTCTGATGAATTTAAAGAATTAAAGCTTTTTTAATTCGTAACGTTAGAAAGAGGTTTCCACATAAATTAAGATATAGACTTTAAAACATCATTTTTCGAACTAAAAATTTCTGAACTTTGAGATTCAAGCTTTTGCAATCCATTGGCTAAAGTGAAGACAAATTTACATAAGTTATTTTTAACTAATGTTTGGTCCTATCTTAAAATTGTTCTTGTAAATAGAGTGTATAGTAATTTATTGTTATTTTTTAGATAGATGTATTCAAGATATTTGTACTACTCTACCAGCTAATGCATCAATTTTTAGAAGAAACATAGTAATGAAGTGATAAGACTACAATAATCTTAGAGACATGCAACTAACCATCCAAAAGGAAGATCCTCAAAAAATGAAGCACACAAATACATAAAATAAACAAGTGAAGAAACACTTGAAAAGTGAAGGTTATTCTTATATTGGGTTTCAAAGTTTGCATCAACAATAAATGTAATTTTGCATGTTGAAATCGTTCCAATGGAGGTTATGAGTGTGCCAACTTGCAC
Source organism: Sequoiadendron giganteum (assembly GCA_007115665.2). Taxonomy (NCBI): domain Eukaryota; kingdom Viridiplantae; phylum Streptophyta; class Pinopsida; order Cupressales; family Cupressaceae; genus Sequoiadendron; species Sequoiadendron giganteum. Next base: position 328,849,330 of record CM021103.1, on the reverse strand, counting down.
CCATCATATCAACAGTTTTCTTGTGGAGTGCTAGACAACATGAGTTCTCTCATCTTGATATTAATGATTAAATGTCTATCACTTTCCTCCCACCATCAAACAAACTCTAAGTTCATGAATACAAATTGAGTTATAATTGCTCCTAAATGGAGTATATATAATAAAATCTCAAGAAAGACTCAAATAAAGAGTACATATGGCAAGGACATGAAAAGACATCGTTTGCAACTATCATACCATTTGTAGCTATCACACTTCTTTTCTATCTAAAATTGGTAAAATCAACACATACATCAGGGTGACACCATCATGACACATTTGAAACCAACATGAGATGTGAAATATAGCTGAAAAAAGAAGTGAAAGAATAGTAGGTCTGGGCAAGGTGTGAGAAATTTGCACATCTACAAATCTGCACTCATGCAATGCATCCACATGCATAATGTGAAATAGGTCCTATTCCACCAACTAAATAGAAAAGGATTAAGAATATTAAAATAAGCATAGCTAAACACAAAAAAGTGTCATCGGATTGCTTTTCATGTTGAATTTTTTATTTTTAAATTACCATATACCATAGACATGAGCAGTGTCCAAATGCTATTACTCTGTTTATGGCTAATTATGCATACTCTGCCCTTGTAAATTACAATCACAAAAAAAATAGATTTAGCAATTTGGGATTTTCTTTCAGGGTTTAGTTTTCTTTTCAATTTTCAAATTCAGAACTTTGTAAGCTATAATAGTGTCATAGTTGAGCTTACAAAAAAATCTCAAATGGACAATAGAAAGAACAAGCTTTATATTTATATATTGAGTTTTATATTTACATATTGTTGAGCTAAAATATTTACTCTTTCTGAATTTTTACCTCTTTTATAGAACCAAAATATAGAGTTAACTAGTTAAGGAAGAATCTACAATACATTTTCCCTTGCTATTAAAGCATAAATTAGAGTGATTTATTATGTTTTAGGGAAGTATGGTGAGTCACATGCTTCTTTCAAAATTGCAGTGGTAAAACTATAGGCAACTTGTGAGGAAAAAACTATTTTTTTGGTATTTTCCTGAACCAGATGGGATTGGCATGTGTGCAACAATATGCCATAAATGAACCTGCAGATTTGTTTGAAGAAGCCAAGAGTATATTGGAAAAAGTATGCAGTTCCTATTATCCATATATGCTTGCATTTTATAGCAATTTGGTTGGTATATATAATGTAAGGAATGGTGAGTTTCTATGGACAACCACTATGAGATCAAAAGATTACTGATAGTGGCAAGAAAAAGGTAGTGAAAAGGGGTGTTGATGAGACCCAAGATTTATAAAATTCATAGTTAGTGGATTCCAAGAGTTACATAAACCTGTTATATCTCATATGCACGTGAACAATGAGGGAAAAAAGATAGACGCCAGTTGAATGAACCAAAACATATATGGTGCAATTTTGATGAAAGACAAAGGGACTGAAAAGCCAAAGGGACTTGAGTTTGTGACTCAGGGACAGAGTTTGGCTTTAAAGAAACTTCCATAAAATAGTATGATGACTATATGAAGATAGGTCAACCAAAAAAGTGCTTTTGGTAATACAAAAAAGGAAGCTAGATAATACAATCACCAACACATTTACTAGCGACATTAGATGAAAAGGTGATAGTGGATTCAAAAATGTTCATCCATTTATGGTAACTTGTTAGCTATTTATTTTTAAGTGGGGAGGACGATGATATGAAGGAACTGAAAGCGATGATTACACAAAAAAGGATCGATATGCCTATAAGTTCCTTATTATCATGCATTCCAACTTTGGTAATGAAGTTTAAGTTTATAGGTTATCGCCGAAGGTAAGAAAGCCATATTTGTATGAGTACTTCATCGGTGATGCCAATCTGGTAACATAAGTTCAAATCACCTCAAAACCATTTGCAATCTCTATAGACCAATGTACATACTTTATATACTTTGTTCTTGTTGATAATCATCATAATGGGAGTTTTTGAAAAAAATTCAAGCTACATAGTCATTTTGGCTGATAAATAAGAGCATCGACATGGTAAGCCAAATAAGAATAAGAATCCTAAAGAGAATAGATCCTGCAGAACTATTGCATAGAACATCTATGTTGTAAGAAAATCCATTCTTTTAAAGAGAAGGCCATGGAGGTTAAAGAATCTGTGATAGATTATAGAATTTAAGTTTTTCTTTCATAAATTGTACATGCACAAAGCTTAAGTGAAATTTTTGCCTTTGAAGGAGCTGGATGCTAAGGTGGGCTCTAGTTTTCTAACCATATTCAGAGTCTCATCTCCCAAACTCAAGCAATTGTTGATTGTTTGGAGGCTAAGGTAAATCTGCTCAAGATTCTTCTGCCAATGAGCATGGTCCTATGTTAGTAATTAGTTTCTATCTTGGCTTTAATTGGTACTATTATATGTAATTGATTTGGTCTACTTTTATAAAATTTGGTCAAACTTTGTTACTTAAGTTCTTTGAAGTTGTGATATATAATATTTGTGCTACAAATGTTCGCTCTCTAAGCATATACTATGTACATTTTGTGAACTTTCCCACTATATATGGTGGGAATATCAAAAGATTACCAAAGAGGCTAAAAATATATATTATTTGCTTCATTTTGATAAATCGTATATATATCATAAGAGTCTAAAATAGATATTATTTGATTCAAATGATAAATTATAATTGATCAATTATAACAGAGGCTAAAAAAGATATAATTTTCTTCAATTTGATAAATTGTATATATATCACAAGAGCCTAAAATAGATAATATTTGATTCAAAATGATAAATTATAATTGATCAATTATAACAAACAACAATGACCTTTATTTGTACTCGCCCTATGATATGTAATCACTCAAGATATTCTTAAGACAACTCACCAACATATAACTTAATGTTCAGAGTGCTCTATCATTTCTATTATATCAAGTTATCACCTTTAAGAGTAGAAAAAATAAACTGAAACTATGCTTCAATTAACATGAATTCAAGCTGGAGAAATGAAAGTTGAACATATATATATATATAAATCTGCTACATAACCACACACATCCACAACTATGTTTTGTTTGACCCTCAACCTATTTTCCATCCTTGCAAATGAATATGTAAACTCACTCCAATATGCATTGTAATTGTTTGTATCAATAGGTTTAGCATGCATATTTGAAACTAGTAAACTAAAAATGTACACTGTAAGATTTTGCCTTAAACAATAATTCAGATACTCACTTACAAAAAAGGGTGAAGCATTTTTTATTCAAACTCTGTTTTATTTGATAGACATAATAGTAAAATAATATTTACAAGTACAAGAATATGTACATTGTTTCATAGAAAATAAGGAATGTATTCCTAGTTGTTTGTATCATTACACATCTTATTGATTTGAGAGAGCAAGAATTTTCTCTTTGTAGTAAAATCTATCTTATCAACTTTAATGATTGTTTCTTTCAAGCACTGTTCATTATTGTATGTCCCATTTTTGCATGACAGTGTGAATAAGAATTATGTAAGGAGAACACTTCTTATTACATATTTAGTACTTGTTTCTGCCTAATGATTGAATTGCGGTGTATATAGTTCTTGTGCGCAGACATACCCATGACTTTTGTTGCTATCTCATCAAATGCAACTGCCCATATTATATCCATGTGATCCTCTAGTTTGACTTGAAGTATGTACCTATAATTGCAATCTTCAAATGTTGTTGCACACTTTGAGCAATACCATTTATCTTCTTCATTTTGAATAACCCTTTTCTTACATTGTTTTCCATTTGATTGAAGAGGACAAGTTGGATAACATGAGTTAGATTTGATGAATATAATTGTTGCCTTTGCAATGAATTGGATGGATTTTATTATTTTTATTGATTGTTCTTGAATGTTTGCAATTGTCATTCTTGTGATAATAGGAGGCGTATCATCAAGCTTTGTGGAGGAAGGTACAATATTAGCCCCATTCTGTGCATACCAAGTTTTAAGTTGTTTTTCTTCTTCTATATCAGGGTCTATGGATAGGTGTGTAGTTACTAATGTGCTTATTACCTTTCCATTGTAGTCAGAAACACATCCATTTTTAATAGCTAGAACAATGGTTTGTTCTGAGTGGTACATGTGTTGAAGTTTTGTGCCTTCTTTCTGAGTTGTTGGTCCCCATAAAGTTACATCTATAGTTGATGCAAACATATCTAATATCTTGATGCTCCTCATAAAAATCTTTGTACCACCCCTCCTCCTTATTGTATAGCTTGGATCTACACAAAAAACAATTCCAATAACATCAACAACTGAATCATTACTCTTACTCACAGTTTCCTTGATAGGTGTGAAAGAGAATTGTTAGTTTGGAATACAGAGGCCATCTTCACAGAGTGTCACCTTTCATTCAACCATTAAGGTGATTTCTATTTCAATATTTAGCTTGTTGTAAAGATTATTAGAAGATTTAATGGTCCCACCAGATAATGAATATATAGATCCAATATTATTGTTTTCATAATGAATATCTATAACTTCATTGAAACAAGTGACATGTGTTTCTGTGTGTTCACTATCTATAATATCAAATCTGAAAACTTGTCCACTTCCCTTTTGATTAGTGTACCGGTGGTTTTATTTTTTCATAGTTACACAACCTTTGATAGTCCACCTTGTTTGAAAAGGGTTCAAACTTTTGATAGGATTGATGCTAATAGATACATCCTTCCTAGATTGAGATGGGTCTATGTCAAACAACATTCTTTTAGAGTTTGGGGTTGTAGGTGGTACATGATAATCAAATGTATATTAGGTTCAACAATGATGCTATGATCTGTACATGCAAGCTCTAGTTGTGAAATGACAATCCACCTACGTAATTGTAAGTAAAAATATAATTATTAATATATTGTGGAAGTTGGAAAGTTAATTATAAGGTATAGAAATAGTATTGAACTTGCATACTAACCTCGAACTACAAATGATGGGACAATTGTATTTTGTTAGTTGTATTATAGATCCCTCGTGAATTTCCTTAGAATTTATATAGTGGTTGCACTTTTTTGGCAATGATGCTCTTTGTTTATGCTCTCCATTAGAAAGGTTTATTCTATATCAATTGTTTCTCTCAAGACCATGACCAAAGTTTGAGGTAGCTAATACTTGGAGATAAGTATCATGTTGTGCATGTTTTGCACACATGCCCCGCCATGGGCAAGGACCCCCTCTTTTCGCTCTCGATGGGCTGCTTTGCTCCCGTCTCATTTTACATGCCCCTTTCTTGGAGCCTAAATTGGTCATGTACCATCAAATGATCAAATTCCCCTAACCAAATTCACCTACTTGAGTTTCGCTAAGTCTTTTTCTTTTGTGGAGGTGCCTATGTGGGTTTCCCTTCGCAAGTTGCCTTGATGTCCTCCAGGCCTCGTCCCTACTCGCTCGATTCAATTTTTTCCTTCATTTTTGACTTTGGGGATAGGTTTCCTATGGATTTGGGATGTTTTTGTGGTGCCTAAGTGAATTGTTAGGGTTTCATTAAGTTTCAGGAAGTTGAAAATTTTTCATTCTAAAACTCCACCCCTCTGTGGTCGTTTCCAGAACTCTGTCCCTCCTTTGTCTTTTTTCCTTTTATTTGCCCCCGGTGTTCCAGCTCTAGGAACACAGCCCCTCTGTGTCTGTTTCGGGAACACTACCCCTCTATGGTCATTTTTGAAACTTCGTCCCTCCTTTGTCATTTTTCCTTTCGTCCGCCCCCAACATTCTGACTCTCAGAAACCGACCCCTCCGTGGTCGTTTCTGAAAGTCCACCCCTCTATGGCCGTTTTCAGAACTCTATCCCTCCTTTGTCATTTTTCCTTTTGTCCACCCCCGACATTCTGGCTCTTGGAAACCAGACCCTCCGTGGTTGTTTCTGGAACTCCACCCCTCTGTGGCCATTTCCAGAACTTCGTCCCTCCTTTTTTGTTTTGCCTTCCATTCTCCTTCAGCGTTCCGGCTCCTGGAACACAACCCCTCCATGGACGTTTTTGGAACTTTGTCCCTCCTTTTCTATTTTTCCTTTTGTCTGCCCTTGATGTTTTGGCTCCCAGAACTTGACCCCTCCATGGCCATTTTCGGGACTCTGTCCCTCCTTTGTCATTTTTCCTTATGTCCGCCCCAGTGTTCCGACTCCCGGAACCCGGACCCTTTGTGGCCGTTACTAGAACTCCACCCCTTCGTGGCCATTTTCGAAACTTCGTCCCTCCTTTGCCATTTTTCCTTCTGTTCGCCCCCAACATTGCAAATCCTAAAACCCGACCCTCCATGGCCATTTCCAGAACTCCACCCCTCCATGGCCGTTTCCAAAAACTCTGTCCCTCTTTTGTCGTTTTGCCTTCCATTTGCCCCTGGCATTCTGGCTCCCGGAACCTGGCCCCTCCATGGCCGTATCCAAAACTCCACCCCTCCATGGCCGTTTTTGAAACTTCATCCCTCCTTTGCCATTTATCCTTTTGTCCGCCTTCAGCGTTCTGGCTCCTGGAACTAGGCCCCTCCATTGTTGTTTCTAAAACATAAGTGAGTTAGGCATCACTAGGTCCCAGACCCTGGAACTCTATCCTCAGAATGCAACCTCACCATGGTTGTTCCAAACAACAAACTCCAAACAACATTTTGACCAGGGAAGTTCGGCCTCTCGGGCTTGGACCATCCAAACTCCCTCTAGTAAACTGCTAATGGCAATTTAGGCTAAATATTATGATCTTTTGATGATGCATGGGTGAATCTAACAAGGAGTTTATAGGATTTGAATAACGTTTGTCTTGTTTTTTGTATTAAAGCACTTACGACACTTCATGTATGCAGGTTTCAAGAAGCCTATCATGGGTTCGTTGGAGAGACCCATTGAGAAAGCTGAACAAGGAAAAGTACATCACTCTTATCACCATTCACTTTATACCCACCTCTCTTTGTAGCACCCATCAACAAAGCTAGTATTAGAAGAAGGTTTGTGCCAAGGAATTCAATGATAAAATGTAAGGGGGTGGCCTTGAAGAAATCATAAGGGAGTTGTCCTACTTTTCACCAGATGATGATCTTAAAGGAGTTGTCCGCCTGAATCAAGGGCAACCAATCCATTGATGCCAATCGTCAAAAGGCCCGTTTGATCCAATAAAGAATGTTGCAAGTCCATCAAACAAAGGGTACCTTTCAGGCAGTTTCAACTATAGTAAAATGGAAATCAACTAGAGGACAAACTGCTATAGTACCTGGGCACTAAAAGAAAAAATAGGGAAAAGACAAAAGATGTATTTTAAATTGCTGAATATTGTGAGGTAGGTGAATCCCTAGTGCAATCAAATCTGAGCCACATAATGTAATGCAATAATATCCAATCATTCAGGCTTTGGAAAACTATAAATAGGGGTCTCCCCTTCATTTGTGAAGGGCTGGAGAGCTAGTGTAAAAGCATTCTCCAGCAATAGAAAGCAATGTTTCATGATTTATGGGTGTTTCCTTTTGATTTTTCTCACTATGTGTGCATGGTTCTACTTCCCTATTAGTTTAGTAGTTATTTTTTTGAAGGGAAGTGATGATGGTGTTTGCTATTACAATATTTGATGAATTTCTAGCTCATGCTTTTTGTGGTTTGTTGATGATGAATCACTTTGTAAAGCTAGTCTAAGCTTCTTTACTTTATTGCTGCAACTAAGTTCACTTGAATGTTCATGATGTGTGTATGAAAACTGAAAATATGTAGTCCTTAGAAGATTGCAATGGTTTTGTGTAACTGTAAGATCCTCTTAGCCAAGAAAAACCAAGTTTAGGGAGTTTTTCTATTGTAACAACCTCCATGATCACCGTTCATTCATAGTTTTAGATCTAGGAACCTCTTCTCTTTCGTGCCCCCCCCCCTTTTTTTTTTAATAAGTAACCTATGCTAAGGTTCATTGCATATTGTAAATCTAAGTCCAATGATAAAATGGAGTTCAAGACAGTTGTTTGAACCTGCAACAAACACACAACTCTCCCATCTTAAGAATTCCATTTGTAGACCCAACTTCCCATGCTTTGTAACTCATCCATAAGACCGCCTTGTCATTCCAACAAATCACATAAATCAACTGAGATATTCCAAGCATTGTCAAGACCTAACATTAGAGACCTTTTGATAGTGTTTTGCAATTTGATTGTGGAAGATTGTCTTTCAAGGGAGGTGATGCACCTATGCATTACCTATGTTAAGAAGTGCATAAAAAACACATCAACAAAACTAGTGCTAGAAAGAGGGTATGACATGTTGAGGCTACAAAGCTAAAATTTGGAAATTGAAAAGAGCACTTTCAAGAAGAAATCTGAGATAAGGAGATCTAAGATAAGGCTGAGACATAAAATCAGAAAATTCTGAAGGCAAACAAAAGCTGAGTTGAAATGGAGCAGCACGTGCAAATCTGAAGGGAAAAGAGGGATGGACCTAATGACCCAATAGTGCAGAATACATTCCCTTAACACTAATACAACAAAGGAGAAGAGAAAAAACTGTTTCTAATAGCTTCTAAAACTATTGAGATGAATACATGAAACATAAAGGAGATAACAAAATAATGGCATTCATAGATAACACAGGTATTTACGTGGGAAAACCTTTTCAGGTAAAAAACCCACCACACCAAGACAAGATAATTGTATTACAATAATAAATTTATTACATACAATTTACAATCTTTCCTCTTTGTTTGGCTTACAACAACACTCAAGATATTTCTCACTGTTACAATACTTTTATCAAAGTATACAATGAATCCTCTTCCTCTTACATCGACTTGCACTCATGCGTACATATCCATCAACCTCACACTGAACTTTCAAGTCTTCATCGCATTTACCCACTCAACCAATCCCATGGCTTCAGGTTCATGCATCAAACTTCTAGTATGCCATCGATCTTCAATAATTGCATCGAGCCACCCAACAATAACTTCACCACCCAAATTGGGTTCCTATCACCAGTTGAAATCAGCCTGCAATTATTGCTTTTACTGTTTTGGGCTTTTGGGCAATCAACATGCTATCAACCTACCACGCGTCCACTAGCTATTCATTGATCACATTTTAATTTGAGTCCAACTCGATCAAAACTAGGTTTGAGCTCATCTGAGCTCTCTAAGACTCTACCACTCCACTGCGAAGCTGACTCTACCCATCCGAGGTAAAGCAATGAGCACTGCCAAGCTCACCTATGTTTCCCTGTGCTATTGTCGAGCTTGTCTTCACCCATCGTGGTATGGTAGTAAGCGCCTCTGAGCTCTGCCTTGTTTCACCCATGCTACCGCTGCTCCATCTGAGTCGACCCACAGTAATGCGGTGAGCTTGTCCAAGCTCACCCTTCAACTCCACCAAGCTTTTCCAAAGATACCCCGCACTACCGCCAAGTCCAACTAACCTATCTGTGGTGTGGTGGTATGACCATTTGAGCTCGCCCCTTGTCTACATTGCGCTACCACTACCCGATTGGAGTTGACCCACGATGAGGCGGTAATAGCCGAGCTAATCATTAGCGGTCAAATTGTGCTACTGTGGGGGCTACCAGGCCACCCTGCGGTAGGGTGATAATCGCCAGATGGACCGCAAGCAGTCATCGCGGTAAGTGGACCCACCACCTGCGATAAGGCGGTAACTACCAGGCCTATCACCATGGTACCACCAAGGCAATGCAAGACCGTCGTGGTAAAGCGGTAAAGGGCAGAAATGAAACATTTTTTGCCAAGTCCATAATGTCTGAGGCTCAGAACTGGAAGTTGAGACACAATTTCTCAACAAGCTCCCACTTGACGAAGACTTCCAGCTTCCTCAAGACTTCGAAAAAATTACTGATGGTCATAGGCCCCAAGGCCCATAGATTTTGCGCACCATCTGAACTTGTCTATGCTCACGGGCTTTGTGAAAGCATCTGCAACATTCTTCAAAGTGTCGACCTTTTCAAGACTGATTCTTTCATCTTCCACCATGTCTCTCACGAAGTGAAACTGCACATTAATGTGCTTCATCTTGGCATGGAAAGTCAGGTTCTTTGCCAAACAAATGGCACTTTGACTGTCACCAAAAATTATGATCTGCCCTGCATTGAAACCAATGTTTAAACATAAAGTCTCAGCCAAATTGCTTCCTTGTAGGCGTGAGTTACAGCCATGTACTCTGCCTTTGTCGTGGATAAAGCAACTACAACATGTCGCTTGATCATCCAACTGATTGCTCCACCATTTAGCATGAATGTGTATCCACTGGTGGATTGTTTGCTGTCAATGTCCCCTACCCAATTAGAATCAACATATCCTTAAATGCTGAGTGTTCTTTGTGATGCAACCAAATTGCCATGGTAACATAAAGCATAATCTCAAGTCCCCTTCAAATACCTAAACACTCCCTTCACAACATCCCAATGTGATATTCCTAGATTTTCCATGAAACAGACTAGAAATCCCACTGCTTGGGCAATGTATGGTCTTGTACAAACCATGGCATACATCAAACTGCCAACAAAAATTGCATATGGCACACTAGTCATGTCCTCCATCTCAGTAGCAGATTTTGGACAGTCTTCAACAAATAGTTTTGTTCCCTGCATGACTGGAACAACTAGCTGCTTGCAGTCAGTCATACCAAACCTCTCCAGAACGGTGTTCGCATACTTACTCTGACTTACCCAAATATTTCTTCTTGTTCTATCCCCGGTTATCTCCATTCCGAGAATGTACCTTGCTACACCAAGATCCTTCATTTCGAACTTTGTAGACAACTGAGATTTAAGATCAGAAATCATAGTCTTGCTATTTCCTATGAATAACATATCATCCATGTACAATGTAATAACAAGCACACGATGATTCTCAGATGATAAACACAATGATCATATTTTGGTCTTACAAATCCCATAAACAATACAAATGTGTCAAATTTCTGGTACCACATTCTAGGAGATTGCTTCAAACCATACAAAGATTTATTTAACTTATAGACTAGATTTTGTTTACCTTTCACAACGAAATGCTCAGGTTGGGACATATAAATTTCTTCTTCGAGATCACCATGGAGAAACATTGTCTTCACATCCATTTTCTCAATTTCAAAGTCATACATAGCTACTAATGACAATAAAAATCTAATGGATATCAACATTTCTACAGAGGAAAAAATCTCTCCATAATCAATTCCCTCAATTTGGGAAAATCCCTTTGCAACCAGTCGTGCCTTATACTTCTCAAAACTACTGTCGAGGCCTATCTTACTTTTGAATATCCACTTACAACCAATAGGCTTTCACCCTTTTGGAAATGGTACCAAATCCCAGGTTTCATTCTTCTTCAATGAATCCATCTCTTCATTCATGGCTTCCAGCCAAGAATTCGAATCAGTCATGTTGATTGCTTCTTTTACAGTCCTAGGCTCATCAATGCTAGTAATTAAGGCATAGGCACAGTTTGAATTTAACAATGAGAAACCATACCTTTCAAGTTTTTTTTTTTATCGTGTAGATCTCCTTACAGGGTGAGGTTGTGGTTCTTCATCATCAGAACTTCCAGAGCTGCTTGAGCTCTTCTTAGTCTTAGGTACACCATGCAACTCTTCCCTTTCTAGAGTTTGGGGAATCTCAACTGCATCCTTCTTCTTGTCACTCTGATTTGCCTCAAGTTTTTGATCACTTACTAAAGGTTTCAGCTCACAAAATATCATGCTTCTGCTGTACAGAACCTTCTCAGTAATAGGGTTGCAAATCTTGTATCCCTTCACACCAACTCCATAGCCGATGAGAATACATTTGACAATCTTGTTATCCAATTTAGATCTCTTTTCATTTGACACATAAACATATGCCTCACAGCCAAAGACATAGATATGCCTTAGAGAGGGCTTCTTACCAGACCATTATTCCAAAGATGTCTTGCCAACAAGAGCAGAGAAAGGAGATCGGTTTATTAAATAACATGTTGTAGCCACAACCTCAGTCCAAAACTTCTACTCCAGACCAACACCACTCAACATACTCCTTGCCTTTTCCATCAACATCCTATTCAATCTTTCAGCAAATCCATTCTGATGTGGAGTGTAAGGCGTTATCTTATGCCTTTTAATTCCATGATCTGTACAATACTTTTCAAAATCCGCAGAATAAAATTCACCACCATTGTTTGTCCTCAAACATTTAATTTTCCTTCCAGTCTGATTCTCTACCAAAGATTTAAATTCTTTAAACTGACTGAACACTTCTGATTTACTTTTAAGGAAGCATACAAATGCCCTTCTCGAAAAGCCACCAATAAAAGAAACATAATATCTAGACTTTGATAACGAAGGAACATTAACTAGACCAAACACATCAGAATGAACATAATACAGTATGCTAGAAGATTTATGAGGACTAGAATAAAAAGAAACACAATGTTGTTTTCCATAAATACAATGTTCGCAAAAATCGGACTCAAGGTTACAATCATCAAGCCCTTCTACAAGATTTTTATTCTTCAAGGTTTTTAAACCTTTCTCACCTATGTGACCCAGTCTATGATGCCACAACATAGTCTTCTTTGCTGGGAGTTTTACCTCCAAAGCATTTACAGACAAAGAAGTGTCTTCATCTTTCTCTACAGGGACTGAATTACATGACTCTATAGAGGCATTTTTACATTGAATAGGACGTGCATCCAACTTATACATAGTGCGAGTACGAACACCCTTAGCCAGCATTGCGCCTTTAGCCATTTTACATCCTCTACTTGAGAAAGAAACTTCTACACTAGCATCATTCAATTTGCTGACATAAAGAAGATTATGAGCCAAACATGGTATGTGAAGTACTCCACCAGTACCTTTGACTTTGTTGGAACCATTAAATTTTGGCAAAATTTGAAGGTGCCATAATAAAAAATTGATTTCAGCACTCAGATGTTCAACTGTTTAATCCACTTCAGAAGCCTACTTGAAAAATAATAACTTGAAGCCCACTCAGTTTCATGCAAAATCATTTTGTAGGTGTGTTCATTTAGCATATGTAAGTATGCACATCAGTTTTCAGCTTCGTACAATCAAATTTGACAAGGTTTCAAAGTGACATGTTCCAGGGTTCTTGAAAAAATCTGTTATCAGTATAGTGAAGATTCTATTAAAATGATCAACTATGGGGGTAAATATTAAGCAATTGAAAGGGTTTCATGATAGAACGATTGATGTTCTAGATTCTCACCATATCAATCTACTTCCATGCCATTTTTCATGGTTTTTGAACATCGTTTGATATTTTTCCAAAATCAAAACCAGATGGGTTTCACCCAGTTGAAGACTGCATTTCCAGAATAGTCGCAAAAGGGTCAACTTTGATACTTGACATTTGGTGAAGAAAATGAGATAGTGAAAAACCCTTATGTACACGTGCTCATGGGATCTAAATAAACTAATCCCCAGGATGGTAGCTTCTCAAAATTAGATTTGGTAATTTTTCCAAAAGGGAAAGTGGTGGGCTACAATTAAATTTTACAAGTGCAATTTTTCAAAAAATGCAAAATGAGTAACTTGGAGCGTTGATAGTTTTTAATCCTGATGAAATCTTTCCAAACTGTCCTGCAACCATACTCCTCTAACATAACTCAATGTTCAGGTGCATTTTCGTAGCTTCAGGAGATTTTTTGATCAGTTTCCTAATAAAATCTTGGAGGTTGCATAACTTGTTTCAGTCTCAGTACAAAATGAAAGATTGTGAAAAGGAGACTTCCAAAAGGTGTTTGAATTGGTAGCTTCAATTTTTTACAAATAAAGAGTAATAAATTAATGAAACTAGATGATGCAAAAGCTTGTGTGAGTATATTTTGATACCTTGATGGAGATATTCACAAACATACTCTAAGGTCTCTGAAGATTACAAGTTTTATAATACAATCTTGGTTTCCTTCTACTGATCAAAAGGCTACTAGGACTCTTGATACCAAGCAAATAGTATGTCCTATGTTTACCAAATATGCTCAATTGTCTAATCAATAGACCGATGAATCCAAAGATGGAAGGTCTCATACAGTTTATACTAATAAGAGTGAAAAGGTTTTCTCAGAGGCAAAATGTTGGGCAACTAAGACAAAAGAGACTTATGATGGAGAGGGATGTTGGCTTTCAATATCTAAGGATGTTTTGTGGAGACAACTACTGCACGCAAAAGATGATACGGGATGCATCCAGCTGAGTGGACAAACCATACAGAGACAAAGGTACAAATGACTTGTGGTCTATTGATCATAAGCAGGAGGCATACAACAGTGGTATAATAAAATGCAATGATTGCATATTATTTTAAATGTATATAAAGATGTAAAGAGTGAGAATTAACGTAGGATAAGGCCCATTTGATGCGAAATAAAAAAGATATTGCAAATATAAATATGAGGAGCCCATGTTACGGTCAAATGATAAGAAGCATCCCAAAGGTGAAAATAAATAAGATCACAGAATGCTACGGTTTCATATTCTACAAAGGGTCACCAAATGACTTCCTTTTTTCCCCCTATTTTGATATATTGTTGCGCTCATTCCTATCTCCCTTGGTTAAATCTACATTGATAATGAGAGTAACCCAATATGCCAAGACAGACATCTTTATGATCACATAGTAAATAATTTTTGGATATTATAATTAGGGTGCGACGGTTTATCTTAGCTCAGATAGTTTTGTGCAGGAGACATCTTTCATTAAATACATCTAGTACATATCCACATTTTATTGTGCTTTGATGAATGCCTATACCCTTCTCCAAAGTTCTTGAGTTGGAACAGACAGGGATTACACTAAAGAAAGTAAGTGTGTCATCAAATATTTTGTGGGCATTAACCACACCCCCGCATGCATATCAACAAAATGTATTATGAGAGAACGTATGGGTCACAAAGCAAAATCTCCTGAAGAGTGTAATATGGATTTGGGGAACAATACACACTACTCTTTATCGAGAAGGATTGGATTGATTAGATTATTGAAGGAATTATAGGAGTTTTGTGAAGTGCACTACTAGACAAGCTCGACCTTGAAAAAAATTGATCGGGCATACACAAAGGATAAAACTCATCGAAATCCAAGGTGGCATTGTGAAGAATCCTAGAAAACCTGGGAGAAATGTTGAAATATCGTAGGAAGAAGTATTACCAAGCTTCTCAGAAAGAACAAACAGAAACCCTAGAACCGACACATCAAAGCCAAAGCCCTAAATTCATCGGCAAGAGAAGGTTACTCAGAGAAAGAGTTTTTCAAGTCACACTGACTATGTATGTCACATCGATGGAAAATTTAGGCAAGACAGTTGATATCGGTAAAAGAATTTTGGAGCCCCCTCGATGGAGTAAAGTCCCACCGATAGCCATGTAAAAATTCAGCGGAGAAAATTTGAGGTCTTAAATGTGTCGGGTTAAGAGAGCTAAAAAAGATTTATTTAATAATTAAGGTGGAAATATGATCAATAATAAAATAGGCACAATTACAAATATTCCCATTAAGAGGTAAAATGTTTTACCAAGAGATTTAATTGGGAAGAATAGTCAAGGAAGGGGTAATTATTTTTCCAAAGAATACTTTAAAAAAAAGGTGAAATACTTTCATCAAGGGAGTTATAAGCGAGCAATTGTTTTTCAAATGGGTAAAAATATAGGGAAAATACAAGATAACATTTTTTACCAAAGGGAAGATAATTATTTCAAATGAAAGAAAGTCTTAATTCTTCATGGGGAATTGAAAGATTGCCAACAGAGGAATTAATGTTTATTACAAAATGGTTTTTACAGGAAATAAAGATAACGAAGAGTAAAATATTTTAATATGTCAAAGACAATTAATTAATATATAATGAAGAGATGCAACCGACAGACAATGAAGGATCACAACTATTGAAGAATAATGTATATATGTAAGATGAAATAAATCATCATAGAGTAGTTAGTAGTAGATTTAGAATAGGATAGACTGTTGTAAGCAAAATATTTTTCAGAATGATGGCATTCAGGAAGACTATGTTGAATGTATGAATTTTGAGGAAGATAATGAAAGACTATTGATTTAGTGGCTTCATTCTGGTATCAATTGTTTGTTGGATTCCTGTGATTATTTGATTGTCTCCAATTTGATGTTTCTT
This sequence comes from Sequoiadendron giganteum, assembly GCA_007115665.2. Taxonomy (NCBI): domain Eukaryota; kingdom Viridiplantae; phylum Streptophyta; class Pinopsida; order Cupressales; family Cupressaceae; genus Sequoiadendron; species Sequoiadendron giganteum. Next base: position 328,833,186 of record CM021103.1, on the reverse strand, counting down.
GATTGTTTAAATTGAAGTATCAAGTATGCATTCAATCTATCAGTGTACATTTTTTGTTTTTGCATGATTTGATTTATAGGGTTCTTTAATGAATAATTAAATTCCTTTCAATCAATTATAGTAATCTAGGAATATTGTTTGGATCAATAAGAAGAATCAGATAATTAGATTTGATATTCTGCCTCAAGTAGGGTTTATCAATTACATCTTTACATGTTTATACCAGTTATAAACTCATAATTGTATGCCAAACGATTAGAGAACTTGCTAGATAGAAACCACTCATCAAAGGCTTTCATTTGACTTCGTTTTACCCAATAAGGCACTGTCTCCCTTATTTTCATTACATTTGCTTTATTCATTTCATTTGAAATCTCTTAATTGAACATATTAATTCATACCTTGATATTGCATATACAATTTATACCAAATTAGGATCATATCTTTCCACTATCAAATTGCCATTTGTGGATAGTTAGGTCAAGTAGGGAACATAATTCAAAATATATGTCATTAATATAGGTGCACCCACCTAGGTTTAGCAGAGCCTTAAGAGTAGACGGTTCAACCATATTGGTTGGCCTTGTTAGTTGGCCAATAATGTAGTGAGAGTGTGGCAACCTCTCATGGTTCATTCAAACCAGCGTTTTTGAGACCCAACAAACTCTCATCAAGAAACTAAATTCTGACTCTTCCTCTGCCAACAATCTCTAGCATTGATTCACTTGCCAAGTACACCTTTCCACCATCATACTTCTTGTATTTAGAGAACCACTTTGTATTGGACATCATGTGAAAGGACGCACCCGAGTCAACCAACCAGACATCATCTAATGCCTGAGTTGTTAAGGCTACTGCAATGAAGGCATCTGCAACACTTTGAGAAGATTCATTGTCATAATTCTTCTTCTTCTTCTTCTTCTCCTTGTAGTCCTTCTGGATATGACCAGGTTGCCCACAGTTCTAGCATCTCACCTTGAAATTTTTACCAGGAGACTTTGATCTCCCTGCAGATTTTGATTTTGACTTCTTTTCCTTCTTCTTTCCTTTCTCCTTTGGTCTACCTCAAAAGGCAAGAGCCTCTTTGGCCATCTCAGAAGGCTTCCTTCGCATTTCTTCAAATAGAAGTGAAGCAACCATGCCATCCATCTTGAATGCAATGGTCGTGCTTCCAATAGCCATCACCAGATGATCCCAACTATCAGGTAATGAACACAATAGGAGCATGCAACGATCCTCCTCTTGAGTCTTTACACCTACATATGCCAGCTAAGTAACACTCATGTTAAACGAGTTCATATGGTCTACAATAGATGCACCTTCTTCCATTTTCAAAGAGTACAAATTCTTCCTTGGGAACAACTTATTTACCAGAGACTTTCCCTGATAAATATCACCAAGTTTCTTCCACAATGAAGTTGCAGACTACTCCTCATGGATGTTCCGAAGTACAAAATCGGTCAAACTCAGTCTTATCAGACCTCTTGCTTTTCTATCAGCAAGATCCCAAGCCTCTTGTGTCATACTTTATGGCTTAGTTCTAGACACTGCTAACCAGAGGTCTCTATCCACCAGCAAGTCTTCCATTTTGAGTTTCCATAACTAAAAGTTGTTGCCATTAAACTTTTCAATATCTACTCTACCTGATGTACTCACCATCTCAAACATAAATAATTTTTAACAATGCAAGACTCCCATTGAAATAGTATTAGCACAAAAAACTGAGCTTTCTCTCAAGGATAACACATCGGGCCAGGCTCTGATACCACTTGAAGGGAAAAGAGGGATGTATCTAATGAGCCAACAGTGTGAAATACATTACCTTAACACTAATACAATAGAGGAGAAGAGAAAAAACTATTTCTAATAACTTCTAAAACTACTGAGATGAATACATGCAACATAAAGGAGATAACAGAATAAAGGTATTCACAGATAACACATGTATTTACGTGGGAAAACCTTTTCAGGTAAAAAACCTACCACACCAAGACAAGACAATTGTATTACAGAAATAAAGTTATTACATACAATTTACAATCTTTCCTCTTTGTTCAGCTCACAGCAACACTCAAGATATTTCTCACTGTTACAATACTTTTATCAAAGTATACAATGAATCCTCTTCCTCTTACATCGACTTGCACTCATGCGTACATATCCATCAACCTCACACTGAAATTTCAAGTCTTCATCGCATTTACCCACTCAACCAATCCCATGGCTTCAAGTTCATGCATCGAACTTCCAGTATGCCATCGATCTTAACTGATTGCATCGAGCCACCCAACAATAAAATCACCACCCAAATCGGGTTCCTGTCATCAACTGAAATCGACCTACAATTACTGCTTTTATCGTTTTGGGCTTTTGGCCAATCAAAATGTTGTCAACTTGCCATGCGTCCACCAACTATTCATTGATCGCATTTGACTCCGAGTCCAACTCAGTCAAAACCAGATATGAGCTCATTCGAGCTCTCTAAGACTCTACCACTCCACCACCGAGTTGACTCTACCCATCTGACGTAAAGCGGTGAGCACTGTCGAGATCACCCATGCTTCCCCACGCTACCGTCGAGCTTGTATTCACCCATCGCAGTATGGCGATAAGCGCCTTCAAGCTCTGCCTTGTCTTTCCCATGCTACCACTGCTCCATCCGAGTTGACTTGTGGTAATGCGGTGATCTCGTCTGAGCTCACCCTTCGACTCCACTGAGGTCTGCCAAAGATACCCCACACTACTGCAAAGTTCAACTGACCCATCCGTGGTGTGGCAGTATGACCATCTGAGCTCGCCCCTTGTCTGCACTACACTACTGCTGCTCGGTTGGATTTGACCCGTGGTGAGGCGATAACACCTTAGCTATCCGTTAGCGGTCAAACCGCGCTACCATTGGGGTCGTTAGGCCACCCCATGGTAGGGCGGTAATTGCTAAACGGACCGCAGGTGGTCACTGCAGTGAGTGGACCCACCGCCCACAGTAAGGCAGTAACTGCCAAGCATGTCACCGTGGTACCACCACGATAAAGCGGTAAAGGGAAAAAATGAAACAGTTTTCGCCAAGTCCATAATGTCTGAGGCTTAGAACTGGAAGTTGAGACACAATTTATTAACAAAATCAACATCACTCAACTACATGTAGATTTAAATAGGAGATTGAGAAGGCCATTGCAGTAATTTGCATTGGTAGATGGGTGTAGAATTCATGGCACCCACATGCACAATGAATTGGAGTGTTTAACTTTCTTGAGCAGAATTGAAAGAGTCTTGCAAGGAGAAATTCACTTTTGGGAAATATATAAACCTTTAGCCCTTCCAGACCCAAAGGAAGAATTGACAAGCATGGTAGCCAAGGCATTTGAAGAGCTGATCCAAGAATGTTTGGGCAACAAAGATGAACCAAGATTGGAGGAAGTACTATTGTCAAGTTGGTGCAGATTTCACAATGCACCACATTCAAAATTTTCTTATTCATCATGTGCAAACATCATCACTCAGGTCAAGGGTTGTTTGGAAAAGTTGGAGCAACCAGCTATCAAGGAGAACGAGTCATCCCATGAGGCAGAAAATTTGTCAGCATATGGAGGACAACAACTTCAAGTCGGACCAAGAAGCTTCACAAAAATAGATGTTGGGACAACAAACATTGAATTTGAAAATCAGAAAGAGGAAGAGGTTGATAAATTCAGAACAACCAAAAATGATGAAAAGAGTATAAGTGAAATTAGATTAGAAGAATCTCTCCTTCGTCAATGACAGTGATCGATAATTTGAAAATGAAAGTTTGGAGGAGTGGGAATAACCACTCGCCACAACTGTCTACCATCAATATTATTTTTCAAGTGATGATGAGGACCCAGTAGCGGAAAGATATGACCAAATCATCTCTAGATTAGCAAAGGATTGGTCAGAGTTGAAATACCAAGTGGATTTGGAGGCGCTACTACTGCCGAATTGGTGCAGACTTCATGATTCATCGCACTCAAAGTTCACATGTGGATTGTGCCAAGAAGCCATCAAGCAAGTCAAAGAACAAGAGAGGCAGCCTAGTACACCACTTCCTGCAGTTGCTTCAAGGATGGAATATGAGGATCAAGAGCCCGATCCAAGTGACTCAACTAAAGGCAGTCCTCAAGAGGATGTTGGGATAGCAATAGAATAATGACAACAATACAATCTCGAGCTTCTGAGCGATGAAGTAGATCAAACAAGAAGGTTGTCCACCGGTCATCAAGAATTTCTCCCTCTTCAAGAGCATTTGTGCACCATGGATGGTAGGCTTTATGACAAGTCCTTGGAGGGAGATTGCATAGTGAATTTTGGCCCCCTTGATGAGGTGCCATCAGTTGATGACTTCTTTCCATTAGGATTTGTACTATAGAGGTATGCTCATGCTGAGGAAGAGCACATCCCAGAAAATGGTAGCAATGGAGACATACTCCTTGAGCCTCTGAATGGTGATGCACTAGAGTTTCCAGATTGGGAGAGGGGTTCCTTCTCCATGTATAGCGAGTGAACAAGGGGAAATGAGTGAATTTCATGATGAGATTCATGAAAAACAAAGAGAAGAAGACAAAGGTGGGGGTGCTGAGATAACTACCAATAGAGATGAAGCCCCCGGTCAACTACAAGATGCAACTTGGAGTCCTTCTGCCATGATCATTGTTGATCCTCCTTCATATTTAGTTGGCTGCAATAGGAAAGATTCGTACATGCCATTATCCCATGAAATTGAACACCACATAAATAAGGACAAAACTTAAGAAAGGAAGTGGGACAATGTGTTGCCTTTTCAGAGCAGCAATCAAGTGGACACCAGGTTTGCAGAAAATCAATGAGATGAGGTGTACTTCATCGAAGAACAACTAGTGGAGGTTGTGGATGCCAAACAAGTTGTGGAAGAAGTGTTTGTTACCCTGTTCTCCCTGCCTTATGTAGGCTTGATGCCTAAAATGTTGCATGATCTTGTGCCACCCTCTGAGACTACCAATCCAACGATCGACAGTGCAATGCTTGCTCTTGATTGTCAAATGCTGCCACCTCCATGTGGAAACATCTAGATTCTATCCTTCCTTGCTCATGTTGATTGTCATAGCTGCACTTATCATTTTGATTATGGGTATGAGGGGAAACATATGTGTTTATGGATTAACCATGGGTTTAGCGAGCCCCCTCAATTGTCGATTTTCCCTGACCCCGTGACTAAAATTGAGTGTTGCAACATTGAATTTATTTTTTCGGAATACAAAAATAAATTTGCATGGTTAAGAATGATAACAATTGCTCGTTTTCTTGTGGATGTATTGTGAAATCCAATGAGTGTTGATGTCAATTTTCTTTGCTTGAACATAGTGCTTTGTAAACATCTCTTTATACATAGCTCATTTTTTATTAGTTAGGTTTCCTGTAAATACTCTGCTTTCCTTCTTTCCTTAGGTTAGTTGGTTTGATGTAGGTTTCTTTCTTTAGAGTAGTTTCTTCACTGTTTTCTTTCACTGTCCTGCTTTGGTTAGTTTTGGTGTTTGCTTTGCTTTTGTTTTGTTGTTTCTTTATTGTTGCTTTGCTCAGGATCCTTCTGCTTTTGGCTGTGTAGATCTGTGTGCACAACAACCATACTTATCACCTGGGGTTTTTCTATGTATTTCTTCATCAAACTCTAATCAAGTTTTCAAAGTGGATGGTGAGGATCTTCTATTAGTGTCAAGTGATTTGGGTGTTTGATTCAAAGAGGATAAGTCATTGGTTGGTCTGATTCTAAAGTATTCTGAAATCTTATATCTCTCACATTTTAAAAATCCGACAGTCATCATAGGTCCTTTGTGAAGTCTAGTTAAGTGAAAAATCTAAAAATTTGCTTCAGTGCCCCTGTGATTCTCAGCCATGAGCATGAGCTTCAATGCTTGTGGGTTGAAATAAAAAGAATTGAAAATTGAAAATCAAAAGAAAATAAATTCAGCTTTTCAGGGGTATCCGAGCAACTCTACCGAGGCTATGGACGCCCAACCAAGAGTAGAGAAATGTTTAAGAGAATTACAATGAAAAAATTGTCGGGGCTATGGATGCCTGACTAAAAGTGAGGCAATGTCCCAGATGCTTTTGGAGTTAGAATAAACTATGTAACTTAACTTGACGGAGCTTGGGTTCCTCTAGCAACTAAAGGATGGGAATTAATGCAATTGCACACACTTGGATTTTCACCATACTGAAGGTTGGGTTGGCTAGTGGTTTTGATCCTTTGGTTGAGCGTCTAGCTTGTTTGCCCTAGTGTGAAGATTAGAACTAGAGATTTTGGGTTCGTGATTCTAGTTTTTCATCAAAATGCTCTAGAGAATTTCCCCAGTGAGTCACCATTTATTGTGCATGTTTTGCAGACATGCCCCGCCATGGGTAGGGACCCCCTCTTTTCGCTCTCAATATGCTACTTTGATCCTGTCTCATTTTGAGTGCCCCTTTCTTGGAGCCTAAATTAGTCATGTAACATCAAACAATCAAATTCCACTAACCAAATTCACATACTTGAGTTTCGCTAGGTCTTTTGCTTTCACAGAGGTGCCCCTGCAGGTTTCCCTTCGCCCGTTGCCTAGGTGTCCTCCAGGCCTCATCCCTGCTCGCTCAATTCACTTTTTTCCTTCATTTTTTACTTTGGGGACAGGTTTCCTATGGATTTGGGATGTTTTTGTGGTGCCTAAGTGAACTGCCAGGGTTTCGTTAAGTTTTGGAAAGTTGCAAAATTTTCATTTCGAAACTCCACCCCTCTATGGCCATTTCCAGAACTTTGTCCCTCCTTTGTCGTTTTGCCTTCCATCCACCCCTGGCACTCCGACTCCCAGAACCCATCCCCTCTATGGCCATTTATGAAACTCCACCCCCTGTGACCATTTTTTGGAACTCCGTCCCTCCTTTGTTGTTTTGTCTTTCGTCCGCCCCCAGCATTCTGACTCTCAGAACTTGAACCCTCCGTGGTCATTTCCGGAACTCCACCCCTCTATGGCCGTTTCTGGAACTCTGTGCGTCCTTTTCTATTTTTCCTTTCGTCCACCCCCAACGTTTTAGCTCCCAGAACCCGGCCCCTCCATGGCCATTTCTGTAACTCCACCCCTCTATGGACGTTTTCGGAACTCCATCCTCTTGATGGTGAAAATGACACAAACAACGTTAAAACATAATATTTCTACTCTATTTCTCCTGAAAAAGAAAGACAACATATAGTAGCCTAACTCCCAAGGTCCTGGTAGTTGGTTCTCAACTGTCTGGTGTGACTCGATCGGTTCATGCAACTGTAATATTCAAGGGGCCTGTGCTGGTAACAAAGAATACAAGCAATGACTTGTTCATAGAGTTGTTCTTCACAATGAAAGGGGTTTTTTAAATAAAAGAAAAAGATAAATCAGAGGGTAAATCAGTGAACATGAATCAAACTTATCTAGCATCCGAACATATATCTTCAATAATGAATATTTTCAAATAGATCAAGAAAACCAAAGCATTACACAATTTATTGAATAATCCATACTATTGCATGCATCTAAGGTGATTTTTTTAACATAAAAATTCGCATATCAAAACTATTTCAAAGATTTCAAAAAGAACACACATTCATTCATTACCAAGATCATAGATTAACAAACTTCAATAAATCTAATTCATTGATAATCTAACAAGATAATCCTTAAATCTGGCTTCTTCTAATGAATTTCATCACATAAGAAACAATCATTCTTCAGCACATTCACTGGCATACATATAGATTATAACACATTAACCTTATCAAGTAAAACAACTTATTTCTAACACCATATTGTGTAAACCTGTAATTTTTATTTAATTGCAAAATGAAATACAATATATCTATGTAATACTATCAAAATAATTATATCTCCTACAATTAGGTGGCCAGTTCTATTCTCTATTAGCTGACCCTTACAATATGATACCCAAAGGGTATTTATAGATATACAGAATTTAAGTCCTCTTCTATTTGAAGTCAACCCGCCCTTTTAGGGATTACAATTATCTTTGGAAACTTAGTTAAACTGGAAGACAAGAGAATAGAAGAGAAGAAAAACCATGCGCTCCAAAACTATCAGTACTGCATGCAACATACAAAGAAGAAAAAAGCTATCCATGCATGAGATTTATGCATGCAAAGTTTGTTTCATAATGTATTCATCATAGTTGGAGAAGACTTGTTGTAATATGTCCAATTTAGGCCCATCTATCCAATTGTCTTCAAACTTAATTCTCTCCAACTTCGCTGCAGCAAACCCTCTCATATCCTTCAACTTTGTAAATTATCTCTTAGCTGCTCTTATTTCTTCCTTGATGTCCATCAATCGATCTATCAACAGATCTTCACCAACATCTCCTCTCTGCATAACTTCTTTAAATCTTTCAGTCCATTTCTCCTTTATTTGGCTTAAAAAAGGCCTTCTTTTTCTAATACCTCCATGTTCACAATAATGGCAAGAATGGCTTCCAAATTCTCAAACTGTTCCCTTAGATCCTTAATAGAATCTTGAACCTAATTTCTATGTTTGTATAGGAAATTTGTTCTAAATCGGAGTATACAAGAAGTCTTTTCCAAAAAATCTTTATTGTCTTCTTCTAATATCGACTGTTCTAGGAGGGTAGTCTTAGGAAATTTATTGAACTCTTTCAATTTCTATTTGTATCCCTTGTACTCCTCCTCTTGTGCTTCCAAAGCTTTAACATATTGATTCATCTCTTCCATCAACCCCTCAATTGCTTTGTAAACCTCAAAAATTTCTTCTAATACCTCATCTATTTTTTGATTCAATTTACTAACCCACCGATGCAACATTTTTGCCTTGCCCCTTACCTGTTCCAAATCATCTACTTCCTTCTTGCTCAACAAAAATAGGGTCTCAATCACAGAAACATTCTTAAGAAAAACATGCAATTGATCTACCTGAGCCTTAAGCTCATCCTTCCTTTGTTTATCCTTCAACATCCTTGACTTGGTTGAGGGTGCTACCACATCAATTAGATTAATTTGTTGATCTCTGGTAGGTCTCCCCAAATTCATAGTGCCTAGCTGATAATCCGTTAATTGCATATCTCCTGCCTCCTTGTCCATCATAGGTATAGCACACTCAGCCACAATTTCTCCCTTATCAGTTAACCTAGTAGAATGCAAGATCTTGGCCTTCTTTTTAGGCCTTTCTCTCTCAATCCCCTTCATCATATCCTCCCAATTGAGAGGTTGAGAAGGTGTCAGTGTTCTCCTTTGAAGCTCTAATTTCAACCAAGTCAGAGCACCTGGAGTAATAGTCATCAAGGTTGAAGAAGAGGAGGTAGTAGCTACAAGAGGTTGCACATTTACCTGAGGTTGAGAATCAACCATCTATTTTTGTTGCTGCTCTTGTTCCACACTTATTTGTGCCAGCTTTTCAGCTTCCTCCTTATCTTTTTTCTCTTGTACCCTCTTATCTTCTTCCTCCTTCAACCTTTCTTCTTCTAATCTTTCCTTTTCCAACATTTCCTTTTCTAATATTTCCTTCTCCAATTCCCTTTTTCTTTCTTCCTCTAAAGCTTTAAGTTTTTATGCATCTTCTTTATTTTTGATCAGTTCTTCAGCCTCTTTCTGCTTTTGTAATCTTTTTGCTTCCTCTTCCTTTCTATGAGCTTCTTCAACAAGCTTTAACTTATCTACTAGAACTTCTCTCTCCCTTTGGTGTCTTGCCTTTTCTTCCTCAAGGTCATGAATTTTCTGTATCAATTCTAACTTATCATTCTCCTCCTTAACCTTGAGCTCATGCTCTTTTTGCCTCTATTGCCTCTCTACTTCATCAGCTTTTGATTTAGCTTCAATTTTTTGTTGCAGTAGTATGGCATCAGCTTGGGTCTTGGCATCAATTAACTTTTTTTTATCTATTTCTGCAACTTTCTCATCAGTAACCTTCTTGAATTCTTCAAACAATGCCCACTGATCCTCCTCTATCATTACCTGTTCAGTATCCTCTTCTAGAGGAATATTTTCTTGTATTCCTTTCTCTGACAGAGTCTCATCCAAATCTGTTCCAACATCATGAATTTCTACCTCCACTTCTTTTCCCTTCATAGTTTCAATAATATATGAAAAGTCCCTTCACTTTGCTGTTTTGCAAGTGGGATTTGAGTAGAAGACTCACCTAATATAGGTGTTGAAACAACATATCCTATTTGGGCATCTCCTTCTTGTGTCTCTAGTTCATCAACTACTACTTTAAGCTCTATTTCTTCAATTTCTGGAGGAAGGAACTCCAAAGGCTCCTTGGGAGGTGTCTTTCTTTTAATCCTTTTATACCCTTTCCCATTTTTAGGAGCTAGTCCTTGAGGATTTTTGGTTCTTAGAACCAGCCATTGAACGCTCCTATCCAAAACTACTCACCCTATCTGCTTAATGTTAATGGTTTCCTCACTGTCCCAGTCAACCGGATCTAGGCTTTTAGTCTCAATGTTTAAAGCTTCATACGATGGATCCAATACAACTCCATCATCCACCAATGTGTCATGAATGTCATTTTTGATACCAAGCTCTGCCATGAGTGAGACAGGTAATATCTCATAATTATTTTTCCTCAAATCATACTCATCCTGTCAGTCACTCCAGAAATCCTCCAACAAATTGAAATGTTTATCAAACACAGAAGGAAACAAGGCATTCATTTTACCCTTTGGGTCAAAGTGCTTTCGAGTTGTATATAAACCTAGCTTTAAACTGTATCAACTCACTGCACACCACCTTCACTCCCACCAGATGCTGACAGTTGTACTCACCCAACTTCATGGGGAACTTATGACATCCTGTCTTATGTTTCAATCCAAACCAGGCATTAACCCCTAGATCCTGATATACAAATTCCATTAAAACTATCCTATTATTGCAACATCTTGGCAAAAAATGTGGATGACCTTCAAACCCAGATAGCTTGAATTATTTAAACCTGGGGTATTGAATGTACTAACATCCCCATTCAGTGATAAATGCCATGGCCTCTTGGCTCAGTCTTTACCCTGCATCTTCGTTGAGTTTGTTAATGATCACATATATGAATGCATCATTAACCCTTCTGAATTGAGTCACAACAACCTGTAGGGACATCTGGTTATAATGATCCCACACCTTATTTTGTCCATCAAACTCTCCCATTATCCCCACTCTGTTCAGACCTGGGAAGATACCTACTCTTGCTATTGCATACACAATGTAAGAAGTCATAAAAAAGCATTTAGTCTCCCTAATACTAGTCAATTGATCATGAATGGCATCTGATACAATCATCGACCAATCAAATTGATGGGTTCCATTTAAGATTATCTAGATGAAGGGAAACATCCACTCCTTGAAATGAAAGGCATCTCTCTTCCCAAAGGCCCTAGACAACATAATTATTAAATCTGATACTTCTTTCCAAAAATCTGCCCTCTTTGGTTGGTTTACAAGCTTGGTTAAAGACTTCTTCTCCATTTTTAACCAATTTTTGTTCAAGTGAGACTTGTTGGATTCCTTATATTTTCTATATTTCTCTAGGGCATCTGCCTTAGTTAACTACACCAAGTTCTTGGGATCTGGGACACTAAATATACTTTGAAACATTTAAGGAGTGAGATCAATGATTACATTATCTTGTGAATCCATGCATTGTCGGGTAGCCGGATTGTAAGCTCCTGCAGCTGTCAAGATTAACTCTGGGCATTGGATTGATAGAGGAAACAGGGTAATAAGAGGCAAACCGGAATCGACAATTCTTTGTGTTCTCCTTGTTATATCTTCAACAAACGTTTCTGAATACAGCTCCTCAAAATTGTATTGGCCCAAATTTGTGTCGGTGATGTCAGACCAATCCGATTCTACTTTTCTTACAATGGCAACAGGACTCCTGTGGTTATACCTTAAAGTATAAGGTAACTATTCTAGCTTGATTTTCTTGGGCTTAGTTGCTGCTTTTGATGTTCCTCATGCCAGTTCCTTTGGAAGGCTTCTCCTAATGTCCCCGACATTCTTTAGCTTTCTTGCAACAAAACCTCTAGTTAGATCCTTGAATAAACTTCTAAAAATGTGTCTTAAAATCATACCTTTTATACACACACCAGAGGCAGAACCAGGCAAAACATTCTAAACAATCTTCTTTAAAGCACTACCAGGCTCGGAGCCAAAATTGCTATTGATTTTCCACTAACAAGAAGTGGATTCAGAGTCGGAACTGAAATGATGATCGGAACTGGAACCGGAATGGAAACAAATTTAGTTTCTTTCAGATTTTCTATTTTCATATTTCATCTCGGTTCTGCTTCCACCTCCGCCAAGACTATTATTACTTTTAAAAGAATACTTCTCACTATAAATGGAGTCGAAGATGGAATGGAAACTGGGATTGACACTAATTATATCATACACCTAGAATTCAAATCAACTCCGATCTCGCTTCCGCCTAGGTTGACCATGACGTCATAAACAATTTTAACAGTTTAAAACATAACTCCATAATTTTAAAGATTAGATCACTTTAAATGAAAAGGGGCTAACAAATAACATGACAAGACCATTCCCACATGACCAGGGGTGAATTTAATTTAGGGCATCATATTTAAAATTTGAAAATGTGAACACAGAAATGCATTAAGAAACCCTAAACTAAGAACCCGATATTAAAAACTAGGGCATGAATTTAACCAGATGAATGCGCAACAAAAAATCCCAGTAAAAACAAGATTTAACCAACCCCAACTCAATGTAAAACCTAAATTCAATCTATCTCACTGTAAAAACCTCGATTAATCTACGCGTTTAAAAACCAATGCAACACGATGAAATCACGACAAAATGTAAAAAACAACCGTGCCCTAACTCACTGAAAACCAGAAGCAAAAGCAAAAAACGAAGTCAAGAACAACAACAAACAAAGAAAGAAAAAAAAATCATGCAAACTCACTGAAAATCACAACTCGCCCAAAGAAAAATGATCAAGCAGAAAGAAGAAAATACGATAGTAAAATAAAAGAAAAATGAGAATAGGAACCCTACCTTGAATGCAAAATAGGCAAAACCTTCTGGAGAAATTTGCAAGCAATTATCTCTTCTTTCAATCGATTCACCTTAGAAAAACTCCATTGCTTCTCTACTTCGCTCTTTGATTTCTTAACAATAATAATAACCACCCTTTTAGTCCCTAATCAAGGTAAAACTTGGAGTTTCTACCTACGCATGGCAGCTATCATTAACACATTAAATGAAATAAAGCGGAGTCGGAACTGGAGAAGAATTAGCACATCATTGCAGTGTGAGTTCAGTAAAAATTCAATGATCAAGAAACAACGAGAGTGGAATTGAAATGAAAACAGATTTGGAAACTTCAATAATTTCCCAAATTTGTTCTCGTTCCAGGTACGGTTCCACCAACAAAGCATAAAACAAAACCAAACACAAAAATAAAACAAAAAGACCGAAAACAAGAAAACTAAACATAAGGACTTAGTCTAAAACAAAAGTTGAAAAAGCGGAGGCAGAGATGGAATGGATTTTGATTTTGAAATTTTGAATAGATACTGACTTAACTTTCACTCCGGCTCCGGCTCCGACAAAGACAAGACAAAACGTTAAAAAGAAAGACTGTCGGGATGGGAGTCAAAAAGAGTTTTGAAAGAAGTTTCAGAACCCAATTCAGTTCTGGCTTCGATTTCGACAGACTAAACCAAAGAAAAACAAAGTGTTGGAAAGGAAAGACTCCACACTTTGTCTGAATATCAACAAAATATAAAAACCACAAAAAGGGGGACCCATTTTGACCAAGGCAAAAGATGGGGTGGTTATGCAAGGCATAAAACGTCCCTCCTTTGTCTTTTTGTCTTTCGTTCACCCCCCAACATTCTGACTCTCGGAACCTAGCCCCTCTGTGGTCATTTCTAGAACTCCACCCCTCTGTGGCCATTTTTTGAACTTCATCCCTCCTTTGTTGTTTTTCCTTTCATCCGCCCCCGGCATTCTCGCTCCCAGAACCTAGCCCCTCCGTGGTCGTTTCCATAACTCCACCCCTCTATGGCCATTTCCGAAACTCCGTCCCTCCTTTTCCATTTTTCCTTTTGTCCACCCCTACATGGCCATTTCTAGAACTCCACCCTCCATGGTCATTTTTGGAACTCCATCCCTCCTTTGTTTTTTTTCCTTCCCTTCGGGTCTCGCGCATCCCACTACTGCATGAGCAACAAACGATAAAATTTAAGTGCCTTAGGCATCATCGGGTACCGAACCCCGAAACTCAATCCTCAGAATATCGCCTCACCATGGCTATTCCAAATAGGAAACTCCAAACAACATTTTGGCTAGGGAAGTCCTGCCTCTTAGGCCCGGACCTTCCAAACTCCCTCTAGTAAACTGCTAATGGAAATTTAGGTTGAATATTATGATCTTTTGATGATGCATGGGTGAATCTAACAAAGAGTTTTCAGGATTTGACTAACGTTTTCCTTGATTTGTGTATGAAAGAACTTGCAACACTTCATGTATGCAGGTTTCAAGAAGCCTATCGGAGGTCCGTCGGGGATACCCATTGAGCTGAACAAGGAAAAGCACATAGCTCCTATCACCATTCACTTTATTCCCACCTCTCTTCATAGCATCCATCAACAAAGCTAGTATTAGAAGAAGGATTGTGCCAAGGATGTCAATGAAAAAATCCAAGGGGGTGGCCTTGAAGAAAGAATAAGGGAGTTTTCCTACTTTTCACCAGATGATGATCTTTAAGGAGTTTTCTGCTCGAATCAGGGGCAACCAATCCATTGATGCCAGTCGTCGATAGGCTCATTTGATCCAATGAAGAATTTTTCAATTCCATCAAACAAAGGGAAACTTTCAGACAATCTCAGCTATGGTAAAAGAGAAATCAGCTAGAGGACAAACTGCTATAACACCTGCGCACTAAAAGAAAAAATAGGGAAAAGACAAAAGATGTATTTTAAATTGCTGAATATTGTGGGGTAGGTGAAGCCCTAGTGCAATCAAATCTGGGCCACATAATGTAATTCAATCCTAGCCATTCATTCGGGCTTTGGAAAACTATAAATAGGGGTCTCCCCTTCATTTGTGAAGGGTTGGAGAGCTAGTGTAAAAGAATTTTGCAGCAATAGAAAGCAACATTGCATGATTTATGGGTGTTTCCTTTTGAGTTTTCTCATTATGTGTGCATGGTTCTACTTCCCTATTAGTTTAGTAGTTAGCTTTTTGAAGGGAAGTCATGATGGTGTTTTTTGTTATAGTATTTGATGAATTTCCAGCTCATGCTTTTTGTGGTTTGTTGATGATGAATCACTTTGTAAAGCTAGTCTAAGCTTCTTTATTTTATTGCTGCAACTTAGTTCACTTGCATGCTCATGATGTGTGTATGCAAACTGAAAATCTGTAGTCTTTATAATATTGCAATGGTTTTGTGTAATTGTAGGATCCTCTTGGCCAAGTAAAACCCAATTTAGGGATTTTATCTACTATAGCTGCCTCCATGATCACTGTTCATTCATAGTTTTAGATCCAGGAACCTCTTCTCTTCCTTGCCCTTTTTCCTTTTTTTAATAAGTAACCTATGCTAAGGTTCAATTTCACATTGTAAAGCTAAATCCAATGATAAAATGGAGTTCAAGACTGCTGCTTAAACCTGCAGCAAACACACAACAACTCTCTCATCTTAACTCCATTTATAGATCCAACTTTCCGCACTTTGTAACTCATTTGTAAGACCACCTTGTGATTCCAGCAAATCACATAAATCAACTAAGATATTCCAAGCACTGTCAAGACCTGACATTAGAGACCTTGGGATAGCATTCTGCAATTTAATTGTGGAAAATTTTCTTTCAAGAGAGGTGATGCACCTATGCATTACCTATGTTGAGAAGTGCATAAAAAACACATCAACAGATCCAAGCCTAGATTTCCATCATTCATAAGCTTGATTGAATTTGTAGTCAATAATATAGACATAGCTACAAACAACAAATAAATGTAAAATTAAGAATTCACAAAAAGGAAAGTAAAAAATGAAGTGTTAGAAATATTATTGTCAAAATAGAGACAATTAACAAAAAGAGATAAAAATACCTACAAATACAAACACTATTGATAGCCATACACTATTGTCAGCCATAGTTTGATTGTTCTATAGTGAGTTTGAAGAATATATGATACTATTTACACTAAGATTATATATTTTCAGGTTTGCAACATGGTGTCTCTGTCTGTTTCAATTTATGTCTATGATGTCTGAAAGCACTATTCTGAGGTTGGTGTACATGAAAATGTATTTATAATGAGTGAAAGAGGCATTGTGAAGGTTATTTGGTCCCTATGCATCGTTATTTATGTGGTGTAAAGAGCGAAACTCTTTAATTCCAAACAATCTATAATTCCTTTAATAAATTCATTTCCATTCCATAAAATATCGTAACTCCATTCAATTAAATTTGTTTAATCCAAAAGATTCCAAACATCGACTTAAATTCTACAATAAAATTCATAATACTTCCAATTGATTTCATAAACATGTCATCTTTCATGACATTTATAATACAAAAACATTGTAAAAGTAATTTACAATTCAAGACTTAGGCATTCTCTCGCCTTAAGTTCTACAATAATCATACAAGAATGAAATATAATAGATATATGAAGAAATCTTCATTTGATCTTCAATCCAATTGCTTATCTTCAAACATGAAGATGAGAACAAGGTTCAAGCACTTTTTCCACCCAACCTCAAAACTTACGCTTCCCCGAAATTCCTTAATCATTCAAAGAATACCCGACTCTGCACAAATCGCTTAGCAAAAATAAGTCAACAAGCAAGATGGAATCTGATGCGTGCCTAGTATAACTAGTAAATCCACAAACATTTTCATTTTCTAATTCATTTAAGAAACAAGCAAGTTTGATACTAGGATATGGTAGAGAGTTATTTTTATTCCATCTATTTCAATGGTCCTTAAGTTACTTGGCCAAGTAAAATGTCATGCACGACAAATAATAGTAGTTTTAGAAAAGCAAAACTACGCTCTCTAAAAACCCATATTCAGCACCTGTCCTAGAAGGTAACTTTCCAAACACATGTCATGCACATTCAATTATCAAGCATGCATGGTTCCATTCAAAATTAAAACTATTTTTCCCAACCACATGAATTGCACTTTTATTTTCAAACAAACATGGTTTTAATACAATAATCTCACATATTTAAATTGTAAATAACATTATGTTCATATTCAAATTAAATAAAATAACACACATTATTTTGGTTCATTTACTCATAAATCTCATCTACACCTCAATATAATCTTCTTCTAATTCATTTCATTTCAAAGTAAGTATATTTTTAATTTAATTTTCTTTTCTTTTCTATTTTTCATATTTCCCTTAAAATATTATCTTTTCAAAAACATAAACTCCTCATATTTAATTATGTTTCATAAGCAATTTAATATCATTCCCAGAAAATTACCAATTTTCACTTTTACTTTTCAAGAATATTTAAATACACAAAATTATTTTATCTTATCATTTTGGAAATTCTAAAAATAATTTTATTTTGTAGAAATTTCCCTATCTTTTATGTTCTTTTCTTTGAAAACTTAATCTCTCTAACAGGAATAGTTTAACACAGTTTAGATTTTTCTGAAGCTTTTCTAAATCTAAATAAAATATAAGTTTTTGTGTAAGAATCTTATATTTTATTGGAATAGATCTAAAATCTATAATTTACTGTGCAGATCTTCTCAATATATTAAATCAGAGTTTTCTACACAATGAAGTCTACTATCTTTAATTCTGTAATATGTGTTCAATAATTTTCTATTCAAGTTGTTCTTTATCTTCATGAAAAATTACAGCCAAGTATATAAATTTAAGAATTCTATAATTGCTACGATATGTTCTCATTTTTACTGTATTTTTGAAAGAAAGAAAATAAATAACTCAGGCATTCATTGTTTCTAAGACTGGTAAATGTTTTATATGAATGATCTTACCTGTTAACCTACAGTAGCTATGTGTTTCCTAAATCTGGCAATGAATATTTTTTTCTCTATTACTTCCTATGGTGTAGACTCTCTCGCTATGTCTACTTTCTCTTGCGCCTAATAGTCTTCTCTCGCGTGTCCTATGGTCTTTTCTTTCTTCCCTATTGCTTGTGCATGCATCATATGTAGCAAACTCTGATTCCTATTCCCTAGTCTCCCGTTGTTCTTTCCTTTGCCCGTGTGCTTCACAATTCTCCTCCTTCTTTTTGTTTCTTCCCCCTTCCTTTGGTCTCTCCTCCTCTATCTTTTCTACCATGCCTTCTCCTTTCTGGCCACACCCTCTCCTCTTTCTCACATGCGTCTGATGGAGATAATCATCTTCTGTTCTCCCTTCACTCGGTTCTCTTGGCTTCGCCTCTCTTCCTTACTTCCACACGCGCATGGGAGAGAGTAAATTTTTGTTCTCTCTTCCTCTTTTTTGGCTGTGTGTCCCTTCTCCTTATCGCGCATGAGGAATAGCCATTCTCAAACCTCAATTTTCTCTCCCTAACTCACAGTTTTACTATTGTTTTCTTCCTCCCCCTATATAAAATAGATTTTTCTTCTTGTCTTCTTTATCATGCGAATTGTGTACTCATTTAGAAAATTCGATCCACTTTTTATGCTTTGATCTCTAGCAATCGAACATAATTCCAAGTTCTATCCTTGATTGCATGCGAAATTAATTGAGAGGTAATTGTTTACCAATTGTTTACTACTATTCTCATTTAAATTCAAATTTAAAATGTATTTCATTTATTTCTTATTTTCATTAAATAACTAAATTTAATATATATAATTATTTAAACATATATTTCTACTGTCATTTTAAATATGTTTTTCCTCATAATAATATAATATACTCAAATTGAGGAACTCTTCGTAAATAATCGATCTTTCCATTTCAAAACAAACATATTCCTTTTCACATATATTTGAGCAATCAGACAAACTTATTAAAAATTTCCAAACATAATCATCACGAAAATATATTATAATAACTAAGTGGTGTGTGAGATTCCATCATCCTTATTAACATCTAATGGCTAAATTACTCTACCTGATCAATGTTCTCGCCTTCATTCTCATTCACCTATTCCTGTGTTCACTTGCACTCAAATTTTCATCAGCAATGACAATCCCCGAATTTCATAATAATGAACTCAAATCATTTCATTTTCATTTGCATTTAAATTTCAATTTCAATTAAATAATCAGCTAACATAACATTGAAAATCTCATGATTAATAATTGCAATTAAATAATTGATAAAATCAGTACATGACATGTGGTCCAAAATACCCTATCAATTGTAATAATTCTCATAGGCTGGATAGAAGTAGGGCTGTATAAAATTTATTATATTTGTCAAACCTGAAAAATTATATTGAAGCCGTGTATTGGCATAAAGAAAATAAAGACATATTACTACTTAAGGGTTTGGATATAAAACTTTTGCGCATTGAAAGGGGATAAACTTGCAAAACTTGTAACATCATTTTGCAAAGCCAACACTAAGGAGGAAATAGTCAGGTGAGGAGGATAGAACAACTGAAGGTCATGTGTAAGATTACCAATTGTTGAACCCTCTCTTGGTTTACAATAGGGAAAATTTGAAGCCGTGTATTGGCATAAAGGGGAAATAAATTAAAGACAAATTACTACTTAAGGGAGGCACATATGACAAAAATGACAAGAATGACAAACAAAGAAAGCCATTTCCACTTCAGGTATGGGTGGATTAAGTATTTTGAGCTAAAGGAGCCCGTACAAGAAAATGCCTCCATTCATTGCCTTTATTACTACTTTGATTTACATACATATAAAAGTGAGATTCGATATAATGAAGGAGGTTAGAAGGTAGCAATAGAGATAGTGAACGGAGCCCATGTAAGAATGACAAAAAAAAACTAAAGAGGCATACTGTCAATCACAAATTAAGGAAAGAGCATTCACTAACCTCCCAAGTAGACAACCCTAATGTGCTCTCCTTCATATGTAGGAAAAACTTCTTCGATTGTTGCTTCAATCCATTCACATAAGCTAAAGCTTGTAAAGAACACAGTGGAACAAAAGCCTTTAAAGAGCACAATGGCGGTGAGGTTACCACAGTGTGGGTACCTTAACTATAGTTTTTTTGCATGGATATCCAATGGTGGTGTTGTTAACAAGGCATGCGAAGTGCAGTTGTGAAGCATAAAATTCTGCAGGAATTCTCCAAGAAAATTTTGATGTCGTGAGAAAATTTCTCTCAGGCATGAGACTTTTTCGATGGACAAAACCCACAATAAAGAGCCTATCGGCTAATTAACCTTTCATATTACCACATGTTCTATTCATTGCTATATCCACCTTTCTCTAAATACAAATATTAATATTATTTTTATGTTTATTAGAAACAATATTGATAACTTTCACATAACAAACCCTAATAAATCTCATTAACCTTATTGATATTAATTCAAAATAAAATTATTATTATTTGATTGTGTGTCAATTTTTGATTAAATTGACATTTCCAAAAAAAAGATTTTTACTCAATACTGATGAAACTACTTAAAATTCCAGTTTTATCTTGCTCAAGTTGCCACTTATCAACAATTTTATTATTAATATTAATACTCTTCTACAAATAACTAAATAAGTCGATAATCAAAGTTTTATCCGCAACATTAATAAAACTCATTTAATTAAGGTGGAGCCCATTTTTTAATACACGGTGGGGTCTCTTTTCCATCTCAAATTTTGCTTAAGGCGCCCTAATTGATAGTGCCAATGAACTAATATATACCTACATTCTTATTTTGGCTAAAATATAAACCATAGCATTCTTCCAACCCTAATCGCAATGCCAGAATACACAACCCTAATCACTATGCATTATTTTCTTAAGGCTGCAAATGTCATCCCTAAAATGAGGAGTGTGGTAGTACCATACTAGAGTACCATTTATTCACTTTGGATGGAAATAATACAAGCAGATGCTCTTCAGATTCACATTTATTCTCTAATATCATATTTGAAACTGCACATATATTCATCTTGAATTCATGATACCATTTAAAAACTACAAAATTATTTTATGTTGAAATGAAGGTTAAGTATAATTATATTTCAGGCATCGGTAGAGAACGTGGATGACAATGTGAGCTCGAGCGTTCAGCAAGTTGCTTGCATCCCTTTTCTCTTTTCCTTCTTGCTCTGTTTTAGCAATGACTTCGGTGCCATTGACTGGCACAAACAAGAGTTTATTTTTTTTTTCCCGAGAATAATAAAATTTGTTTGGTTTTGTTTATTTGTTTATTTTTGGCTAATTTTATTTTCTGTGCAATTCCAACCTATAGATTCGGCGCATGGAAAAGGGTTTTATTTAAAGGAAGAGGGGTTTCATTTATTTAATATTTTTCTTGTTTTATTTGTTTTTGTTTTTGTTGGGCAAGGGTTTTAGCAGGGGATTTTGGCTGCTGTGCCTTTCAAGAAGAATGGTGCTAGCCTGCATAAGGGTTGAAAATAGGGTACATATTGAGCCATCTATGTAGATACTTATTTTTACATTAATTAGACACATTAACATAAATATATCATTTCATTTCAGATATGGTGAATTAAGTTCAAGATGCACATTCATAACTTGATTTGAAATTCCTTTTCTTCTGTTTCACAATAAACATATATATAGATTTTGATAACTATTAATAACATCTTTGTTTACACAGTTCTACAGACCAATCTAATGGACCCTTAAAACAACAATGAGACAAATTTGTAATTCTAAATTTAAGATGTTTCATGGTATAATCTATGCACAAATTGTATGGATTATTATTATTATCTTTTTTTTTTAATTCTTTCTAGCAAGTCGATACGAAGAGAATGGTTACCTATATAGAGAGGATTATGATATGCAAAATTGAAAGCTTGCTCAAACTATGTAATTTTACCCCTATTCTCACATCGGTCGAGGCATACTGGTTTTACATTAATATAAATTCTTAGGGTGCCAACTTTATGGAAGAATTATAGGCTCAGAGATTTACAAACAATTTTTTTTTAACTAAAAGAAATGTATTTAGACAGCTGCTTATTTCTATTTTCATTACCAAAAGTTGGAACAACCGTTGTATGTTCTTATCTGATTCTTTTTATTTAGTACTACAATAGAACTAATCCTAAACACATACAACACATTTTTGAAGAGTATAATGCCAAGATAATATTAACACTATTGCCTATTCATTCCATAATAGATATAGTAACTTGAGCTATATTTTCAACCTACCATTTTCTTTAAACCTGTTAACTTATTTGAACTTGGAACAATCATCAACCATTTGAAACATAGCTAGAACAAAATACTTATGCATTTCAATCAAGAAGGTAGGAATGCCTTACATGCAGTCCATTTCATTCTTGAATTAAAATTCACAATGATACCAAATACAATTAAAATTTTCACTCTCATACACATCTTTTTTTCTTTTTGTCACTTCTACTAGCAAGGATAGCAAAGGTATTTCCACTTTACTAAGGGCTGCAACACCCCATAGCCACATTGTCGCAACAAATCTGTAGGTTCTTCAACATTTTTTATTTGCACAAGAAACGCACCTATGCCAAGGCCAATTTGTGATCATCATCCAACCTTTTTCTGGAAAACCAGCCACCTTCAAACTAAGAGGCTTCAAAAAAAGATTGGGTTACACACAAACAACCCCAAAACGAAAAAGAGAACAATTTTACATAATTTCACTCACATTACAAACACACATTTAGGTAGGGGATATCACAACACAAAAATCATTTCTTGGTTTTAAAGGGAGAGGCAAGGATCATAGCCACAGGGCAGTTTCTTTGCAAAAAACACTTCAACAATTCAAACATTCAAACATTCAAATAAAAAAAAATCTTTAAATCACTTTCACCCATATCATCCCATTTTAACATAAAAGAGTACTCATACCTATTCCTTTCAAAAACTGAAAACAAGTTTTTATGGGGATCTTTTTCCCTCAATTCCTACACATGGGTTGCTCACAACCAAATTTGGGGAGCCAACCCAACACACTTAATCACATAACAAAACATTTACATACAACCATAGTTGGAAAACTCAACATTTGCAAGTACTCGACAAGCTCAAAAAACTTAGCTCGGCAAAAACTTAGAAAAAACTCGGGAACTTAAAAAATTGCTTAAGCTTCACTAAAAACGCATTTTTTTTGCAAAATTCAAAGCTAAGATGCATCCAATGAGTCAATAAATGAGTACATATAAGAAACAAGCTGTATTTTATTGATTTGAAAGAAACTGGATACAAAATGGCATCCTCATGTGGAATGCTCAATGCACTGATATCATAATAGTCTGAAACAAAATGAAAATAACAAATTTTTTTTTGTAAAACTGAAAGTAAATACTAGATAAACATTAATATATTTCATTTTTTAAAAATTCACATGAATCACATCTTCCTCTTCCCATGTCTAGATCTCAATAAGGGACCGGAAGAGGGTGTAATCATAGGACTCTACTCCTATTGTCCCTGTGGCTCTTCAACCTCCATCCTAGATGTAGATCCTCTTGTAGCTGGTGGTGGTGGCACTGGCAATGAATCCTCCTTAGGGTCATCCTCAAGGTCATCCAATGAGAATTTAAATCCACCCTCCATTTCTTTTCACTCTAAATCATAAATCTCATCCCTGGTAAATAATGGAGGTTGCTCCCCTCACCCTGTCCAATCACTGTATGGATCTATCTCATCCAAATCAATTGGATCATCATATGATATCTCCTCTACCTTTCTTATGCACAATAGAAGATTATATTGCACATAGACAAGGTCATTGAGGCATTTTTGAGCGATTTTGTTCCTCTTCTTTGTGTGGATGGCCTCAAACAAACTCCAATTGCACTCATAATTGGACGAACTACAAGGCTGACTCAAAATACAAAGGGAAATTTTTTGAGGATGTGGGGTTTTAACACCCCAATTTGTCCACCAAAAATCTACAAAAAGAGAAAGAGTTAGAAAATTAACTTGTAACTTGTAATTATCAAATTTTTATTTTTGTAACTTGTAAATTTCAAATTTTATAGCTAGTGGCAGCCTAGTTACTACTCTCTTTTCCAAGTCTAAAGAGAAGAGTGCACCTCTTTTTTCCCTATAACTTTTCAATTCATTAACAATGCAGTCTACCTCATCAAGCGTGGATGTCATCCACTGAATGCAAGTAGTGAGGCCCTCCATAACCTCTCTATTAGGATCTATATAGGTGCCTAAATGGATGAAACAAGGGTTCAAGAAGTACCCAGCTGCATGGATAGGTTGGTGGAGTTGATTGTTCCACCCCTTTTCAATAATCTCCCAAATGGGATCAAACTTGAGGTTGTCCCCCTTATAATAATTTCTAATAGCCTCCTTGGCCCTATCCATGTACTCATAAAGATTACTCATTGGGGTTTGATCCCCACCCACCAAATGGAGCACTCTAACCAAGGGCTCTGATACCTACAATATAAATTCAAAAATTCAAAAAAAGATTAGAGTTACAATTTAGTAATTTACAAATTTACAATGAAAGACATTAACTTTAAGAAAAATGTTCAATTTGAATTTAGATTCAAACTCAAAGTTTTGAAGTTACCTTCACAATATTTGTTGCTCTTTGTGCAAAGAGGGGCTTGAAGACAATTCTTGCAACTCTTTCTCCTTTTGACTTCTTTGAATAAGGTGAGTCTATCCATGCTTGACTCACAAAAATTTGTTTCAAATCCGTCAATGCACCAAGAATTATTTGCAACGTTAAGAAAATCGTTGCAAACCTTGTCACACCATGTCTCACCAAGTCTCTCCCATTGGTGTGCTCCCTCATCAAGCTAAGAACCCAAGGGTGATTGTAGATGTATTTAGTGATCCTCCTTCCATCCTCTACAATCGGTGTGACCCAATCTAATTTGCCTATGTCCTCCAAAAGAAGGTCAAGGACATGGGAAACACATGGTGTTCAAAATAATTTGTGGTGTATATCTTGGAGGATTCTTCTTGCTGCCACATATGTCACTGCATTGTCAGTTATGATTTGAATGAAATTTTCAAGCCCAACCTCCATGCACACTTGCTCCAACATTCTAGCCAAATTTTTTGCATTTTTTACTATGTTGGAGGCATCCACGGATTTCAAGAACACCACCTAATTTTTTCAAGAAACCAAAACATTAATGATGGTACAGTTTTTTCCGTCCATCCACCTATCAAAAAGAATAGTGCAGTCATATTTTTTCCTTTCTTCTTTTTGTTCTTCTATCAGTGCCTTTGCCCTTTCAGTTGCATTAGAAAGCAACCTACAAGTACAAAGTAAAATTAAGTACACAATTTTAATTTTTAAACAAAATAATAACTTAAATTAATCATAAATTAAACTTAAGAAACATAAATTAAAGAACATAAACTAACCTTCCACTCAAGTCTTTGCGCAAAGGCACCTTTTAGCCTTTCCCTGCAACTGTCAATGCAGTCACCAAATTTTCCCAGTAAGGTGAGCTTCCCACATTGAAAGGGATGTTGTTGAAGTACCAAAAATCGACACAAGAAACATTTGCATGCTCACACACCTCCTTATTCCACCCAGTTGCCTCTAAAGAAGGTTGTGCACCAGGTGTGTTTCTAGGCACAAAAAAATCACCGATGTGTGAACACATGGCTATAGGTGTATGTGTTGATCCTGCCCCTGGTACTCTAGTAGAGGAAGATGAAGGCATGGTGGTGGTGGTTTGTTTCCTTCATACACTTGGACCATGAAGAAAGCCCACTATGTCAGCTACTACATCATCATCATCTGACAGTGACTCAAGGTTGATTGCACTTGTAGCACCTTGAGAAGAAGCTATCACAACTTGCATTGTTGCTTTTGCCTTCACTTTTTTATCTTTTTTTCTTCTACAGTGAAAATTATTGCATTCATTTATATTTTTATTTCCTCATTGGTGTTTATGCAATCATCTAGAGATGTTTGCAAGGTGGTATTCGAGGCGATTGATGCCTCCATGGTTTTTTTACATCTAATGCAATACACTGATCCAGGTTCTGGTCTTTCCAAGCGGGATCTCTAGCTCCTTTTGGATGAGTGCCTACATATTCCCCACTCCCAGGCACAAATGGGGCTGAGGTAGGGGTAGAAGTGGATTCAAAAGCCATTATCAATTAACCTGTTACCTACACACACAAATTGTAAGCACAACTTGTTAGTTTTTCGAAAGAAATTTTAAAAACAAGCTAAATTAGATTAAATCAAAATTGAAAATAGATTCTAAACTAATCTAAGATTCTAAACTAATTTAAGATTCTAAATTCTAAACTCTAAAAAATTTCATAAAAAAATGGATTAAAAAAAGAAAATAATAAAGTAGGGTTACAAAAAAATGTGAAAAAAATGTAAAAATCAGAAAACTAATTTAAATTAGTAATAAATTAAGCTAATATATAACTCTAAACATTTTTTCAACAAACAAGAAGAATCAAAATAAAAAAAATAACGAGGGTTTGAAGAAAATCTGAAAAAAATGAAAAAATCAGCAAAATATGTAAAAAAATGAGAAAAAAGTGTCACAAATTCTTGTTTTGATGAATCTAAATCTTCTTTTCAACATATAAATGTATTTGAATCTATTTTATAGTTCATTCATGATGTTTTTTAAACATACAATCAACAAAAAAGAAGAAAAAATGAAAAAAAAAAAAGAAAAAGAAAAATTAGAAAACCTACATGGAAATCCAATTTGCCTTTGAAATCCAATGAAAATTTCCTTCAAATTTCATCTCCTTAATGCAAAATCACTGAAAAATGTTACAAAATTCTTTGGAATAGGTTTTTACTCTACCAAGAGTGAATAATAGATAAACAAACAAAATGAAATGGTCATTTTGTCGACTGCGGGCTTAAGACACAAGTCGTGCGAGTGCAAAAACTCGGTGAGTTTTTTGGCGATTTTTTTTGAAAAAGTATGGCCCGTACTTTTGGCGATTAAAACTTACAAAAACTCATTTGCCAAAAAAAATCACGAGTTTTTGGCAAGTGGTGCAACAATAAAAAAATTACACACATCAATATGTAACACATTCATGCATAAACAAATTAAAAAGAGTAAAATCCTATTTCAAAGATTTCAAATGTAATTTGATGTTGAGTTCCAATTATTTTCCAAACTCCTTCCAAGCATTTCCAATCCTCCACCACTTGGCCAAAATCTCAACTTAGAATTTTTTTTGAAACTCTCTCAAATTTATATAAAAATTCTCAAAATCTTCATCCTTGGATGTCCTCCAATCCTTTTGTCTCACATAAGAACCCAAAACAACCACCAAGTCCTTTCTTACATTTAACAGACATGTTGCACATATGGACACTCATCTCTCCCAATTCTTTTCTCATAAATTAAATTGGGAGTACAAGGCATTTAAGGGAGGCCATTAATGGGATATGGCCAAGGGTATGACTTAAAATTAACTCCCAGCCCATAGGTTTTATACATAGGATTTTAAAAAAACAATAATTAACCAAAATAATGACATATTTGATCCTCCTAAAAACACATATAACATTGTATCAGAAATTCACATTTAAATTTCAAAATAATTTAAAACATTAAACCCTTAACCCACCACATATATGTTTCATAGCACATTACAATTTACACAAAACAACACGAGATTCTAGCCCGTCCATATGGGCTAAGTCTGGCTTCACACGAGTAAATCACATTGGTCTCTTGGTTGCTTCCAATTTCCATAGGCTATGGAAGGTTAACTTACACACTCAATTTAAACATTAGTCCAACCGTTAAGACAATTCGTTGAAGAAAATGAATATGATTAAGCATAACATATACACATGTTCATCGCATAATACAAAACATCATCATAATTCATACTTTCAATTTTCTAACATTCAAATTCTAAGTTATTAACATTTATGAAAAAGTCAATTTACACTTTCAAAAAATTTATCATATTGTATAATAATTCAAATATTTGAATTTAATAAAAACACTATCATTTATTCATCACATTGCATAATAGTTCAAATATTCATTTTTGATAAAAACAATATCTATATCATATATTGAACACATCATTTTCAAATTTTATAACATTAAAGATATCAATTTGATTATCATAATCATAAAATTACAATTCAATTAAACAACTAATCTAATAAGCAAATTAACGATTGAACCCAAAGTTTATAATTAACCATCATCAAAATGTAGAGTAAATGTAGAGTATATCGACACATAGTCATGAAAATGAAAACAAAATATGAGGTATAAATGTCTATCTGATGACGGGCCTCATGACACTCTTTGAGTTGTGAGAAGTGGAGAGCTCTTAGCTTTGTGAGTATGATTTTGGAGAGATAATGGTAGGGATTCCAAAGGGCGATCATCAAGTGGAATGGGTGTGGAGTTTCGAGCGAAGGGATGATGCACTAGTTGAGGTAGAGTTTCTAACATTCTTTGTCATTTGTGTGATTTTCATGTGTTTTTGAGTTAGGGTTTTGGGTAGGGAACATTTAGGGTTTGGGGGGTGCAAATGATGAATTATTGAGGTTTTGACTTAAATTTTTTTGAGGGCCACAATTGTGGCAGTGCGTTGTTGTTTTGGGGGTGTGGCATAGATGCACTACACTAATGGAAAAAATGTGCCACTTTCATGGCACCACTACATATGCACCATGGGTTTGGTGCATATGTGCCTTGATGGTGGTGAAAATGTGCCTTTCCCGTGGTGCAAGTGCTAAATTATCATTACACAAGTAGAAATTTATGGCACAAATTTTTGAAATGTATATGAAGTTGGGGTGGATGTTAGTGTTGTGAAGATGGGGGTTGTATGAATGTTATGCAAAGGTAGGGGAATATGGTGATAATGTGTAACTGGAGGTCATGTATGTATGGTGGGTGCATGTGTAAGGTAAGGGTTAGATTGTATATGTAGGTAATGATGGGATTAATGTGTTAGGGATGAATGTGGAATATGAATGAGAGATAATGAATGGGTGATTGGTGTAGTGTTAGGGTTTATATTGGAAGATATAGGATGCATGCTTTTTGCACATGGTGGAGGGTGAATAAATGGGGTGAAGGGTAGATTAGGTTGGGTGAAATTTGATAGGAAGGGATGAGGAATATGTGAAATTAATAGAAACTTAGCATAACCAAGTCATCTTATTATGGGAAGGGTGGTCGGGAGTCATTGATGTCTCGCGATAGACATCTCGATGCTTTGAGGTTGAGATGGCATAGTAGCGAGGATGAGTGAGCTTTGTTGGTGGTAGTTGGTTTATTTCATACCATCTATATGCTAGAGATATAAGCACATAGGGAAATGCTAATGATGCTAGAAAAGAGGTGGTATAGCAAGCAAAGCTCCTTTTTATTATCAGCGAGGGAAGAGATGATCACCTTGGAGGACGTGTGGAGGATTTTGTGGATCTCAATCCATGGGGAGTGGGTAGGGTATGACACAAATGGTGAGGAGTCAACACCCAACCTAGTGTTTGATAGATGACCTAGGGATTGAGGACTATGAGATTAGTTTGAGTTATATGCAAGCACATTTTGACACATTACCTGTGTTATTGGCAATAGTGGTGAGTAACGTACTAGTCCTTGACAAGAGAAGTCGAGGGTTTCCTATTGGATACATGAGTGTGATTGAGAAGATGTTGGATGATGGTATTGGTATGCATGGGGTCCATGTGTACTGGCTACATTGTATCATTAGCTTCACCAAGTTGTACATAGACATGGGGTGAGTATAGGATGTGAAATGTCACTCCTACACATAGCAATCATGTGACCCATGGTAGAGTGAGCATGAGTACCTGAATTGCCTTATGTATATAGTTATGATCAAGGGGTCACATATTGTAGGTTGAGAGATGTTCCCTATTGTGATGAGTAATAGATGACTTGGTGAGTTTCACATGGAGAAGATGTGAGGCATGATCAAATGATGGGGAGCATATGCCATATTTTGTAGAGGCAATACTTGATTGGGAGTATGACTTATATCATTGAGTTATATTTTCAGATAGGGTATGCAAATAATTTGTAGAGCAGTAGGATGTACCAGTTGGGGAGGCGATATTTGGTCATACCTCTAGAGAGGTAGTGTATTGGGGATTGATTGTTAGTGCCGATAACAATTCTAGACTTTGAGGGGTTGTTTCTAGTGCGAAGGGTGTCTAGACTAGATGTTGGGGATGTAGGGACTATGTGAGAATATGATAGATGATGGGTGGGGATGAGATCCAAATGACTGATAGATCTTGCAAGTGGGGATGGTGGAGGACAACAGGAAAAGAGGGGAGAGGAGAGGAGAGGATGAGGATAGATAGGCGGTAGAATCGCCAAGTTGATCATGGGGATGATGGAGGGGGTGATGATGAAAGAGGAGATGGAGGATTAGGAACTCGTGCTTAGCTAGTATGGTGTTACCACTTGTGGCACAATAAGTAGCATCATCACATTTAGTGGGAGAGTGTAGTAAAAATTCCACCAATAGTAGATGAGGCAGTGTAGTTTCTAATAGGAGAGGAGACAATAGGTCATGGTGAGGATGATCGGGTTATAGCCCTGTAGGCTTAGGTACAAAGTTTGCAGGCATAATTGGCAAGCGCACATGCATAGTTAGAAAGTGCATAGGGGTAATAGGAATAGGTACAGGGATTGATGATAGAGAGGGAAGAAATACTTATTCAGTCTCAGCAATAATAGTAGTCATTTTTGATGATCTAAGAGATTGCATAGGTTCCTACTACAATGATGGTCACAAATATTGAGTAGTATGCATAATAGGTTGCGTACTATACGGGTTGTTTGAGGGAGTAGTACCACTAGATCAACAAGCTCCCAATTATGCATGCATTAGATCTGAGAGATCAAGATCACAAAGATCATTGAGTGAGGAACTTGTGGGGCCACCACCTCCTAGATCACGACTAGGGCAAAGTAGATAGTATAGGGAGAGAGGGTCATAAGCTCTAGGGCTATCAAGGTTGCAAGATCCTGCTCCTACCCAATTGGAGGGAGGGAGCTCTCTATAGATCTAAGCATTTTAGATTATGCATTGATTTTGTAGACACACAATCTAGCTTGGGAGCATGGTGTATTGGGTATTTGTATCTGATGAGCCCTTGGGTAGGCTTTTTATAGCGATGTATTATGACACATTATTATTTTTATATATATACTATGAGATATGAGGATATGATCCTCTTTGATTTATGTGATGTCGTTATGACTTCTATTTTATTTTGATATGTGATAATGTTATGGATAGACTAGATGTAATGATTATGATATATAATTGTGATGATTATTATATATGTGATAATGGATATTTCTATGAGATGCATTGTATGGTTCCTAACATGTGTTTATGTGGGATGTATGGATTATATGGATGTAATATGCTTTATTTTTTGTTGTGTCATGATACATGCATGTATGAGAGTTAGTATAGTAGAAGATTAGTGAGGAAATGTTGATTATTGATCGGTGTCACTTGATATCATATATGATGAATGAAATTAAGTAAATAGAAATGAGATGAAGTAGATAAAATTAGGTTGGTGTAGATGTGATATGTAAAAATGATACATATTATGCTTTATATTTTGTGTTATTTTTATCATCATAGAGTGTTTTATTATGTGGCAAGCGGATGTATGCACACCAAAGCATGATAAGCCATGGTGGTGTTTCTATCCTTTTGCCTAATTTTTTTGATATGTGACAAGTGGATATATGTACACCAAGTTGAGACAAACCTTGGTGAATTCAATATTCATTGTGAGGATGAAGACACAACAAACAAGGATTATTCTTAAATGTACCAGACATGATGGAATCTTGTCAAAATGTTCAAGGGAACATAGATTAATAGCATGATAATCCTAATGTATAAAGTTGATTGATGACCTTATATACACAGGGCGATTATTTAATGCTTGAATCTAGTCCAATACACACAAAGGCCACACCTATTATAGCAACACTTAAAAATATTCCATAAACACAACATATGAAAGCAATGATCTTGCCCATTCTTGTTTCTCTAATAATTTTGAGATATCCTCGAGGAACGTTGGAATAGGACAATAAGATAAATCAAGTAATAAAAAGACTCAAGGACCAAACAAATCAACAACTATCAGATTTTCTTGCTAGAAAATATTGCTCAATAGTGGATAATGCCCATTGTAGGAAAGATGTATTCGTTAGGACATGATTTTTTGGATAAGATGTTTAAATTGGAAATTGATGAGTAGGTAGTAGATAGTTTAGCAAGAGTCTCCTATTTTTGATTTTTTCATGAACGCTCAATGTGTTAGATGTTGTGTAGTTTATGTTTGCTTCAATATTTTCCCTAGGTAATGGACAGTTTATTGGTGTTGTGGTGAGTGTGATGATGATTTATTACATGTTATGAAATGGGTGTGTTTATTATGGATGGTATGGAGTGATGTTATGGAATGCGTGAAATATTCTTCCTCTAATATGATCTTCAAGGATCCAATCCAAACACTAGGTCAAAGAAATGCCCCCAATTAGGAATAGGATTTATTATTTAATGGAATGGATGATTGCATTTATTTTGAGTTGGTGCCCTAAACTAGGATGAATGATCTTACATTGGACCAATATCAAGCCATGATAGGGGTGACCAGTATATGAAAAATATTTTATTATGGATGGAATGGATGAAAGTGCTAATAAATGGTGGAATTTGGTTTCTACACATGGCACCTATAACAAGTTTTCACCATGGTATTTACCCAAGATGCCATCAAAGTGGTTTTCACCATAGGGCGGATTATTTCTCTTTACTCTTTTTGATATATTTTCTTTTCTTTTCATATTTTTGTAATTTTCACTTAAGATACTCTAAGGATCAAGCATATAATTTCTTTAGTTGACTACTATTGATACTCTCATCTAATGGTTCTCCTTTAGGTGTGGTGAGCTGATATTCTCTTGATCCATAAGCTATTGTGATGACAAGAGATCCTAACCAGTTAGGTTCAAATTTCCCTTTCTTCTCATGTGCTTATTGATTCTTTTGATTTTCCTTGAGTACAAAATATCCTATCTTGATCTTTCATGAGATGACCTTCTTATTGTAACTCCGAAAAAGATGATTTTGATAAATTTGAAAGTGGTTGAGTGCATTGAGATTTCATTCGTCTATAAATTCCAAATCATGTAGTCTAGAAATTCTATATTCTTTATTAGTAATGGAATTCTATAGAGAAAATTTGAGTGACAGGAGTTCGAGCTCAATAGGTAAAATTAATTCACCTCCAAATACTAGGGAATATGGGGTGGTACCTATGGATGCACAAATGCTAGTTCAATAGGCCCACAATGTAGGATTAAGGTGGATATGCCTATCATGACTAGCATCATGGAAAATCTTCTTAAGGATTTTTAGTATGGCTTTATTGGATGCCTATGCTTGGTCATTACTTTGTGGATAATAGGGGTGAAAATGCAGTGTTGGCTATGAATCTTATTGCAAATATCATAGAAATCTTGGTTCTTGAATGGGTGACCATTATTAGTAACAATGGTCAAAGGAATGCCATACCGAAAAATGATGTAGTTTAGGATAAACTTAGCAATTTTATTTCCAGTGATTTCAGTTAAAGGAATGGCTTTGATCCATTTAGTAAAGTATTTTGTGGCTATGATAATGAATTTATGTTTTTGAAAAGTTAAGCAGCATTTACAGGGTGTTGTACCCTTCACAATGAGCCATGAGGGCCAAATAGAAACCAGACAAAACAGAAAACCAAAAGAAAACTAAACAAAACACAGAAACAACCCAAAGGCAGCACAACAACCGCAGAGCATCAGCCGATAGACAGGCACATGGAGTAACTAACTAGCATTGTCCCAATTTTTAATCAGGAGGTCCACTGCCTCATCACCCACCCATTCTTTGTTGTCCTAGTTCTTGTTACCCTCCAGCTCCTCCTTTATAGCATTAGACAGGGTGCTAGTTACAAAGTGACCCAACTTCATGGTGAAGCGGTTAACCCCCGAAATATTTTATTCAAAGTATCCATTATTTTAACCACATCACATGAATCCACCCCAACATCCATAGTCCCCTGAACCTCTCCAGGCTCATCCACCAGGGGATGGGGAGAGTGAGAGGCAGAGCCATCAACCAAAAGCTTGTTGTTCATCGGAGTAAACTGGGGCCCCTCCACAATGTCATCCTCCTCCTCTTCAGAATCTTCTTCCTTGTAACCTTTTCTGTCAGACTGCTCCTCCTCAGAGTCTTCAAGAATTAGCCTCTTCTTGTTGTTCTTGGCCAGTCTCCCGGATCTCCTCCTGGAATTTTCCCCTCTAGTCAAATCCGTGTTTCCCACAACCGTATCCCCTCTGGAATCTTTCCAATGAATTTATGTTCATTAGATGATGGGGGGTGGATTTTTCTTGAGGTCGATCCCCCATTGAGATAAAGGACATTATGTGGTGATTGCCTAAAGCGCTTGAGTTGGCGCGTGTATAAGATCACCATGTTGTTGATACTTGTGACATTTGTGAGAAAACATGTGGGCATCTTGTTTTATTGTTGGCAATAATATCCAGTTCTCATAAATTTCTTTGCTAGGTTTGGACCATTAGAGGGTGACCCACAAATACCGTCATGTACCTCCTATAGGGAAATTTATGCTTTGTCTGAGTTAAGATACCTAAGGAGAGTATCATCGAAGATCCTTTGATAGAGTGTATAACCAATGAGGAAGTGGGATGAACATCAAATAAAATATTTTCTTTGGTTGTTAGATAAGTTGGGTGGAAGGATTTTTTGATGGAGGTAATCATATATGTCTTAGTGTTGAGGAGAATTGAGACCAACAAGTTCACACACAAGATTAGACTTTGGGACATCGAAGGAAGGGATCAAGAGTTGTTCCACTAAGAATTCATATTTTTGATCATTTTGAGGCATATCTAAGAGAGATCCAATGGTCACCATGGTGTCTACTACTTTGTTGCTTAACCTAGAGATCCGCTCAAATTTGATATCAGTGAAGTACTACTTGAAACTATCTATCATTTTCTTATAAGTTATAATTTTTTCATCTTTGGTTTGGTACCCATCATTCACCTAATTTATAACCAGTTGGGAATCACCGTAGACTTATATTTTATTGAGTTGGCACTATATTGTTGTCCTAAGTCTCATGATTAGTGCTTCGTACTCTGCTGTATTATTTTTACATTGGAATTTCAAATGATATGATATGGGTATACAATAACCTTGGGGGTGATAAATAGTATACCTTCTCTTGATCCATGTTGGTTGTATGAGCTATCAAAGTATGATTTGTATATCTTAGAAAGAGTTATTGTGAATATCCCTTCATCTAGAAAATTTGATACTAGTGGGTGATCAACTGTAATGGGGGCATTTGCTAGTTGATATGTAATCACTTTGACCTTTGATCACCTTCATATCTATATATTCAATCTTGAATTCATTGAGGATAATAATCTATTTAGCTATTTGTACTGTGAGTGTGGCCTTGTTTGATAAATACTTGAGATAATCAATTTTTATAATGATTTTGTTTTGGTAGTTGAACATATAATGTCTTATCTTTTGCAAAGAAAAAATAACCACTAAATAGGCACATTCAATAGATGTATAATTGTATTCATAACCTACCAAAGTACAACTGATGTAATAGACCACCCTTTCTCTACCTGTGTCATGTTATGCAAGGAGTGCACACAATGTTGCTAGTGTGGAAAATATATACAATAGAAAAGGTTTTCCCTGAACTAGCGACATTAGTATTGGAGGAGATGCCAGATAATCTTTTAGTTGTTGGAATGCCTTTTGATAATTTTTGTCCCACTTAAATGTAACACCCTTATGCAAAAGGTGTGTAAAAGGGTGACATTTATCTTCTAGTTGTAAAATTAAGTGGCGAATGGATTGGAGCTTTCCATAAGCTTCACATTTGTTTGAGAGTGGTAGGAGGAGGCATGTCGATTATTGCTTTTAACTTCGTTGGGTCTACCACGATGCCTATTCTAGATACAATGTATCCCAATAGTTTTCTAGATGTCACCCCAAAGACACACTTCTTAGGGTTTAGTCAAAGATTATACTTCTTCAGTCTATCAAAAAATTTAGCCATTATGTCCAAATGACCTTCTCTGGTGAGTGTTTTTGCTAGCAGATCATCAACATAATCTTCCATAAAGATATGAATCTTGTCATGGAACATAGTTGTTATAGCCCATTGATAGGCAACTCTAACATTTTTAAGGCCGAAGGACATCAAATTTCAGCAAAAGGTTCCCCATGGAAAAGTGAATGTTGTTTTATGTTGATCCTTAGTGGCAATGAAAATTTGGTTGTAACCGAAGAATCCATCCATTAAGGATAGCATTCCATGCCTCATTGTTAAATCCACAATCATATCTATGTTAAATAAGGAAAGTCATCTTTAGGGAATGCCTTATTTAGGTCTCTGAAAACTGTGCATATTTGGATGCCCCTAGTGGGTTTAGTGATAAGGACCAAGTTTGATATCCACTCGGGATAATCAATTGGTTAAATGAAACCCACATCTAACAACTTTTGAAGTGGTGCATTTTGTGTAACTTCCATTTTAGTAGTTTTTCCCCCAATGTTATTGTCATATGGTGTAGTACTAGATTAGGGTCCAATCCATGCATGTCCTTGTAGGACCATGTGAATTTTATTTGCCTATTTTGGAAGAATGATATGAAGTTAACTCTTTCCTCCTCAAATAATGAAGGTGCAAAGAATGTGACCCTGCTATTGACTGTGGTACTAATGTTTGCTTGGATTTTTCAATTAGAATTGGATATCTCTCTTGATCCATAGGGAGATTTTCAAACCTTCCATCCTTAGGTTCCTTAGAAAGGTTTTCACCCTCAGATACGTCTTTCCTATTTTATGGTTTGAAAGTGTTGCATGGTGGTTTTCACCAAGGGACCTATTTATAACTTTTATGGTTTTGCATCTTAAAGGTTTGGAAGATTTCCCAAAGTAGGCCATTATTTCTAGCTCAATATTGAATCTCACTTTATGATCTCCTAGAGGTATCCTATCTCAAATTCCCAAGAACTCGACAATAGCTTCATCATTTTGGAATGTGTATTTGCTAGGTGGATCTCATTGGTCTCAATCTATTAGTTGGGGGTAAACAAGTGAAAGGGTGTTGTTGGAGGGTGTAGATTCAAAAGATATATAAGATATGGTGCAAATGTTATGACCTTGGAATAGGTTGGTGATGTGCTCGAAGTATTCATTGAAATTATCCTCGTTAGGCAACTTATCAATGGATTTTTTTTTTCTTCCACAGGTATACTTTTGATAGTCGAATATACAATTTCTAGTTTCCTAAATTCCATCATCACTTTATTTTGTGCACCAAGCCTACTATGACCATCATACTCCATGTGTTCCATTAACAAAAATCCTTTAATAAAATTTTCAATTGGTAATATGACATTATATTCTTTTTCATTGTAAATCCACTTGGATATGTTGTCTCCTAAAGATTCTTTGTCCAATTCCTCCCATTTGGAAAAAGTGGTTGGACTACATTTGATTTTTATGTTGGATATTGCATGTGTTTAACTAGTTTTCCATATGATCTAGGTGATGATGAAATATGACCTACATAAAATTATTGAGCCATATCATATTCCCCACACCCTTGTCTTCGACCTGAATCATAACCTCAGGAGTAACCATGGACTGAGTACATGTTTGATTTAGTGTCAATGGGTCTATGTAGGATTTAGAGGAGGATTCTTCAGTGTTGTTAGGAACACGAAATGTGGTGTATACCCTCAATTTAATACAATATGGGAAATTATCTAGATCTTTTGGAATGTTGTTTCCATCTTGATAGAACTTAAGGCATTTATGAAAATTTGATGGTACGACCTACATGGTGTGAATCGATGGGAGATCAAGAAGTACATTGTATGAGAGTTCCAGATCAAGTACTTGGAATACTATCCTTGACTATTCCCACTCTGATTAGAAGAGTAATGGTACCTTTGGAGGGTTGTTTAACATCATTATAAGCTTTGATCAGTATCTACTTAGTTGAATCTATAACTTCCTCAGAGTATCTTAGTGTTTTCACTAGTTTTAAGGTGCATATATTCAAACCAACACCACCATCTATTAGGACTCATTTAATTTGATTTTTATGGACAAATATTTCCAAGTGAAGGAAATCATTGTGAGTAGGTGAATGGGTTGTCATATATTTGTCAAAAAAGGTCAAATGATGGGTAGAGATGAGATTACCAACCATAGCTTGAAATTGGTCCACATTCAGATCTATCAGTACCGATGATTCCTTGAGATATTTATCTAGTATATATTTATGAATTGATGACATGTACAAAATCTCTAAAATGTATATTGAAGTTGATGTTTTACTCAATTGATCTATAATATTGTATTGCAGGGTAGTGGATGCTCTAGATGTGGCTCTTTGTAGAGTAATTTTTCCTCTGTAGGTGGTAATGTTACATTTTGGATTTGTGTTCTTTATACTAATAGTGGATACATAGTTGTCAAATTCTTGAATATGGTTAACTGCATAATCATAGTTGATAGTTTTATAATTGGAATTGTTCGAGGAATTATTTTGGTTCTCCACAACAACATCTCCCTTGTCGATTAAGTCCAGAATTAGGTTCTTTCATTTGAAACAATTGGAGTTGTGTTTCCTTTTACCCTATGGGAATCATATAAATTTCCTTCCACCACATGGGTTTGAATTGTGGTTCATATTGCTTGATTTATGGTAGGATGACTATATTCTCTTGGACTAATTTTTGAAGCACAAACTCGATGGGATCTCCTAGAGAAGGGAATTTTTGTTGTGGGTTGTTATTGATTCTATGAGGTGCTCATTTTGTATTATCTTATATATTTGCTGATGTATGAAAAAATTTTGGCGCTTGTATGTGTAATGTAGGTTGAGCATTTTGAGCCATTTTGGCATCAACCACACCAGCATTAATGAAAATTTTATTCTTATTCCAATAACGAGAAATGTAATTTGAATAATTTGAATAATCCTTGTTCTCTTTGAAGATTTTAACAAGTCCTTTGGAAATTAGGGCTTTCTCGATAGTAAGCCCCTTCTCAATGACTTCAACAAAAGAATTTGAACATAAAATTTTCAAGTGGAACCCTATTTTTCAGTTTTCATGTTTTGAATGAACATTTCAATTGATTATTTGTCTAGGATGTTACATAGAATTTTACTAGCTAATTTTCACCACCTTTGTAAGAAGGAGGAGAATGTTTCTCCAATATTTTGTCTAGTAGTGCATAAGTTAGTCATTGTCGTTTAATGCTCCATGTTATAGGAGAAATATGAGATAAACTTGTCAACTATTTCACCAAAGGTTCTTATGCCCACAGGGAGTCGAGAAAACCACTCCATAGCTTTCCCTCCTAAGATTCTTGGGAAGAGGTGCATTAGATAAGTATTGTTATGCATAACCTCTAGAAAAGCTATATAGAACTCTCTCATGTGATCATAAGGGTTTCCATTTCCTTTGTACTTATTGAATTTGGGCATTTAAAAGTGATGTGGAAAGGGTGACATAAATAAAGTCCTATCAAACAGGTAGGGGATATTTATTCTAATGTGTAGCTCTTTTTCAATGGCCCCATGTGGATATTGGAAATTTGTTGTCAATTTTAGATTTGAAGAACTAGATTGTT
This sequence comes from Sequoiadendron giganteum, assembly GCA_007115665.2. Lineage (NCBI taxonomy): Eukaryota > Viridiplantae > Streptophyta > Pinopsida > Cupressales > Cupressaceae > Sequoiadendron > Sequoiadendron giganteum. The sequence goes on along the minus strand of CM021103.1, from coordinate 328,793,321 downwards.
GGGATCTATTGTAGGTGGTACATTAATGGAATTGTGAGTAGATGCAATATGTGATGATTTTTGACCTTGGGGTAGTTTGATGGTGATGGATTTTGATGACCATATGGATGGTTTTGGGCTTGTAAGCATGATCAGATGTTTTGAGATTAGCATATTGTTACAAATGATTCTGGTATTGTGGATGGAGGTTGTGTTATGGGTGTATGTAGTTAGGGGGATTGTTATATTGATGTGAATTCATGAAATTTTGGGAAGATTTATGTTGGTAAGTATTTGGATGATGTGGGTGTATGCTAGGATTAGAGTTGGAGTTGATATGTTGGTAGTTTTGATAAGTGGTGTATTGGTTTCTTGGTACGTGAGTATGAATGATAGATTTTAGTGGTTTGGAATTATGGTTGTTATATGGTGGTGTTGGTGTATTGTTAGGGTTACTAGGTGGGTATTGGTGTAATGGGTGGGAGTTATTAAGTGATGGTGTTTGTATAGGGTGATATGATTGTGATAATGCATGTAGATTAATTATTGAGGTGAGGGCGATAGTTTGACTAGGTTTAGTGTTGTATAATGAGTTAGTGATGTGCGTAGAGTATGTGGGATCCTAATTATGTATGGGTGGTACTGTCACTTGTGTGGAATTAGTAAGGATGGTGGTTTGTGGGATGTTTGCAGTAATTTGTGAAGATTTGATAGGTGGATTGTTAGGGGTTTGAATAGTGAAGTTGTGGTTTGGCTATAGTGAAGGTGGTATGTTGTTATTGGAACCAATTTTCCCAAGGTTATGGATGGAATTTTATTATTGAAATTTTGGATACACGTTATGTCGAATGTGGGGAGAAATCTAGCCCTTGTTAGGTAAGAAACAAGAAGTATTGATCCAGGTTGGCTACTAGAACTGTTTCAATTAGTTTCATTATATTAGTGTCTTGTTAGGCCTCAACCAACTCTATGAGCATTTCCTCCCATATGAACCATCAATGTTAGGACTATGAATAGGACTCAGTGGGGGTGGTGTTTTGAAATCCCTTGGTCCATACATGTGTGGGAGTTTATTGTTTGCCTCATGGAAAGGATTTATGTTTGTGTTTATCATGTTAGGATTTGGTTGTTGCATTTTTTTTTGACTTGAGAGGTCCTTGTTTGTACTAACATATAAGAGATTTAAGACCTTTTGATTTGAGTGAGATTTCTGAATGGATGAATGAGGTGGACACAACCAAGAAGTATAACTAGATCTTATGGTTTTTGTATGATCAAAATTTATGTTAAATTTTTGGGCTAGAATTTTGAGTCCAAAAGTCAACAAACTTGAGATAATGGTGGAATAGGTTAACTTAGAAGCTCCTAAGTCAAACTAACCATAGATAAGCTAACTTAATATTCTAACTTGAGAAGGCAAACTTTTAAGGGAAAATATCAAACTAGAATGGATATGACCAGAAGATCTAGACAAACTAACTGATTTTGATTTTGGGATGATTGAAAAGATGATGATAATGGGGATGTGGTAAATCAAAGCCTAAATCTAAGTCTACACTTTGACTGAAAAGATGTGAAGGATGAAAATGGATAAGATAAAATGGTAAAATAAAGGGTTTGACTCTATATTAAACTAGTAGGTACCGATTTGGTTTAATTAACATTTGTATGAAAGATAGTAAGCTCTAATAACAAGTGGCCTATATGAAACAACAATTACACCCAATTATAGATAAATTTCACCATAATACAAAATAAATATGAAATCAGGGTTTCAAATACGGGATCCTAAGAAGAAACAAATGAAAATTCAATTTTTATAATAGACTTGTGTTTTTGATAGTCACATGCATTTGTGCCACTCTGCACAACAAATGCACCCATATAAGCAATAATTGTGCCTAGATAAGCAACAATTGCACACAGATAAAAATAATTGTACACAAATAAGATGAATGTTTTAGTGGTGAATCTTTTCCAATTGACAAATAGTTCATATCGGTCAAGTTGAAATAGGCAAATATATTGCAATCAACTGGGTGGCCAAATCACCCAAAATTTATGAATTATCGATCTAATGCATTTTAATTCACCATCAATTTATTTTACGAGGAACATGTAATTAATAGTTTCTTCATAAAAAAATACGTGTTTCCAATGGAATAATTAATATTTTTTCCTGAAATCTCGGAAGCATGTATTAAATCACTCACATATTCACCAACATTATTAAAATGATATTGTGTATCGGGACACGTTTCATCAACATCATTAAATGTTCGCTATGTGTGAGGACTCATTTCGCCAATAAAGAGGAACCATTTTCCAAGGACAATGAAAAATAATTACATTTGAGGACACGTTTTGACAATTACATTAAAAAATAATTATGCACAAGGACCCATTTCACCAATAATATGATAACTCCATGCTAATCATAGGGCCATAATTTCCTTGAAAATTACAACATATGTGTTCTGTCGAGGTTTAATTCACCCAAAATTTAATTGTATCATTGTATAATCACATGGGATTCACCAAATTTTTACTATAAGATTTAAAAATCTTGAGGAATTCACCAAATAGAGATTGATATAAATACAATCAAAATTCTGATTTATTCTTACACATTTGATTCAATTCTAAACTTGTGAGCTCTCGATTTGAAATTTTTACTTAGAACTTTGATCATAGGCAAGTTACAAACTTACAACTACAATCATTGTTGCATTAACGAATAGCGAGTTAGTGAAAACCTAAAGGTAAGTGATCATTTCTTCATAGTGTTATAAGATTTTTATCTCTTTTCCATTCTTGTTTCAATCTTAAAGATGATATTAAGTAGGGAATGGGATCTAGATTTTATATTTTATGTCCTTAAACAAGAAGAAATTTTTTCCAGCTTATATTTTGTGAGAGATCAAGATGTTGAGAAACAAATGCAACAAGATTAAGAATCACCATAGTGGTGAAGGGAGGCCATCAAAACACCCAAAACGTAGAGTTACCATAAAGTCTTACTTTGGAAATTTTTTTGATCTATTAGATCAAGATGAAATTACATCATCAAATCTTGCACCAAATATTAATGAAGAAGGAATTGACAATACCTCACTGGAAGATGGGATTGAGTTAATTGAGTCAGATAAGGATGACAATGTCATAGAAGATGTTCTAAGGGATACCCTGGTTAGCCATAATGAGTTGATTGACCTGGATGAAAATTTTGGCACCATATATGATATTGTAAGGAAGAGGAAAAGAAAAGCCAAATAAAAAATGAGGTGCGAATGGGATATGACAAGGAATTTTCAGATTGATTGGGTGTCAAATTGGTATTCATTGAACTAGTGGAGAATGCAAACAAAGATGAACATCCAACAAAATGCAAGTGTAATATTTGTAGTTGGAAATATAAAAGAGACAAGAAGTTGCAACTAAATCTTGACACCATAGAAAAGCATATTGGTAAATTTTATGAAAATAAATCATAGACAAATAGGAAAAATCAGCAGTAAGATGAAAATCAAAGGAAGAATGTCTTCATGTTAAGTATGCCCTAGAATATGATGAGAATATTAAAATAATGATGTAAATCTTGTTGAATGTGGAGTTACAATTGAAGCTCAAATCAGAAAGATAATGGTAGGAGCACAATTGACAAAAACTGTTTAGATGAGTATTATTTTTTATATTTTTTCTAGAGGGCATCCTATTATATACTACCCATAATATAATAATTTTTTTGGGTGTTCTTCACTTTCCTAGCACATATTGGTCAATGAACATTGGATGAGAATGAGAAATTTTTCTAGTTGAGGTGGAAAAGAAAGATTTATAGGAGAAAATAAAAGAATCAAACTTCGTTGCATTATCTTTAGATGAATTTATTGTGGTAGATAATAATTCTTGGGTATGTATGCATGTTTATATTGTACACCAACATTTCTACCAAACTCATCTACTTTCTGTTCATAAAATGAAGGAGAGTTCAACATCACAAAATCTATTTGAAGTAGTTAAAAAATCTTTGAATGAAATTGGAGGTATGGATGTTTCCAAAAATTTGTTGTGTGTAGGAGTTGATGGAGCTTTAGTAATCCCTTGAGGTCACAAGAACAATCTTTGTGTAAAGTAACAAACTACTTGTTCACCATACATGATTTTCATTCACTACATGACCCACATAATGAATTTAGTATTTAAAATTGTAAGCAAGTTTCCTCCAATATAAAAGTTGAAAATCTAGTCCGTGAGATCTACACATACTTCTACTGAAGTCCCATTTCTTTTCTAGAATTTCAAAATTTTGTTGAGGGAATAACATGAGGAAACAAGCTTTCTAAGGATGTTGATACCAAATGGATCTCCTTGCATAGATTATCACAACAAGTTTTTCAAAATATTGATCCTTGATTGAAGTAATGTACAAACATTGCCACACAGTACACAAAGCTCCTAACCTCTTACATAGGTTAAGTGATATAGAGACACTCTTAACTTTATCTAGTGTTCTCCCCATTCTAGATGAAATGAACAATATTGTGAAAAAACCCAAGACAAAACTATGTATATCTTTGAATATACTAAACTACGTACAATGACATGCATGACCCTCAATAATCTATATCTATCAGATTATCCATTTCAAAGTCCAAAATTAGTAAGCTTGTAGTTTATTATAGATTTGAATAATCTTGAACATTATTTACAGTTTAATGTTGAAACATGATTGGAAGGAATGCTTAAAGAGCAATTGTATGTTGCAACTCACCAAACCCTTGAATGGAGATCCTTAGAGGAATGAAGTCTAACACATATCTCCAAGGTCTTGATCTTGCATGAAATGGCTTGATTGGATGTTGATCTTGATGCTTGAATCTTGAATTGAATGCTTGAAACCTACATCACAATGTTAGCTCCAAAAACATGCATGAATGAAGATAATTTTGACATGATGCTTGAGATTTTGAATGCTACAAAAAATGACTGAGAAATCCAATGTTGAATGCTCTTGACAATAATTTATCTTTTGTGAAGTTCACCTCTAGTTTGTTAGATTTGAAATGATAAAAAGACCTTGTATTTATAAGAATTTTCTAATTTTCTCACAATTAAACATCAAAGGCCAACAATTGCAAATTGAATTTGAATCATAAAATGCCACCAAAAACATATTAAAAATTGAGTTCCTAAACTTAAGGGTCCTAAGACCTAAATCCAGGACACTCATTTCCAAGGCAATTCATTTAATGTTTGAAATTATTTAATACAAGTTTCCCTTTCAGAAAAGAAGATTAATTAGGCTTTTAAATGTATAATTAGGTCAATTAGAGGCTTAATTAAGTCCAATTTAATTAAGGGACCCAAATGTTGGCAAAACAAGAAGATACAAATGAGAGGGGGGGAGGGGGGTGAATCAGTTGTCACATAATTTACAACTTTAATCAAACTTATTAACCTTTAATTCTAGATATGATGATTAATAGCGAAAGAAAGAATTAATCAACACATCAAAAACACACAACACCAATATTTTTGTGTGGAAACCCTGCTAAGGGAGAAAACCACGGTGGAGGTTAATCCACAATTATACCTTGTTAAAAGTATAATGAAAAATGAATAGAGAATGCACTTGCATTCAGGCACACTGGCTAGAGCTTACTGCTCAAAGGAAGGCTCACTACCTTACATAAGACAATCAGATTAAAACCATCTAAGTGGGATGAAATGAGAAAATAACTTCTACACAAGCTTAGTGATAGTTCTGATTAGGCACAAAAAATCTTCATACACTCTACTCAATCTTCTTTCACACTCTACTATGCTCCTAAATGATTTTATCTTTATTCGCACATGTATTTCACACTTATACACTGAGCACACACCCTAGCCTATTTTTCATACCAAAAACAACCTAACTTATATATCCACTATACGGATTTACATCAACAACTTCGTTGGCCACAAATAATAGATGAATTACAACTATTGGCCTTAATACATGAATAAATCTTAATACGCACCAACACAAGTCAGTCACAACATAGAGAGGACCCAAAAAAATATCCTCAAACACACCAAACAACAAGAAATTAATACATAAGGATCCGCAACATGCTACCACCATCATGTCAGCCAAGAACATGAAAACCTAAACATACATCAAAAAAATCTCCGATTACGATCACACCAAATAGTGCAGACATGCAACAAAGATAGAACCTGATCTAGAATCATCCATGAAAATCACAGGAACATACACAACAACTAGAATTGCCAAAATTCCAACTTCCTCTTCCAAGAACAACTACTACAGTACTAGAATGATTGTACGAACACTAGAACACTTAACTTGCACAGATCTTGATGCGTACCACTGAGAATTCCAGACAACATACTATATAGGTTTAGAAATAAACCCATTAGCGTGCAACACTTGAACACCATCATACTAAACTTTACACCATTCTGACCTTCTTAGCTTCACTGGCTTCCTGCAAACATATTTACTACAATTTTCTCAATCTCCTTGACATATACAGCCTTAAGCATCGCCAATGCTAATAGTGTTGACATCAATGACAACCACATATTGACAACACAACCACAAAATCCAACAATCTCTCCCTTTGGCATTGATGGAAACACATGATGTGAAAAATAATACCATCAACCCAACTAGCTCTTCTATCTTCTCCCTTGGCTCTAAATTGCACTTCTCCCCCTTTGTTCCACAAAGGTTCTCCACTTTACACTTTTCTCCCATTGCACTTTTTCACATTACAGTTCTCTCCCCCTTTAACATCAATGGAAAAGGTTCACAAGCTCTAAACCACATATTTGAAAAAACATCTGACTACTCCCCTTGAGTAGTAGCCACCACAACATTAATCCAGAATAAGATATAGTATTGAATTCATGGACTAATGCAAATAGTTGCATCATCAGCTCTAATCAAGAGGGGAAATCACCCCTAACTTTCCTCTGAGGTACTCAAAAGTATCCTTAGGCAACAAATTAGTGAAAATATCTGCAACTTGCTCCTTGGTAGATACATATTCCAGTCTAACTTCTTTGTCACTCACTTTATCTTTCAAGAAGTGGTACTTGATGGAGATATGCTTTGTCTTTGAATGCATCACTAGATTCTTGGAAATGTTTATGATGCTTGAATTGTCACAAAATATGGTAATAGGATCTTCATACTCAATCTTGACATCACTTAGCATCTGCTTCATCCACATTACTTGAGTGCAATGATTAGCAACAACAATGTATTCTACTTCAGCAGTAGATAAGGAAACTTTCTGCTTTTTGCTTAGCCAAGACATCGGCTTCTTCCCTAGGAAGAATGCACCACCACTTGTACTTTTTCTGTCATTGACATTAGCTACCCAATTTGAATCAATATAAGCATTCAGAATAAGATCATCATCCTTTGGATACCATAATCCAAAATCAACTATTCCTTTCAGGTATCTAAAAAATTATTTTTATAGCAATTACATGTGATTCATTTGGATCTGCTTGAAATATAGCAACCATGCATAAAAAATTCATTATATTCGGCCTTGTCAAAGTTAAATACAACAATCCACCAATCATTGACTTGTATCTTGTTTGATTTTCCTTACGAGATCCTTCTATGTCAATTTACATCTACTTACCATAGGTGTACCAACTAGTTTTGAGTCTTCCATCCCAAACTTTTTCAGTAACTCCTTTACATATTTGGACTAAGATGTACAGATTCCATCTTCTAACTGAGTGATCTACAATCCTAAAAATAATTTTAGTTCTCCTATCATTGACATTTCAAATTCACTTTTCATTTCATCAGCAAACTTCATACACAAGTCATCATCACCTTCAAATATAATATCATCAACAAAAACTTTAATTATCAGCTCTTTATCTTGATCCAAATTGAAATATAGATTGCTATCTGCAGTACCCTTACTGAATCCAAACTTCAACAAGTACTTGTCCAATCTAGCTTACTAAGCTCTAGGGGCTTGCTTAAGTCCATATAGGGCTTTCTTCAATCAACACACCATGTCGTTTTCATCAATCAATTGAAATCCATTTGGTTGTTCAACATAAATTTCTTCTTCTAGTTCACCATTTAGAAATGTTGACTTTACATCCATTTGATAAAATTTTTAATTCTTGAAAGTAGCATAAGCAAGAAATAATCTTGTATCTTCTATTCTAGCAACAGGGGCGAAAATTTCATCAAAATCAATACCTTCCATTTGTGAATACCCTTTGCAAACCAACCTTGCTTTGTTTTTTACTACTTCACCTAGCTCATTTAGTTTATTCTGAAACACCCATTTGGTACCAATCACATTTTTGTCTTTAGGTCTAGGAATAATTTCCCATGTCTCATTTTTTTGTATCTGCATTAGTTATTCTTTCATGGCTTCCATCCAATATTCATCCTTGCATGCTTCATTGATATTGCTAGGCTCAGCTTTAGAAATCAAACAATATTCTTCTAAGATTATCCTTCTAGTTTGCACACCTTTACTTTGGTCTCCTATGATCTGACTATTAGAATGATTTTTCCTTACATACCTTGGAGTTTTAGTATTTTCTTTGACTTCTTCTTGTTCTACTCTTCCTTCAGCATTTCCATTAGTTTCTGCTTCTTGATTCCCTTGGTTCACTGGAACAATTTGCAGTTGACTCTATGTCTAAACATTCTATCCATTATTAGAATTATCATATGAATCATATCCACTACATCTGGATGGTTTGTCAATATCTTCATCAATTTTGACATTAGCACTTTCAACCATTTTCTTCAACCTTTTATTAAAACACCGGTAAGCTTTGCTCTTAGTAGAGTAACCTAGAAAGATTCCTTCATCACTTCTAGCATCAAACTTGCATATATCATCATCTCTCTTGATGTAGCATTTGCTTCCAAATTTTTTGAAATACTTCATAGTAGGCTTATAACCAAACCATATCTCAAAAGGAGTCTTACCAAAATTACAATTGACATTTACCTAGTTGATAGTGTATATACCAATGCTTATTGCTTCTCTCTAGTAGAAATGAGGAACATTTTCTTCCAAAATCATGGTTCTAGCAGTGTCTAGAACTTTTATGTTCTTTCTTTCAACAACTCCATTCTATTGAAGGGTCTCGGGAGCAGATAGTTGTCTTTGAATTCCATGATCTTCACAAAAATTATTGAATTCCCTGGAAGTGAATTCTCCACCTTTGTCTGACCTCAAACATTTGACCTTCAAACTTGTCTCATTCTCTGCCATAGCTTTGAAGCTTTTTAACTTTTCTAATGCTTCATGTTTTTCTCTTAAGAAGGCAACCCATATCATTCTAGAATAATCATCAATAAGCAACATAAAGTACCTTTCACCTTATAGAATTTTGATTCTGGAGGGACTGCATAGATCAGTATGTACCAATTCCAATACTCCATTAGAGTTTTATTGTTTGCTCTGAAAATAATTTCTAGTTTACTTTCCCATCTGACATTCCTTGCATATAGTGTTAGTAGGCTTCACTATCTTAGGAAGATCTTTGACCGCTTGAGAATAACTTATCTTTACAATTTTATCAAAGTTCACATGATACAACCACCTATGCCATAACTAGCTTACATCAATTTGAGCAATCAAACAACTTTCACAAACAATACTCAAGTGGAAGATATTACCTTTTGTCTTTGTACCTGAAGCAATTACCTTTCCTAAATTTCCTAGTATCCTGCACTTACCATAATTGAAAAGAAGATTGTATCCCTTGTCTACCATCTGTCCAACACTCAAAAAGTTATGTTTTAATCCTTCTACATAAATAACATCATCAGTATTATGTTTACCACCAAAATAAATAGTTCCTTTTCCACGAATCACACTAGAAGTGTTGTCTCCAAATATTACAATGCCACCATCGTAATTCTCCAAGCTTACAAAAAATTTTTTGTCACCAATCATATGATGTGAGCATTCTCTTTCAATCACCCATTCATCATTTTTTTCAACTTTGGCTACAAGAGCTTTCTCAACATTCACATTACTAGCAGATTCAATGGACACTTGGCTATTTTTCTTGATAGCAATGAATACCCATCCATCATCATTTCCATTTTCTTTATCATATTCATCATTAGTAACACCTTCTTCAACATAATAGCATTTCTTATGAAATATAGTGTCTTCAGGCTTGTAATTAGAAGTTCTTTCAGGACACCTTGATGCAAAATGACCTATTTTACTGCAGGAAAAACATTTGACAGGTAGATTTCCTTTGTACTTACCATGACCTCTAGATTCTCTTCTTACAATTAATTCTTCCAACTCTTCTAGCTCTCTTTCTTCATCTTCAATCTTTTTCATCTCATCTTCATACTTGAATGTCTTCTTGGAACTTTCTCCTGTATCATATTTATTTTTCCCAGATACAGTGGCTTTGAATGTAGACTCTACTTTAGGAGTAGATTCACCAAATTCACTTAACTCAAAGGTTGCAAGTTGTCCAATCAACATGTCTCTTGTTATTTTAGTCACTAACTTGAGTTCATCAATAGCATGAGCTTTCGATTTGTAGGAAGGAGGCACAAATCTAAGTATCTTAGCAACAATTTCTTCTTCATCCAAGACACCACCGACACATCTAATGCTCATCACCAACTCATTTAATTTTTGAGAGAAAGAGTGGATTTTCTCATCTTCACTCATCTTTATGTCCTCCCATTTTCCTTTTAGACTTTGTAGCTTAGAAATTTTCACTAGTGGATCTCCTTCATACAATAACTCTAGCTTTTTCTAGATCTCATTTGCAGTCTTCAAACCCATCACATTTGACATTTCTAAATCTATCAAGGCACTCACCAATGCTTCAATAGCCCTGATATTTATTTTAGCTTCTTTGATATCATCAATAGTAGAGGGATCATTCTGAGGAATATTATATGCACTCTTTGTAATCTTCCAAAAGGGTTCACCAATGCACTTCAAATGAAATTCCATTCTGACTTTCCACATAGTGTAGTTTGTACCATTGAATCTAGGACTATCCTTCTTGTAAGATGCCATCTCGGATCCCCTCAAGCTATTAAGCTTCACCTTTAGAGGAAATAGCTCTGATACCAATTATTGGCAAAAAAAAGAAGATACAACTGAGAGTGGGGGTGTGAATCAGTTGTCACAGAATTTACAACCTTAATCAAACTTATTAACCTTTAATTCTAGATTTGATGATTAACAATGAAAGAAAGAATTAAGAAACACATCAGAAACACACAACACCAATATTTTTGCGTGGAAACCCTATTAAGGGAGAAAACCATGATGGAGGTTAATCCATAATTATACCCTGTTAAAATTATAATGAAAAATGAATAGAGAATGCACTTGCATTCAGGAAAACTACCTAGAGCTTACTGCTCAAAGGAAGGCTCACTGCCTTACATAAGATAATCATATTAAAACCATCTGAGTGGGATGAAATGATAAAATAACTTCTACACAAGCTTGATGATAGTTTCGATTAGGCACAAAAAATCTTCATACACTCTACTCAATCTTCTTTCACACTCTACTCTACTCCTAAATGATTTTATCTTTATTCATACATGTATTTCACACTTATACATTGAGCACATATCCCAACCTATTTTTCATACCAAAAACAACCTCACTTATATATCCGCTACATGGATTTACATCAACTCTTTCGACCACAAATAATAGATGAATTACAACTATCAACCTTAATACATGAATAAATATTAATGCACACCAACACAAGTCAATCACAACATAGAGAGGACCTAAAACAATATCCTGAAACACACCAAACAACAAGAAATTAATCCATAAGGATCCGTAACAGCTACCACCATCATGTCGTCCAAGAACATGAAAAAATGAACATACATCAGAAAAATCTTTGATTATGATCACACCAAATAGCACGGACATGCAAAAAAGATAGAACATGATATAGAATCATCCACAAACATCATAGGAACATACACAAAAACTGGAATCACCAAAATCCCAACTTCCTCTTCCAAGAACAACTGCTACAATACCAGAATGACTATAGGGACACCAAAACACTTAACTTGCACAGATCTTGATGTGTACCACTAAGAATTTTGGACAAAATAATAGATAGGTTCATAAATAAACCCATTAGCCTACAACACCTGAACATAATCATACTAAACATTACACCATTCTTACCTTCTTAGCTTCATTGGTTTCTTGCAAACATATTTATTACAATTTTCTCAATCTCCTTGATATATATAACCTTAAGCATAACCAATGCTAATAGTGTTGAAATCAATGACAACCACATATTGGAAACACAACCACAACATCCAACACCAAACATAGTGTGAAAATGTAAGGGATTACTTTTTCTTACATTACATTTAGTGCCCACTTTAGTGAGAGGATGAGCCCTACACTGAAACTCACACTAAAGTAGAAAAAAAAGCATCAAGAGAGGTCTGATTTTACAAATATTGGAAAGATAAGACAAAAAAGGTCAAGGAGAATGATCAAGCCCTGTGGATCTAATATCTCATGGAAAAACAACAAAGGCACAAAGAGACACATGCCTATGTTAAATATGCAGCAACAAGAAAAGATACACAAGCATATAATGCCAAAATTAATGCAAAAAAGAAAAGGGGTGGATCAAGCCTCAATTTTTTGTCCAACAGGTGTGGATCAAGCCTTAGCTATTTTTCCAAAAAAATATCACAAGTGGAAACCTATTGTCCACTATGCAAACAAAACATACTCACACGGACTGGTGAAATCCACTGTTCACTAGGTGGCTAATGGGAAAGTCATGCCAGGTCTACAGGCTCTCATGTATCAATCATACCAAAGTTATACCTCTTGATAACTTTGATAAGGCACCACATAAATGGTCACAAGGCTAGCAAGCTACATTATGCTAGGCACTCATGGAAAATGCTCCACTAGAAAACAAGTTGTGTTATGGTTGGTGGTCATGAAAAACATAAAGGCTCCATTGGAAAGAAAGTTGTGTTATGCTTGGTGGTCATTTTAAATATAGTAGGATAAGATAGTCAAAGTGGTTTTTCTTAGTTCATGAAAGGTCTCAGTTTAGGTAACATCATGTTTAATGTCTCCAAAAGAGAGCTAGTCGAGGATAAAAGATTCACAACTTAGGAAATGCAAGCCATAGCATTACCACTAAGAGGAATGCCATATGCCAAGAAAGGTCACACTCTTAAAACATCAAACCCAATGTCACCATCTAGAAGACACATCACATAAAGTAAGAAGACCACACTTTGAAGAAAACAATGAGCGGGGATGCATATGCCCCCACTTTAAAGAAATTTCTAAGCACCCTGTTGTGAGTAATTACGTTAAAGTAGAACACAATAAATTCCAATACATGAGAGATTTATTTAGAAATCCCTATGGAGAACATATGTTTCTGAATAGATCAATACCATGGAAAGGAGTGTTTCCCCCCATATGTAATTCTAAAATAACACATAAGAGGTCCATGGATTTGGGGTTAGCATTATGTCTTTGCTACAATGATATAATCAAGCTTGGAACCATCATCATTCCCAAATGACTCATGGAATAATGAGAAAAAATGAAGAATTCCACATAGAAAGAGAAAACAAAGGAGAGCTTTTGGGTCAACATGAAAGAGACCTAAATGTCTTGACACCTTGCATCATCCCCAAAAGAAAAAAACAAGAGAAAAGAAAAGATAAAGGGTTACAACAGATAGAAGAATGGATATACAAACAGAAAAATGTTACAACAAATTTTATTCCTTTGTATCCTTACATATATAGACTAAAAAGATTCATCCAAGGTAGGCTCACAAACATATCAAGACATGCCAAGAAACATTGTATGAGGGATCACATTACACACATGCAATCACAAAGAAAATTAAAAGAAAATGAAGAAAAGACTAGTATAGAACATGTGAGTCAACCTATAGTAGGTCATCCACATATCAATCTTGTTCATCATATGTGGAAGTTAGAAAAATAGCCAAAGGGACAACAAAAAGTGCCAAAATAGGACAAGGATTACCTAACCCATTGCCCCCACTAAGTGCAGAACAAGGATGAGCCAAGATAGGTGATGAGAATGAACTCCTTGTGATATAGATATGATTTGCAATAAATGTAAAATATGTAATAAGGAGTATGCTATGATCCTACCACTATCACATGGCAAGGAGAAAAGTGCATGAATTTTAGTTAATTATATTAATAACATCAATTTCATAGATCAACCATTGTAAAAGATGACACTCATCAATAAAATTCCCAAGAGTTCTATAAATGCACAGTGTTCATGTTTGTACTCTTTCCTTTTCTGCCTTCTTTCATAGGTGGCCAATAAATCAATCCTAGACTAAGGAGTTGATTCATTTTTTGTTCAGTCTATGTTGTATTGCATAAGAATGGTAATTCCTTGATTGTATAGGTCTTAGATTTCTTACTTGTTTGGGAAAGTTGTTGAGGTGGAGGTGGGGGGGAGGATCTAAGGTGACCCTATCATCCTTGTGAGGTATTAATTAGTCTCTTGAAATGATCTTGTGAAAGAGAACACCTTTTCCCTTAAGAGATGTGCAAGGAAGGCGAGATATTGATATCCTAACCCCTTGGTATCCTCAAATGGTATTTTATCTAACAGTTTGTGAATTTCATTCTCATTGGTTATGTCACATCCTTGTTTGTTTAATATCTTAAAGCCTTGACCATAACTATCTTCTAAGTTAATTGGTGTATCAGTAACTTGATGAGCATAAGATAGAAGAGTATCATTATTTTCCTTGTTAACAAGTTCATTAATGATTGATGGTTGAGGCTTGCTTTGTGCTTCAATTTCAGGATGTAAGAGGTTGAACATATCAAGTGATAGAATTAGAGGTGGTGTTTGCATGGATGGATAAAATGATGCATTGTTCTCAAGATTGCATATGTAATCTTGTATGATTTTTTTCATGCTATCTTGACCTTGACCTTAGATATCCACCTCATGAGGACATTCATTATAAGGTAAAGATTCATTAGAGATATCAATTTCATTGGGTTATCACCAAACACACAACTTGAAACATCTACCAAAGATCTTAAGGTACTCCATATATTATCCATACACATGTCCATGATGAAATTTTATGCATAGTTTCAAATCTGATATATGAAGATTTTTTTATTTTTGAATGCAAGATACTAAAAAAGATATGTTTTAATGCCAATTTTGATTTCAAAAAATGCACTTAATTTGACCAATTGAACTTAATGAAAGCAATTATAGAATTTCTTGATTTCTAAAACTGAAACATAGAATTAACAACAACAAAAAAATGAAGCAAATAGAGACAAAATAATGCCCAAAATTTTGAAAAATCACATGTACAAGGATTAATTTTCCCTAAGGAAAATGAGTCCTAGGTTAGGGTTCTGAAAAATAAAAGTTTGAGTTTCTTGCTTAATGTTTGAATTTCTAGTTTTAGGTTGTAAACCGTGGTTTCAATGAGAAAATTTTCTAGATTTAGGTGTCCTAATGCAAGTGAAATTAGTGACAAATTATGAACAATGTGATACTTTTTGAAATGCAATATTGACCAAATTTGTGAATGTGAATGACTAAAAATACACTAATATGCAAGTACTATGCAAAATCAATGTAATATGCCTACAATTGTTTTCAATTTTCTAGATTTTAAACAATGCAAAATGAAAACTTAAAACTCTACATGAGATGCAAACTAATGCAATTTTGAAAACCCTAAATTCAATGCAAAATAATGCAATATAATTCAAACTATTGAAAATCCTAGATCTATGATTTGAATGGACTCCAATTTCAAAAATTAAGATGTACAACGTCAGGTTCACCAAAACGAAACATGAATGAAAGGAATGATGAATGAATAATGCTATGTTGTAACTCACCAAAACATTGAATGAATATCCTTAGAGAACTAAAGTCTAACACATCTCTCCAAGGTCTTGATCTTTCATGAAATTTATTGATTGGATGTTGATATTGATGCTTGAATATTGACTTGAGTGCTTGAAACCTACATCACAATGTTAACTCCAAAAACATGCATGAATGAATATAATTTTGACGTGATGTTTGAGATCTTGAATGCTGCAACAAATGACTAAGAATTTTACTCTTGAATTCTCTTGAAAATAATCTTAGCTCTTGTGAAGTTCACCTCTACTTTTTTAGATTTGAATTGATAAAAAGACCTTGTATTTATAGGTAATTTTCTAATTTCCCGACAATTAAACATCAAAGGCCGACAATTGTATATTGAATTTGAATCACAAAAATTCTGCCAGAAACATATTAAAAATTGAGATCCTAAACTTAAGGGTGGGTGAATGGGTCCTAGGACCTAAATCGAGGACACTCAATTTCCAAGGTAATTTAATTAATGTTTGCAATTGTTTAATACAAGTTTCCCTTTCAAAAAATGAGATTAATTAGGCTTTTAAATGCATAATTGGGTCAATTAGATGCTTAATTAAGTCCAATTTAATTAAGGGACCCAAACATAGTGTGAAAACATAAAGGAGTACATTTTTTGACATTACATTTTTCCCCCACTTCAGTAAGAGGATGAGGCCTATGCTCAAACTCACACTAAAGTAAACAAACAAGCATCAAGAGAGATCTAATTGTAAAATTTTTGGAAATATAAGACAACAAAGGTCAAGGAGGATGATCAAGCCCTCAAGATATAATATCTCATGGCAAACCAACAAAGGCACAAAGAGACACATGCCTATGTTAAATATGCAGTGGCAAGACAAGATACACACACATATAATTCCAAAATTAATGCAAAAAAGAAAAGGGGTGGATCAAGACTCGATTGTTTGTCCAAAGGTATGGATCAAGCCTTAATTTTTTGTCCAAAAAAAACTTCACAAGTGGAAACCCGTTTTCCACTATGAAAACAAAATATACTCACATGGGCTAGTGAAATCTGTTGTCTACTAGGTGAGCCCCAATAGGTGACTGATGGGAATGTCATGCCAGGTCTACAGGCTCCCATGTATCAACTATACCAAAGTTATACCTCCTAATAAATTTTATAACGCACCATAGTAATGGTCACAAGGTTAGAATTTTTTGTTATTCTAGGCACTCATGAAAAAGGCTCCACTGGCAAGCAAGTTGTGTTATGCTTGGTGGCCATGAAAACATAAAGGCTCCACTGGAAAGAAAGATGTGTTATGTTTGGCGTCTATTTTAAATACAGATAGTCAAAGGGGTTTTTCTTAGTTCATGAAAGGTATCACTTTAGGGAGCATTGTTCTTAATGTCTCCAAAAGAGGACAAGTCGAGGATAAAATATTCACAACTTAGGGAATACAAGTTGTAGCATTACCACTAAGAGGAATGCCATATGCCAAGAAAGGTCACACTCTTGAGGAACATCAAACCCAATGTCACCACCAAGAAGAAATATCACATAAAATAAGAATACCACACTTTGAAGCAAACAATGAGTGAGTACACATATGCCCCCACTTTAAAGAAATTTCTAAACACCCTGCTATGAGAAATTAATTTAAAGTAGAACACAATAAATGCCAATACATGAGAGCTTTATTCAAAAAGTCCTATGTAGAACATATTTTTCTGAATAGAGATACATCATTGAAAGGAGGGTTGGCCCCTATATGCAATCCTAAGATAACACATAAGGGATACATGGATTTGGGGCTAGCGTTATGTCTTTTCTACAATGATGTAATCGAGCTTAGAACTGTCATAATTCCCAAAACAACTCATGGAACAATGAGCACAAATGAAGAATGACACAAAGAGAAAAAAAAGGAGAGTTTTTGGGTCAACATGGAAGAGAACTAAATGTCTTGACACCTTGCATCATCCCAAAAATGAAAACACAAGAAAAAATAAAAGATAAAGGGTTATGACAGATATAAGAATGAATATAAAAATAGAAGAATGTTACAATAGATTCACTTCCTTCGTATCCTTGCACCAACAGAGTGATAAGTGTCATCCAAAGTAGGCTCACAAACATACAAAGACACGTCAAGCAACACTATATGAGGGATCACATTACACACATGCAATCACAAAGAACATGAAAATAAAATGAAGAAAATACTACTATGACACATGTGAGTCAACCTATTGTAGGTCATCTACACCCAAATCTTGTTCATCATATGCAGAAGGTGGACAACTAGCCAAAGGGACAAAAACAAGTGCCAAAGTAGGACAAGGCTTACCTAACCCCTTGTCCCCACTAAGTGCACAACAAGGATGAGCTGAGATAGCTGATGAGAATGGTCTCCTTATAATATAGAAATTATTTTCAATAAATATAAAACATATAATAGTGAGTATTTTATGATCCTACAACTATCACATGGAAAGGAGAAAAGTGCATTAATTTTAGTTAATTATATTAATAACATCATTTTCATGGATCAACCATTGTAAAAGATGACACTCATCAGTAAAATGCCCAAGATTTCTATGAAATGCATAGTAATTCATGTTTGTACTCTTTCCTTTTTTATTTTCTTTGATAGGTGGAAAGTAAATCAATCCTAGACTAAGGATTTGATTAATTTTGCATTCAGTCTCTATTGTAGTGTGTAAGAATGGTAATTCCTTGATCTTATATGGATTAGATTTCTTACTTGTTTGGGAAAATTTTTGAGGTGGAGGTGAGGGAGGAGGATCTAAGGTGACCCTATCGTCCTTGTGAGGTATTAATTGGTCTCTTGAAATGATCTTGTGAAAGAGAACACATTTTCCTTAGGAGATGTGCAAAGGGGGGGGAGATCTTGATATCCTAACCCCTTGGTATCCTTGGATTGTATTTGATCCAACAATTTTTTAATTTCATTCTCATTGGTTATGTCACATCAATGTTTGTTTCAGGTCTTAAATTCTTAACCATAACTCTCTTCTAAGTTAATGGGTGTATATGTAACTCGATGAGAATAAGATAGAAGAGTATCATTATTGTCCTTGTTAACAAGTTAATTAATGAGTGATGGTTGAGGCTTTATTTTTGCTTCAATTTTAGGATTTAAGAGGTTTAACATATCAAGTGATGGAATTATAGGTGGTGTTTTCATGGATGGATGAAATGATGCATTGTTCTCAAGATTATGTAGGGATTCTTGTATGAATTGTTGCATGCTATCCCCATCTTGACCTAAGATAACCAACTCACGTGGAAATTCATTAGGATGTGAAGGTTCATGAGTAAGCTCAATTTCATTAGGGATATCACCAAACACAAAACTTGAAACATCTACCAGAGATCTTAAGGTCCTCCATATATTACCCATACACATGTCCATGATGAAATTTTATTCAAAGTTTTAGATCTGATATATGAAGATTTTATAATTTTTGAATGAAATATTCTAAAAATGATATGTTTTAATGTTATTTTTTATTTTAAACAATGCACTCATTTTGACCAATTGAACTTTATGCAAGTTATTACAAACATTCCAAAATTTGAAACTAAAACACAAAATTAAAAGCAGAACAACATGAAACAAATAGAGACAAAATAATGCCAATTTTTTTTAAAAAGAACATGTACAAGGAATGATTCACCCTAGGGAAAATGAGTCCTAGTTCAAGGTTCTAAAAAATCAAAGTTTGAATTTCTTGCTCAATGTTTAAATTTCCAGTTTTAGGTTGCAAACTATGGTTTCAAGGACATAACTTTCTAGATTTAGGTGTCCTAATGCAAGTTAAATTAGTGACAAATGATGAACAATGTGATACTTTTTGAAATGTAATTTTGACCAAATTTATGAATGTGAATGACTAAAAATACACTAATATGCAAGTACTGTGCAAAATCAAAGTAATATGCATGCAATTTTTTTGAATTTTTTAGATTTTAAACAATGAAAAATGTAAATTTAAAACCCTATATGAGCTGCAAACTAATGCAATTTTGACAACCCTAAATGAAATGAAAACTAATGCAAACTATTGTAAATCCTAGATCTAGGGTTTGAATGGACTCTAATTTCAGAAATTAAGATGTACAACGTCGGGTTCACCAAAATGAAACATGAATGGAAGGAATAATGATTGAACACTGCTATATTGCAACTCACCAAACCCTTGAATAGAGATCCTTAGTGGAATTAATTATAACACATATCTCCAAGGTCTTGATCTTACATGAAATGACTTGATTGGTTGTTGATTTTGATGCTTGAATCTTGATTTGAATGCTTGAAACCTACATCACAATTTTAGCTCCAAAAACATGCATTAATGAATATAATTTTAACATGATGCTTGAGATCTTGAATGGTGCAAAAAATTATTGAGAAATTTTCTCTTGAATGCTCTTGACAATAATATTAGCTCTTGTGAAGTTCACCTCTAGTTTATTAGATTTGAATTGATAAAAAGACCTTGTATTTATAGGTAATTTTCTAATTTCCTGACAATTATACATCAAAGGCCAACAATTGAAAATTGAATTTGAATCATAATTTTTTTTGCCAAAAAAATATTAAAAATTGAGATCCTAAACTTAAGGGGGGGCGAATGGGTCCTAGGATCTAAATCTAGGACACTCAATTTCCAAGGTAGTTTAACTAATGTTTGCAATTATTTAATACAAGTTCCCCTTTTGGAAAATGAGATTAATTAGGATTTTAAATGCATAATTGGGTCAATTAGAGGATTAATTAAGTTTAATTTAATTAAGGGACCCAAACATAGTGTTAAAATGTAAAGGAGTACATTTTTCGACACTACAAATACAAGTGGGCAACTATGTATCTTTGTACATGGATTTGAGATACCAATGTACTATTGTGTGACAGTTCGATGCTCTATAGAGAAGTACCTGTTACAAAGGAAGCTTTTAATGACATTGTTTTTTATTAATGAAAAAAAAGGTTTTGAAGGGGACCCAAAAACCTTTAACAGAAGAGAAAATAAAGATAAATCATTTGAAAGTTCAACACAAAAATAGAATGGTGCTAACAAAGAGAAGATAAAAAACCAGCCTAGGGGCAACACAACAAAACACCAATAGAAACCCAACAAAAAACCAACCGCTAGGCAAGATTCCTTAGGATATCTACAACCTCCTGCTCCAAATTGTTCATATTTATTGTTTCTTTCTTAATTTCATGTATGTCCATAGGGGTTTTATCAACCTTCCTCTCCAAGTTGGCTCTATTTATTTTGCTTGGCCCAACACCCTCTACCTGGCTTTGATCTTTCCCATCTTCCACATGCACTACAGGAATTACTTGATAGGCCTTTTCAAGATTCTCAACCATCAAATTCATGGTGCTTGCAGTGGATTTTAAGATCTTGTGACTCATTTCCAGTACCTTCTGAATAGATTCTTTAACATTCTTAAGATTTTTCTCAATAGTTGATAGATTGCGATCATGATTATTCTTTAATTTTTGCAAATCCTCCACAATTTTCTTAAGGGAATCTACCATATATCTCTTCTCTTCCTTAGTCCATAAGTTATTGGCCTTTTCTCTATCTTTGTTAATTTTATCCATCATATCATTCTTTTCCAATTTACTATTGAAAGCCCTTTGATTCAATTTGATTTCCTTAATCTCAAATAAAACCCACCTAATCAACCTGAAGAAATCCACGGACCCATTGCAAGCGATAACAAAGATATCAGCAGGAAACTCACGTTTAACCTTAAAGTAATGATCATCCTCCTTGAGGTCACTGGGATACCTAGGCTTGTCCTCCCTATCAGTAGAAGGGTAACTAGAATACTCCAATGAAGGGGTCTTTTGAGTCTCATCCTAATTGGTTTAATAGGAAGGGTCCTCCACAACCTTCCTCTTGCCCTTCTCTTGAGGATCACTGACTTTATCTTTCACCTTCATAGCCCCAGAACTCGAGAAAATGACTTTAGCTTTACTTATGGAGATCATGGCACTAGGTTTAGGAAGGGCATGGGCCTTAGACTTAATTTTGTTACTACCCTTCCTCACCAGCTTTGAGGGATGATCTTCCTCCTCCATAATAGTCTCCCATTCATCCTGATCTGTATAGCTGGCACCCAGTTCGTCTCTAGCAGAGGTAGAATGGGGAGATGGGGTCTGGTGGTAAAGAGCTAGCATGATTTTGAAATGTTCATAAATAAGAACATGCAAATCCTCATGAAGAATGGGGTATCTAACTGGGTTCAATTTATGGTCTTGCAAACTAGCATTCAACAAAGTAGACAAATAGAAAGGGAAGGAAACCCTAGCCTGATGTTGAAAGTGGTTCAGGAGCACAAAATGGTAGCCAAAAACCCTTGTATATCTGCCATCCAATGTAATGTATTCCATGATTTCCTTCAACACCTCCCGCTAGAGCAATTTAATCTTCATAAATTCATAACTACTTTTGGTAGCTCTATGCAAGTCCTCCTTCTCCTTATCAGTCTTCAAAAAATTCTCATAGCCTGGTCAGAAAGCTTCCTATCCCTATAGAACTTTATACCCTCCATGGAAATCCCAGTAACATCGGAAATTAACTGCTCATCCAAGGCCACCTTTCTCCCAAAAAAATTAACCTTACCATTGTTCCATTCTTTTGCAAAAAACCTAGTAATATCCTATTCCCAACCATGGAGTTTTTGATGTAGCTAGTGATCCCACCTCTCTCCAGCAACTCCCAAACCTTAGTGTTACTCTTCAGGTCCTCACAATCTGTCGGTTCCACCCAGCGATGCTCACCTCCCATGTTGACAGTGTTGCAACCCTATTGCGAAGACTCCAGAAAGACAAGAAGCCTGAAAGCAGAAATGCCTAGAAAGCATACGAAGCATAAAATATCAGAGTGGAAAATTATATTAAGGTACAACCCATGATGAAAAATAATGATACACTAGTTCTGAGACTACATGAAAAGACACCCCACACCCATAAACATTAATTGACAGGGACAACCTTCCCGTGGATTCTATCATACATTAGTAAGGTTGTGAAATCAACATCCAATCTGTCACTCCTTTGCCACATCATTTTACTCTTAGTCTTAACCCCCTTATTTTCAAATAATTTGGCCACCATGTTTATTTCCCTATAAGCATGGGAGATAAAGTATTTTTCAAAAGAGCTAATTATCCACTTTGAGAGATTGATCAAGTTCTCAATGGTCCAAGAAGGCTTTTGGAGGCCTTTAACACATTGAATTTTTTTGTTCGAGTCCCCTTCAAGCCATACATTTTTAAAATTCATTTGGTGAGAAAGATTTAAGGCTTGGAAAGCCCCTATGGCTTCAACAAGGTGGTTGGTTTGGGTGCCCAAGGGGAGCACCACTGCTGAAATAAAATTTCCATTCTCATCCCTTATCACTCCCCCACACCCAACTGGCCCAGGATTGCCCTTGGCCGCCTCATCAAAGTTAATTTTCACCCAACCAGGAGGAGGGATGGTCTAATGGATACCATCTCTAGGAACCTTAGTAGGTCTAAGAGAGTTAGATATGCCAACATTAATCATCCAAGCTTCAACAAATTTGAGCTCATAATCTTGGCATCTGACATTTTCTTTAGCCTTAGAGTTACAGTTCTGACAATTTTACCAAAGAAAACCTCCTCTGAGAGAGAAGAATCCTGAAAGATTCTATTTTTATGCTCTTTCCATATACCCCACGCAAGGTGTGGAAAAATATCTCTCTAGAGTAGATTCATCATCTGATTGTTTGAAGGAGCCTTCCATTGACAGTAGAAATCCCAGATTGAGCCAAGAAAAACCCATTTGAGGTTCCACAACTACAAAATCCTGCACCAAATGTTATGGACAAAAGGACAGAGGATAAAAAATATGTGATACAGTCTTGAAATCCACACAACAAAGGGAGCATCTATTAGGAAAAGAGAAAACATGCTTACAAAGGTTGTCATTAGTCATAATTTTATTTTGGAGAAGAATCCACACAAAAATATTGATTTTAGGTATTAGATTGTGCACCCAGGCCTTCACCCACATAGGAGGAGGGGAAGTATGATGACAGGATGCCACCAAATAGGAGACAAAAAATATCCAAGAAGAAGACAAATTTTAAACCAAAGAGTCCCCTTGGCCCCCCGGATTCGACACAATAGAGTTAAGAAGGAGCTATAGAGGAAACAAGTCTAGATGTATAGAAGAGATGCAGACCCACTAGTAATTTCTCCAATAGTCCCCAACATAGGTACCAAATCTAACTTTTCACACCTCCATGTGATTCCTAGAGGCAAGGAGGTTACAAAGAAGTTCATTCCCAATCCACTTGTCTTCCCAAAACAAGATTTCTTTACCATCTCCAAGCTTCCAAGTTGCACCTTTCCCAGCAAGATCCCTAGCCTTAATAACATTTTTCCAAAGAGTATAGCCAGAGGGAAGATTCTGAGAGTTGAGAAAATCTTTCAGAGAAGCAACACCCCATAAATATTTACTGTGCCAAATTTCATTCCATTCACGAGCTTCAGAAAAGGTTCTCCAAACCTGTTTCACCAAGAGGGCTTTGTTAAACACTTTCAGGCTTCTCAATCCAAGACCCCCATAATTTTTGGGTTTACACACATTCTCCCAAGAAACCAACAAAACCCTCTTATTCTCCTCAACTCCCGACCAAAGAAATCATTTTTCAACCTTTTCAATAATTTCAAAAAAAATGGAGGGATCTTGAATAAACTTAGCGCATAGACCGGCAAGCTCTGCAGAGAGGACTTAAGCAACGTTACTTTTCCAACTTGACTAAGAAGGGCCCCTTTCTAACCAGCCAACTTTCGATTAAACTAATCCATAAGAGAAATCCAAAAAGATTCAGGTGGTTTGGTTCCCAAAGGAATCCTCAAGTACGTGGAAGGAAGAGTATTAATAGCACACCCAATGATATCGGTAATCTTCCTTTGCCTAGGTTCAGGAGTATTAAAGAAGAAGAGGGAGCTTTTCACCCTGTTAATTTTTTGCCCCGAGGCTTCCTCATAAAGTAATAGAGAGCACTTCAAGGTTTTAGCATCTCCAACAATAGCACTACCCATGAGAATAGTGTCATCGACAAATTGTTGATGTGAACCCACAAGGTTTGATGAAGATGGTATTAACCCTTTCAAACTTCCTTCCATCACCTTTTTGTGCAAAATCCTTCCCAGAATTTTAGCCATAAGAGTAAAGAGAAGCTTTTAATGACATTGTTAAATCTATGTGATACTTTAAAATATATTATGAAATCTCTTTCTTCAGATATTTATGAACGATTCCCTTGGAAATACTTGAAGCCATGCCTATTGTGTATCCTCAATTTTGGATCCCTAGCAACTATCACAACCTAGAACTTTTAATAAAAAATTTATTACCTTGGCCACACACTTTTTGAAAAATGCAAAATACAATGGATAAAAAATAGAAGGTATCATAAATGAAAGTAAGCTTAGAGAACAAGATCTCCATTTTACAACAAGTATGATTGACCAGTTTGATTCCATGGAGAATCCCATGCAAGTGGGATCAATAACAAGGGTTTGGGAAACCTTAGGTCAGAGTGAAATATTGTGTAATTCATTATCGAAATATTTTAAACTTGCTAATTTATGTCAGAAAATGATATTGGGGTCGATGGAGGATGAGAAATTTTTCAATGTATTGGGGTTTTTTAAATCAAAGATAAGAAACAAAATAGACAATAATTTGAAAAATTGCTTGAGGATGTATACAACTAGGTACAATGTCCAAACTTTTTCTTTTGAAAGGGAAATCACAATCTTGGAGTTTATATGTGAAAGAAGAGTTTTGTGCAACACTTCAAATGTTAGTGGTAGTGGCACAAATTATAGCGACACAATGAATGGTGAACTTGAGATGCATTTAAGCAGACATATGTAGGGAGAAGAAAATAAAGACTAGACTCGGAGTCAAGATGACTCTCAATCTCATCGTCAGAGTAAGGACTAGGAGGTGAATTGGAAAATGAAAGGGATTTAGCAGTTTTTAGGTATTTATAACACATTTCACGAATCATATTCCAAACTTTCATTTCTGATATTTTATATTGTATTCCATGAATTTATGAATGAGATTGAATAAACCAACATACTACTATTTCCATTGTTCCAAAATTTCAATGTAGAAATTTAGATTCTAAATTTTAACTATTGTCTAGGGATTTAACTATTTTTAGGTATTTAAATTTTATACTAAATTTTATATTCTAAACTATAGCTGATGATATTTTATATTGTATTCCATGAAACTATGAATCATATTGAATAAATTAACATATTATTAATAATTTTATATTTTAATTGTATCATACTGATAAGTTTTACATGTACTCAATGATTTATCATTCAACTCAATGCTTAATAACATATTAACAACAATAGTATATACAACATTAGCAATCATTTAATGTCAAATATGTATCTAGTAGTAGAAACTAGAGTTTTTCTTCAATTGAGAAAATAAATAATACAAATAATTGAACACAATACTGAATTTGAGTTTATTTATTTATTTTCAAATGAAGGAATACATAGAGGTAATGTAAAGTCTTGCTCAAAGATAATTTTGCACAGACCTGAGTTGGATACTCATATTATAAAATCATTTTATCATCTTTTGTATCATGCTCCATTTTTCACTTGATGGAATTTCCGTTTGTTGTAACTGATAGTGTTTGACTTGAAAATTTATTAACAATTCATGATTGAAATTGGAACTTGACTTGAATGTTTCAATCAAAGTTGTATTCAAGGTTATCAGTGGTTTGATGGAATCCAAATAATTTTCCTCATCCAAGTTCTGAGGAAACTAGTCCAAATCAATCTTCCTTGTATCCTCCATCTTATTTCTTAAATCATCCTTTCCAATGAATTGATCAGTTGTGTAAAAAGACTTTGGAAAACCAAGCTATGTAAAGTTCCTTACCTTTTTATCCAACTTCATCTTTTTTGCAACCTGATCCAAAAATTCCTTTATTTCATGTATTCTCAAACAATTTTGACTAATAGATGGCACCTTCATTGAGGCATATATCAGATCATTAATTCCTTTTGATTTCAATTCATTCTTATTGGATTTGTAGACTATTTGCAAAATTTGATTTGTATTTTTTTGTCAAAATAACATCTTTGTTGTCTATTACATATTTCTTGAGCTTCCTATTATGTACTATCAAATCATCAATCATTTGAAATAATTCAAGCAAATGATCAATCCTCTACATTATTTCCTCCTAGATCTTTTGTTTCATATGCCTCACTCTTTCTCTATAAAATGCAGTTAACTTATTTTAACAAGAGTTTATTTCATTTTTCGCTTCCCTTAGCTTTGTCGCCAATCTTTCACTATTTTTTCTCTCTTCCTCCAACTTTTGTTCCCAATGTTTTGTGTTCGCTAGTTTTGTTCTAATTTTTTTGAAATAGATTTTTCATCATCATATTTATTTTTTCTCTCATCTAACCTTTTCTCCAGTTCATTCAATTCCACCTCTATTTGTTTATCCTCTTTATTTGTAGATGTAGAGACTATTTTTTTTACTTTTTCTAATTAATTGCTCTTGTTATTTGTTGCTTTCCTTTCTTTCTTTCTCATTTACTAGGTCTAACAATAAATTTTCTATTTGAATTTGCAACCTTTTTCTCTCTCTCTCTATTTAGCAATAATGTTTACACTAATTCTTTATTCTCTTTTGATACATTAATTTTATCAAAAAAATTGTATCCAAAAAAATCTAATTGGAAATTGCTCACCTAAAATTTAGAGCGATCCATTTGATTCTCTAGTTTATTTTGAATTGTTGGAACAACAAACATGTACTCCATTATTTCTATATTTGGGTCAAATATGGGTAATACCTTGCTTGTTGTAGGCTTTGAAGTTATAGTAGATGTACTTTCTATCAGTTGCTTCCTTTCTTTTTTATACATTTCTATTTTTTTTAAACTCATCATTATAATAAAAAACTAAGGCCACAGACATAATGAAATGCTTGAATGGTGGAGTACTTGTAGTGATTGGAACATCTTGAATTATATGAGACCAAGCCCGAGGATGAGGATTAGCCATTATTGTTGCAGTCACACTATCTAAAGGAGTTCTTGGAAACAATTCCTTTGTGGTGGAAATTAAGGTAGTGGTAGTGGTAGTGATACTGGTAGTTGGACTTAGACCTATCATAATCCTTTGCTTCTTTGGAATGCCTTGGTCACTAGATGTTTGTGTATTATCTTGTATTTTTGGCCTCTTGTGTATAATTTGGTGTTGTGGCACATTTTGACCACTACTAGTACTACTACCTAAATGATCACCACCAGTGGAAGTGCTAGTTGCCCTAGATTCTCCACCATGGGCATGTCTTGGTTGTGATTGTATCTAACCATGAGGATTAAAAATTGAATTTGTAACAAAATGAATTGTTTTGGTTGTGCTTGTATGCCCTTGGGCTATTCTATCAACTTGAAGGCCTTGTAAACCACTAGGTTTTCTATGGCCCACCTTTATTGTTGTCCAAATACCTTGTCCTTTGGACCCCAAACCACCACATTCATAACCCATTTTTTTGGCTATGGATACTCATGAAGTATATGTTTGTTTTGTGGTCTCACTTAAACTAGATTTGAATTTGCTTGAATATTGTACACTTTGTTCTTCCCTATCATCATTAGATTCATCATCAATTTCTTCACGTTCATAAGGATGATCTTTATTCCAAAAATTGATAAACTCAAAATATTTTTTGATCTCTAGAAACATTGTAGTAGTTTTTGGTTCACCTAGATCCTTCCTCATAGACTAAAAGAATAATTTTTTATTATGTCCAATTTTTTTCTTTACAAGCTATTTTTAGAGAATTTGGTATTTTTAATTTAGTAGATGGTAGATCAATTTTTTCATAAAAATTGTTGTACCTCTTGATTTGCTTCTTCGCTTCTCTTTGTTGGTGTAATGCCATAATTTTTGTTGACAATTGCTCAAAAGAAATACCTTTCTCAACAACAATTTTCTCCATTGCTATTTTGACCTCATCCCAAGAATCCTTATTTCTCAAGTTTTCAATATTTTGATGTTGAATTCTACTTGCAACATTCTAATTGGCCATAATCCTTTATTTAATGGTGTCACATGGATCATACTACCAATGAGAGACAATATCAATTTTATTTTTTTAAAGATCGTGTACAACACTAAATACTTTTATCTTGAATGTGAACCATCCACATGAAAAAGGTAGAAAAGGAAATATGCTCTTCTTCTGTTGACTAACAAAGTATAGTTGATCATTACTCTCCATCTGTCGTACATATTCCAATGCAAAAACCCTTTATGTAAAATGTATTGGAAGTTTGTATGGCTCTACTCTTGATACATAAAATCTTAGCATAGCATATTATTCCATTAAGTACTAATCAATTAATTGTATTTATTTTCCAGATTGAATGTAATTTCTACAAGATAGACAAACTAGGCATTGGAGTATTTGTAATTGCTTGATACAATGGATCCAAGAAGTAGTCTAAAAAATGATTGTAGTTCCTTTGAGAATCATGAATCCTTATCTTAGTGGTCCAATCATATACTGGATCCATTTTTTTATTTAGCATTCACATAGGGCTGAATTTGAAGCTTGTTGGTCAGAAGCATTCCACTAAATTTGATTTTTAAAAAATACCACAAGTTGTGAACTTGAATGTCTTAGTGGAACCTCTTTTAATCAAAAAAATTATTTATGCATTAATTCTATAATATGCTCAAGAAAGTTATATTTGATAGACCTCTTAACATAGTGGATATAAAATACCATTTCAAGGAGGATTGCACCCACTTCTTGATTGCTATCCAGTCCAAGAAAAAAATGCTAGCATGGAAATAATATCCTGAACCCATGGTTAAAAATTCACAAATCATAAGGAGGCTTATGGTTATTTTTGAATAATTACTATGAATATCTTGAACTATTTTAATTAGAAACTCATTTTTCTCCCCTTCATCAACTGCTTCATAATCACAAACAATGTTTTCTAGGTCAATGTGGACATTTCCAAATTCTTCTGTAGTAATGGCTAACAATTACTATTTTTTTATTATCATAATTGTGGGCGCAAACCATGATAAATTAGAATTGTTTTACCTCATGTGATATCATGCACCCTAATCCAACCACCCATGGTGTAGTGATACTATTAATTGGCATTGTTTGACTATTTTGAATTTGCATTTACTTTGCAACCTTAGTCTCACATGAAAATCTAAGTTCTGAGGTAAGTCTACCATAGATTTCAATATCATAAATATCATGGTATTCATCCATGAAACTTGGGGTCTTAAGCACTTGAGCATAATATATTTTTCTATTTGGGTAAAATAACAAATATGTGTCACACTTTTTTCCAACTTATCAACACAAGTGAATTTAAGTATTTTTAACTAAAAAATAATTTTGGTCAAACATATGATCTTGTAAGATTCATTCTAGTTGAGTTATATATGTCCACAACCTTTCCAAATAAAATTGTTGGCTAAATACATATTTAACACCACTTTGAGTCTAATTTACTAAAAAAAAAATTATTTGAAAAACTTGATGTTTCAACAACTTCTACTCATGTAAACAATATTTAAAAAAATATATATATAATACCATTTTGTAGATCCATAAGTTTAATTTTCATAAATGTATATATTTTAATAGTTTAATTATTATTTATATTTTCCTTTTTATTTTAACAAAATGTAGGTTAATAGCACAAAGCATTAGGTTGTTACCATGTCAAGGAAAAGAAGTAAAACTTATTGAAAAAAAATGATGTCCTAGATAAAAGAATCTATATCAAGATGGTATTTTTTTTCTATTTTAGATAAATAATTAATATGAAAGTTTACGTTGAATAGAAACACCTAAGTTTTAATACATGCACATTTTAATATTTACTTAAATTTTATATTTATTAAAAAAAATTAAAAAATATATCCATACCCTAAAGTTTCAAGTTATAAATACACACAAATGTTGAAGAAAAAAAAATTACTATATAAAGATTGGCATCTCATGTAACTTCATTTTTTCAGCATTTTATTAGCAATTAAATTATAGTGTTAATTTATAAAAAAAATATATTCAAATAATTATTTATTTTTTTCAAAAAATGCAAACATAAAATATACTAAAAAATAAATATTTTATTAGTTTACATCATTTCAAAATTCAAAACATATATATCACTTTTTAGTGATTCAAGTTTAAAAGTTGGATCACTGTTGGTTATTTCCTTTATAAAAGTGTGACACAACTTTGTACTTTTACCCATTTGATTTTTTTTTGCCTTTCACTTAAAAATAAAATCACTTAGTAGTAGAAAGTTCACTTCTTTTTTTTCTTGAATATTAAAGTGAATGGAACATGTTACCTCCGGACTACACAATTAATACATTACAATTTTGTACATACGCTTAGAAATCAATTCAATAATTCATCTTGCATTTTTTCTTCTTCTATTAATTGACCACTTTCGACGAGAGCTAGAATCATTCAAATGTTTCATCTTGAATTAATTATCAACTGTTGATCTTTGAAAATCTAACGATTATTGGGTGATTCCAAAGGTTTGAGTTCATAAGCCTAACACTATGTGCATTTTATTATAAAATTCAACTTCAACCATCCATTAAATGTTTATTGAACGGTTGAGTAACTTATGATATAAACACGTGTTTTAAAACTTTTAAATGCATGAGGATATAAAATACTCATTAGATTATGACACTGTCATCATTCTATTGCTCACAATCCTAGCCTTCGATAGAAAACCCATTGGAGACATTGAGAGGAGTCCACATGTCCTTATTTTGTGATTCTACGAGTCACATATAGATCTTCTTGAATAATCTTGTGGACTTGTGGAGTCCCTTTAAAAATCATGACATTGAAACTATTCCCCTTTTTGCAGTTCTGCAACAATTAACTTAACCTTTATAACTATCTGCGGACTCGTGAAATCATGTTGAAAGGAAAGAAAGTATAAGGAGTCAAGTATCAATCCTTCCAAAATTCCATGGGTGTTCTATTCCTTAATAAAATACTTCATGTAGATTAGCGAAAAGACATAATAAGTGATGAGAGCCATATATTAAGTGTGGGATCACTTAAGCCATTTAATTAAGCACATGTAGAATATTCTTCTTAAGTGAGCACTAGGAGAGGATCGAGGGGTCGGTAACTTAACATTGCAAAGGACTTAATAAAATGACAAGTGACATTGAAAACCAGGGGAGCATATCAACGAAAAATTAGAAATAAAGTACAGGGTGAAAAAAAATAGGTAGGGTTTTTTAGGGCTTTTGAACCTAAATTCACATATAAAATTAAAGAAATATTTAATCAAACCCTAGCAAGAGTGACAATATTTTACCAAACCCTAGCAAGAGTGTTGTTTAATGGTAAACCAATTGTCATTTAATGGTAAAATCCTCCAAAATCTCACTTATCACATAAAAGCCAGATAAATATTGATTTGACAATTGGATGGGAAGATTGAAAATTTTATTTCCATTTTCAGTGTTTTTTGTCAATTTGATGACAACTTTCTTTTTTCATTTATACAATGTATTGCTTTATGTTTTGAATATGCATGCAAATATTTCATAAATAAATAATACTTAATTTCTTGATGGAAGAAATATATCTATTGTCTAAGTTTATTTCATCCATTATTTAGCACTTATTATTAATTGTTTAATCCAACCACATACACAACAGCACAACAGGAAATTAGCGTCAACTTTTATGTCAAATTTTAGTTTATTTTGAGTGCATGAATTGAAAAATTTGGCTGGTGCTCAACTTGGCACAAATAGGCATGGTCAGCTTGGCATCAGACTTTGTGTTGACTTCTACGCCAGATTTAGCATCGGTGTTAGCGCTAGGAAATCACACCACCTAGAATAGCGTCAGGAAGTAACGTCGGAAATTGCACCGAAATGGGCACCCAATTTGGCTTTCAGTTTTGCTTCCATGTCTACTCCCATTTTTGCTTCTAGTTTTTCTTCCAATTTGACATCTAGTTTTGCTTCCAGTTTTGCCTCCAGATTTGCTTCCAGGTTTTCTTCCAATTTTGCTTCCAGGTTTGCTTTGGGATTTGCTTCCAATTTTGCTTCCAGTTTTACTTCTGGTTTTTCTTCCAAGTTTGCTTCCAGTTTTGCTTATGGTTTTACTTCAAGTTTTGTTTCCAGTTTTGCTTCTAGTTTTTCTTTCAAGTTTGCTTCTAGTTTTGCTTCCAGTTTCTCTTTTGATTTTTCTTCCATGTTTGCTTCCATGTTTGCTTCTAGATTTTCTTCCAAGTTTGCTTCCAGGTTTACTTATGGTTTTGCTTCCAATTTTGCTTCCAAATTTGCTTCCAAATTTGCTTCTAGATTTGCTTCCAATTTTGCTTCCAAGTTTGCTTCCGATTTTTCTTCCAATTTTTCTTTCAAGATTTCTTTTGGTTTGCTTCTAGTTTGGCTTCCATTGTTACTTCTAAAAATGCTTCTTGTTTTTCCTCCATTTATTAATTTAATATGTTTTATTTCAATTTTATTAGTTAAACATATCGTGCCTCTTAAATAACTCATATGATTAAATAACAATATAATTATTGTAACATGATCATCATCTATAATTAAAACAAGTGAGTCAAATATCTATAATTTAATTGAATTTGACAGCATCCATGCTGAGCAGTAAATTAAAATCATCATACTTAATAAATATCCATCCAAAAATCATCGACCACTTTTAATATATATAAATTGATAGTCAATACTGATAAGATCATCATCATATGTAACTAAAACAAGTGAAAGAAAGGATAACTTTAAGAAACCCCCCCTTGGCAAAGGTGTAAAATCTTGGCGAATCTTTCCTTTTATTTGAAAAAAATTATTTTTTTTTTTGCCAAATCTATGCACATTATTAAAAACGTTTGTAAAATCCTAGCGAATCTTAATGAATAATTGGTAAAAAATAATAATCATAGTGGCGAATCCTAGTGAATATTCACGAAAAAGATTAATTACAATGATGAATCTCTCCTTTAAAAATTTGCATAGTTGGTCGGCATAGTTCCCCCATATTTTTTTGTTTTTTATAATATTGAAGTAGGGGCCCAAGGGTGGTAGCCACTAGTGGGGTCAAGGGGCAGCAATTTAAAAATGCATTGGAGAACACACAAATTAAGTTTTTTTTTAAATTTCACTTTAAAAGTAAGAATAAATGAAAATTTTAAATGTTACCATTGATTAGCAATTTAGCTTTTTAATTGAACGGTTGCAGGTTGATTTCACGGCCTAATTTGTTTTGGGCCTCAACAAGCCTTTTAAAAGGCATGCGCGTATTAGGTCGCATAATCAACCTCCAACCGTCTAATTAAAAAGTTAAATGATGATTTGATGGAAATAAATAAAAGCCCTATTCAAGGCTAAAATATTTATGAAATTAAATGGTAATTTATTATTGTGGCGATATTTCCCCAAAATTAATGGTAGGAATATAATATTACTCACGAATATAATCGATATTTCTGATTATAGTATAAATTGTTGGCGAATCAGTTCCAATGACATATCATTTAAAATATAATACATAGGTGAATTAATCAAGACGATTTATTTTTTTGTAAAAACCTAGCGATTCAGCATTGTTTTTAGCTTGTACTATTCACCATTTTTGGAGGTCCCGATTTCAATTATTCACCAATTGGTGAAGACACCACTAAATTTTTCCCTGAGTGAAAGTCAAACATGCCAGTACATCAAAAACATGTCAAAATGATACATGTCCAACAGTCAACATAAGTGAAAATGATACATGTACAAATGATATAAATAAAATTGATAAATTATGTAGCTCAAATTGATACAAGTCAAGATGATACATGTCAATATGATACAACTCAACAATATAGTACTGTAGGCCATGAAAATGATATATATGATAGTAACCATGAAAAGAGTCATCATAACAATATATCAGCAATGATCCATGTTGTAGTCTATATGATCATGAATGTCACTGGTTACTATCACCAGATGTCTCGTCATCATCATCACCATTGTGATGATCATCATCATCTTCATCTTCGTTGTCGTCGTCATCATCATCGTCATCGTCATCATCATCGTCGTTGTCGTCGTCATCATCATTGTCATCGGCCTCAATGTCTTCCATATTTGCATCATCATAATCCTCCTCCATTTGATTTGTATCGGCAGAACCAATATTTTTTGGATCTATATCATGTTGAGGATCATCTTGATCTTCTGGAAGACGCGTGTTCTACAAAAAAAAAAACATTTAAAATGAAAATTTATTATTTATTTTATGCAATAATTTATTTTTCTATTATATATCTAATATTACAACATATGATATGAAACCATAATCATATTACATCATATCAAAGTGCACATACCATAATAAAATTTCAAAAAAATTACTGCTAATACTGGTGAGTCGGGAGAAACTTCACCTTTCAAAAATAAAGCCAATTAGGCTGGCAGACTTGTGGATTAGGCTAGCATTTTGTGGAAGAGGAAGAAAGATGACAGGAACTCTGGAGGCCCACCATAATAAATTTCAGTATTCAACCATGAGAGCAAAAGAGAGAGATGATATCATGTATCAAAATATTAAGCATGCATTCTTCTAGCCAATGGAGAAGGAGATGATTACTTTACTTCATTTTCATCTGCATAACCATATCACGATGTGGGAACCAAGAAGAGTAAGAATGCCCAATTTTTTGTGGAGATAATGGATTTGGTCCAAAATTTAGGAGGGACAATAAGGTCAGTGTATGATCCTGATGAAATTGAGGAAGAACAACAAGAGAGGGACAAAAAAAATAAAATCAATACAGAGTTTCAAGGATTTTTCAAGCGAGTAAGAGAGCTATGGGAGCAGCCTCATCTAAAATATTTTGAACTGGAGTTTTATATACCATTTAGAGAGCTTGGTTTTCATGGAGTTCCTTTCAAAGCCTCTTCTTTTATTGTTCCTACGGTAAACTGTTTGGTAGAGTTGGTGGAATTACCTTTCTTAGTAATCACTATTAGTGAGATTGAGATTGTTAACCTTGAGAGAGTAGGACTTGGGAAAAAGGAATTAGATACAATGGCTATTGTTTTCAAAGACTTCAAGTGGGATGTACTCCTCATTAACGCCATTCCTCAATCTTCACTTGATGGCATCAAGGAATGGTTGAACTCCATGGATATAAAGTATTATGAAAGCAGAATGAACTTGCGCTGAAAGCCAATTTTGAAGAGTATTACTGATGATCCAAATAAATTTATTGAAGATGGTGGTTGAGAATTTTTGAATATGGAAGCTAGTGATTTTGATTCTAATAATTGAGAATTGTCAGATCAAGGATATGAACCCTCTGATGTAGAAGAGGAATCAGAATAAAATTTCATGTAGCCACCATCAAGAGTGTTAAAAGTCAACAAGATGGAGGGAATTATTATATAAGGATAATTTTCAATGTTGCAAGTACCAACTTTAATGCCAACTACAATGGAAACATTGAAATTACCTAGTAGTATTTATGTTAAGGAAATTTCCTTTAGATGCAAGGATTCAAAGCACATCAACCATGTGGTACAAATGATTAAATCCCAGAGAAGATTTGTAGCAATGAAAGAGTCTGAAAAGGAAGAGAGAGCTACACTAGTGACTCAAGAGAAACTTCATCTTTCAAAAACAAGTCCAATTAGGTTGGCAGACGTGTGGATCAAGCCAACATTTGGTGGAAGAGGACGAAAGATGACTAAAACTTTGGAGTCCCACCATAATGGATTTCGGTATTCAACCATGAGAGTAGAAGAGAGAGCTGATATCATGTATTAAAACATTAAGCATGCATTCTTCTAGCCATTAGAGTAGGAGATGATTACTTTGCTTCATTTTCATTTGCATAACCATATCATGGTGTGGGAGCCAAGAAGAGCAAGGATGTCTAGTTTTATGTGGAGGTAATGGCTATGGTCCAAACTTTAGGAGGGGATATCTTGATGTATGCCAAGAGGCATAAATTCAGATGAATTAAGTTCACCTACATGTCTACCAAAGTTTACTTCCAATTTTTATGACTTCTTTTCTTGACTGTCAGAGTTTACTTACAAATTTGAAATTTATTTCTGGTCATTTTGATGGGGATATATTCAGCCAATGTGTAAGCACCTTTTGTTTGTATCACAAGCATATGTGCATTGCAATAATTTTGATTATCTATGGTCTACATCTATGTCATTTCACTTATTGGATCTTCTATTTCAATGTTTTCTATGGCCTTCTCTATTTGAGGCAGCACTTGACAATCCTACCAATTTGAATTTGGAAATATTGCACTTTAAAACTAGCTATGGTTTAAGGAGATCTATTGTAGCTTTGTTTTTGAAACCCTCAATATTCAACAAGGACTTAGATGCATGGAATGAAATGAAAGCTTTCAAACATAGATTTGAATGTGCATAATTTGATTTATTATGGTTTTCATAGGCAATTGTCTTTACATGACTATTCTGGATTGTCAATACATGTAATAGTGACTGCATCCTTATCAAGTTTGGCTACCCTTATTCAGAATGCCTTGGTCTTTGGACTCGATACAAAGTTGTGCATTGTTATTCCATATTTTTAACATGTAGGACATTTAAGGGGTACAACATATAGAAATTCAGTACTGTCATCCAAGGAAAACTTACATACGGTGTATCAATAACAACAAAAAATGCTTGTAATGCCCCGCCTCGCAACCCTAGAGGAAGTTGCAATTAACTACTCAAACGGACTAATTTTTTTTTTTGTTTAAGTATAATTAACATGCAATTTCACTACCCATTGCAAACAACCCCTAAGGTTACGACACTGAATTTACTTTAAGACCCAAACAAAAAATATGAATGGAAACCATAACATTCATTTAGTTAATAAATTAGAAACACACACATTCCATACATGATAAATTACATCAAGAATAAGAGATACCATGTGATTTCATCTAACAATAATTAAACAATAAGATTACATCTCTCATTCCCCGAATGAGATAAATCCAATAAGCATGATTACAAATTACAGCTTTCCACCTCGATAACAAACGAGGGGTAATAAATTACAAGATTAACTGAAATGAATAAAGTGTGAAATAAAACTAGATTCCACGAGCTCTCCAACTGGAAATCTCATCAACACGAACAAGAAGAAAGCCCAACAGAGTAAGGTGCACATTCCACCCAACCAAGTGGTACCCGAAGGCCCACCCCCCGTGCTAGGAGATACTAACAAGGATTCCTAACCAAGACCATCTACCTCTAGACACAGGCTAACAAAATTGAACTGAATCAAATATAAATACAACATTAACACCATGGTTACAATTCTTCCAGAGTTAACAAATCAATTACCTCACTGATACATACATACTTTTGACTTAGGAGAAGTGTCATCACAATGTTACATGGGTTATCCTGGTAAGTCTTCCTAGGCCCCTGCCCCCCATCTAGGTTATCCTGGTAACCTCTAACGACTTGCGGCCCCTCATGCAAACCAATGTGGAATTGGTTATCTCTTGTAAAGACAAGATAACGATCTTGCCATTCCAAGCCTTTTTGTCTCATCCCAAGTCTATACAAGCCCTTGCATCTATGAGCAAGGCACAATTATCTTATTAAATGTTTGATACTACCTAATCCTCTAATCAGTTTATTTGTGTTATCATTGGATTAAATAACTTACAATGAGTTATCCTGGCACCACTTTGTGTGTCGGCCCTCATTGCAAGCCACTCCTCTAAGCCAACACATGGAACAACTCCACAACCCAAGGGAACACAAGTGTGACCTAAGGATATCAAATCCCTATCCATGACATAAAGTCAACACATCCCCGTTCATGATAACCGAGTTTCTAACTAGATACATTTAGATGGACTACCCAAGGCAATCCAAAAGTTGACTAACATAAAATGACAACCTCAGTTAAATGAAAAAAAAAACCCAACTGGAAGACTTATTAACCTCTACCACACAATTTTCCCCCAAGCAGAAACAAAATAGTTTATAATTAAGACGAGCAATCAAACATGAATTAAATCTACTTTGGATTTACTAAATCCACATCCTTTACTAAAATTCAATATTATATTACCTCAATAAAACTTAATTTAATAATGTCTCTTTCAGACAAGGATGAAATTTGAACCATATGTTTAATTCCTTAATTGCTCTAAATAATAATAAACAATTACTACTATGCTCCAGAGCATATCATTTCAAACTAAATAACTGTTTCTTCTACTCAACATAATCATTTTTAAAAAAATAATTAACTCATCATAATAAACATATTCATTAAAATCAAATATACTGTCCCATCAACATATTTTATTTTAAAAAAAAAATCCATAATTTAACTAACACATTATTTTAATTTCCACAATTATATTTAAATCATGCCATTAATTAAATCAATATTTTAATATATCTCAACTATATATATATATATATATACATATAATATAACCTCACATTATATATATATATATATCAAATATATTATATATATATATATATTCTATTATTAATATATATTAATATTTTACTATTATATACATATTATTAAATATTAAATATATATTTTAATGATTTATATATATATATATCTATTAATATATTAATATTTTAATATTATATATATAATATTAACTATTAAAAATATATTTTATTATTTATTTATTTTTGTGAAAAAAGTCAAAGGCACGAAATAGGGTGCGGATTTGTGTTGGGGTGCACGCTGAGTTTAGAGGGTCGGTTACGTTTACACAACTGAACCCATGGTTGTGGGTGTGGCTGTGTTACCCCACCACCTGGGTGGCAGTTGTGTTTAACGCAGTCGTCCCACCCACTGTGGGCGGCTGCATGGGGGCGCGACTCCCCCACAGCGCCTCCCATGGGGGCACGGTGGGGTGAGCCCCTAGCAACCCCCATGATTTCAAATTTTTTTATAATAAAAAAAAATGCAGTCACAAAACCCTACGGATTTTGAAATCCGCGCCTCTTGCCAGGATTATATTTTTTTAAAAAAAAATTAACAGCATAACCCCCCCAATATTAAAATATATAATATATATATATATATGTATATATATTTAAAAATCCACAAAAGAAATTTGCATGACTAATTGAGGAAATAAAACTTAAAATGATCATTTTCAGCCAAGAACACCATTTGTTTTTTGAATAATTTCATTTCCTAACACAGGTTTTTTCAAATTTTGAAGCAAGATTTAACATGGGTTTTCTTTGCAAATCAAACAGAGTTTATAAATATTTTTCAAACATCAATAGAAATTGTGAACCTTTTCAAAATGAAAACAAATTTAATAAAAGAAAACCTGGTTCTTCCAAAAAGCATGAAAGGTTGTCAATGGTGCTTTGAATTCTGCTTTTGATTCCAGCTCCTCCAAGAATTCCAACTTGCTCCTCCAAATCCAAAATCAAAAACCGCAAATTCCTTTTCCTCTCTTCTTTTTCAATTTTTCAAGCTTGCTGAAAACTCAATCAAAATCCAAATAATAGAAAAAAAATCAAAAATATCTATGCAA
The DNA here is from genome assembly GCA_007115665.2 of Sequoiadendron giganteum. Taxonomy (NCBI): domain Eukaryota; kingdom Viridiplantae; phylum Streptophyta; class Pinopsida; order Cupressales; family Cupressaceae; genus Sequoiadendron; species Sequoiadendron giganteum. The sequence continues at coordinate 328,752,674 of CM021103.1, read as the reverse complement.
CCACCCTCATAAATTTTTCAAAAGCAAAATAGCAAATATCTCTATTTTTTGGTCTTTGAATTCAAAATTTTCTAAAAATTGAAATTTAAAACCTTTTTCTTTATTTTTCAATTTTAACCAATATGTCAATAGATTTAAAAATGAATAACTTAATTTATTTCAACAACATTAATTTAATTAATCAATAAAATAAATCTAATCCAAGATTAAATTATTTATTAATTAAATTAAATTAATTAGTAAATTAAATCACATTTCTAACATAAAACCAGATAAATTTAATCAACAACTTAACTACAAAAGTATATATTTACCTTTATAACATGCAATTAAATAATCAAGGCAAATTGAACAATATTAAAGAAACTTAACCCGACTAAAAACTCGATGACACACTATGACCAGGGTATTGACTTGGCATGGAAACCCTAGCTACTATCTCCCAATCGAATATCGTTGGGCAATGGACACGCTCAAACCTATGAAACCAAGTGGAGTCGATGTCCTGTAACTGTCAACCTGTGAACAAAGAGTATATCCACATGCATATATATGTCATAATTAAAACACACCGTGAAGAGGAAATCGTGGAATCATAGGGCGCATGCGAGTGGTGTGATACCGTCCCCTTCACCAATACAGTGTAACTAACTGACGAATCTAACATCATAATTTAATTAAAAGCATAAAACATCATTAATTTGAATATCCACTTAGCTAATTCAAAACATGTCATAATGATAACAACATAATAAAATACCATCACATCAAAAGACAACATTCACATCACTTTACAAATAGAGATCAAATAGTAACTGAGTACCATAGTCAAAGTGCTAGCAGAAAATAAAGCATAACAAAATAGAACACTGTTTGATCAATAGAGCAAAATGGAGGGGTATTACAATGCTTTTATTAGGGTTAATGCTTTCTTCCCCCACACTGCTGATATTTTCCCCAAAACATGTTTTTTTTATTATTTCAACGCATCTCAAAATTCAATCTATTGATTAACATTTGTTACACATTTCATTTGTTTATGCAAATGATGCATATATGTTAGCTCGACCAGTGTTGTTACTTCAGTAGTTTGACTTCTATGACAACTAGCCATTAGGCCATTATACGTGAGAGAACGTTTGTGTTTTTAGTTAGCTTTTTTGGATAGCTAGACTGGGTGTTGAGGACATTCCATTTATCTTTTGAATGTTAAGAAGTCAGAGTTTCAAGGATTTTTCAAGCAAGTAAGAGAGCTATGGGATCTAAAATATTTTGAACTAGAGTTTGATATACCATTTAGAGAGCTTGGTTTTCATGGAGTTCCTTTCAAAGCCTCTGCTTTTATTGTTCTTATGGTAAAATTTTTGGTAGAGTTGGTGGAATTACCTTTCTTAGTAATCGCTATTAGTGAGATTGAGAATTGTTAACCTTGAGAGAGTAGGACTTGGGAAAAAGGCATTTCATATGGCTATTATTTTTAAATACTTCAAGCGGTATGTACTCCACATGTACACCATTCCTCAATCTTCGCTTGATGGCATCAAGGAATGATTGAAGTCCATGGATATGAAGTATTATGAAAGCAGAATGAACTTGAACTGGTGGCCAATTTTGAAGACTATTATTGATGATCTAGATAAATTTATTGAATATGGTGGTTGGGAATTTTTGACTATGGAAGCTAGTGATTCTGATTCTAGTAATTTAGAAAAGTCAGATCAAGGATATGAACCCTCTAATGTAGAAGAGGAATCAGAATCAGATGAGGAAGGTTTAGAAGATGAATCTCTTGTGGAGTCAGAGGAGGACGAAGAAGAAGAAGAAGATTTTGAAGAGGAGGAAGGTAAAACATGGGATGAATTAGAAGTCAAAGCCAGAAATATGGATAAGGAAAAAGGAAACGAGTCTGATAGTGAAGAGGAAAGGTAGAAATGAAAGGTAAAGCTATAGGGAAGTCTCGGGCACCTTATATTAGAGATTCAAGAGGAATGCTTGCCAAGAGGCATAAAGTCAGATGAATTGAGTTCATCTACATCCTTCTACTATTTATTCATGCACATAAATGATCATCTTGTAATCATAAGATTTGAGCTCTATTTACTCATCCTATGAATCAATAAACAACTTAACACAAGAGATGCAAATTGACATATGAACATAATAATATCCAACTAAGTTATTGAAACTCAACTATTGATACCTCATTCTCCATCCAGATTACAAAATCGTTCCACTTTTTTTTTGTAACATATTCTTTTCAAATTGCTTTGGATGGTGGTCATATTTCTCCTCTTGTCAAAACATGGCACATGGACTAGTTAAAATAATTAATATGCAATCATTTACTTTTTCCAAGGAAATAAAAATATATATATCATTTAACATATTAAATATACTTACAAATGTACATATCAAGGCCTATAAACCTTTCTGGCCACTACAATGTGTGGCATGAAGTTTCTCAAGCCTAGCCTTGGAGGCCTTGTCTTGAAACATATACTAATTCAATTTAACTATGCACAAATAAGATTTAAATATTTTTTAATAAATTTAATATAATCTTATGAGAAAATTCAAATACCTGCGTATTCTCCTCATTGGACTTCCTTTGTGCATCGAACTTTTGTGGCGGTATGCGAGCCTTCCTTCTATTCCTAGTGGTGTTGCAGTGACTCCCACAAGTCTTCTACCAATAGCGTACGGTATTGCAATGACCACCGTTGTCTCATGGCTCCTTCATCAGATCGGTATGGTAGAGCGGTTTTTACCATGGTCCCGCAAGTTGCTTCTTCCTTCTCGGTGGTAGTGCAGTGAAAGCTTCTGTGGCAGCATTTTTATTCATAGAGGAGACCATGGAGAGAGGACGTGTATGGCATAGAAATACTAAATCACTGAGAGGAAAGTGGGTGGACATTGTAGCACACAATAATGTTAATGACCAAGACTTCTAAATTTTTTAGAATTATTTGCAATCCATGTTTATGTAGCAAACGTGAACTTCTTATTTCGCTTGCACACTTATCTGAAAGACATAGGGTATTCACCATACATTTCCCTTGACAAAGAAAACATGTGCTTTCATTTATGTTTATTGTATACCTCAGAAATGAAAGTATTGTTACATAATGATACACTGAGAAAATAATATATACAAAAAAATGGAAAGAAAATGTTTGAAATTTAACATGCAACCTACTGTGTTTTTTTTTTATCAATGACAATATTTGGTTTTATTAATAATAATGCAGAATTTACATCAACTTCAAAAATTAAGTCCATCCAGCAACTTCTAAAATATGTCTGTTTAACCAACACAATTCCCAACAAACCAGAAAAAAACTACTGAATTTGCCTGTAAACAACCCTGTCTACTATTACCTATACCCCATACTGTTTACATTTTCAAATAAAAAACAAGGCTTAACCCTAGAAAACGTACAACAAAAACGAAGATATAAATTATATTTTAACCTTTTTGAGCTTGAGTTTATGCAGAAGTGCCTGACATGCTACCCAGTTGCATTGGGCATATTTCCTTGATTGGCTTCATCTTCCTTGGGCACAAACTTTTCTTCTCTCACAAATCCTCTTTGGCGACATCTTTGAGTCCCTCAATGACTGTCTCGACCTCCATTATTTCTACACAAAGTTTCAGGGTTTTCCATCCTAGCTCTGCTCCTTCTCTTTGCATAGCTTTGGTGATTCCTTCTGGACATCTAATGAAGGGATGGTTTATCTCTGCTACTTTAGGGTCCACATCTTCCATTTCTTTTCTCACATCAAAGCCTTCTCCTGGTATAGCCCATTCCAGTTAACTTTCCATATTCACTAAGAAATCCTTGTGTACCAATGCCTTCATTACTTTCCCAACTTCCTCCATCGACTCTCCTAATTCTAGCCCCCATGTCATGATCAGTGAGTAAATATCCATATTAGTTCAATATCTGTGCTTCAAATCTTTGAAGCCATTACCCAAGATTTTTTGCACAGATTGTGCCACCTTCACATCCTTGGATAGGAACAATCTTCTTAGCCTCTTCACAGTTGCTTTGCCAAAAAAAGGGTCCAATTTTCTCCTTGAATCTAGAGTGAAATTGGCATCCATTTCTTTTCTGGTATGCTAGCTTCCAAACTGCCTCACACCGTAGACTTGTTACATTCCTTGCCACTAAAAACTAACAAGCATCAAATGAAATTCCTTGTGTTTCTTTAAAACACATCCTATTGTCAGCCCTCACCATTAATGTTGAATGTACGTCCAACACCGGAAACAATACCTTCATCAATGCTTCAAGTCCTTTAGGAATTTAAAACACATTCCTCTACTTGTTAGTGTTAACTCCTTCTTTCATTAATTACAACAGAAAAATTTCCTCCATAGGAATTCCACTAAAATCTTCTATCTGAAGGAACCATCTTCAGAGCTCTTCACATAAATGAGGGTTGAAAACATTAGAAGAAAATAAATACCATAATTCTAAAGTAACAATATGTATCAAGAAAATTTTCAGAAAGTATAATTAAAAAGACAAATCCTTACAATTGGACCTCAAATTGGAACAAATAGTAACATCAAATGTGTCTTGATAAATCTTGCAGATTTAAACAACTTGAAAAGACCACTTTGGAGATAGCAAAGCAATAAATAAGCATGAAAATCGACACAACAATTGAACACTGAAAATGGATTATGAGTTATAATGTATCTACTCCATTATATTGCTCAAAATATAAGCATACATAACACGAGTTATTTTGATATGAATAAGTGGATGAGATGGTCTAGTATCTATTCTAATGGATTGAAATGATGATGATATGATGATCAAAATCGAACCTTGGTTTCCCTATTTGTACGGGAAGCAACAAGCTTCAGGTCTGTTCACAAAAGTTACACTATTTCTTAACTAAAGCATAATTAACTTAACATAGAAACTTAAAAAGATAGGTCCATTCCAATTTTTGCAATGCTTGCATTTTTTGATAGGTAGAATATTTTGATGAAACACATACAAATACCCAAGATCTAATTGGGTTATTAATATTTGGACGGGATGATCCAAACCATCCTTTAAACCATACCAGGGTAAAAAGAGCAAGACTGAAGAGAACACCCAGAAGTATTTCACACCAGCTCAAGGTACAATCCAACCTGGTTATGACACTGATAGCAATCCAAATTTTCCTGAACCATCCATACCTGAATGTTGCATCACAATCTATTCCTCCCACACATAAAAATTCCACATATTAACCCCTTCTAAATAAAACTCAAAATACCATGAAATAATGAGTCCCCTATATTAGTAAGTAGGTAGTCTATAGGTCATAGTTTGATTTTATACAAGGATGCTCATGAAAGGAATCTTCAAGTGACAGTGAGTGATTTGTTTGAGATTGTAGTTGATGGTGAAATATCCACTCTTAAAGGCAGTTAGCAAAGCAATAAATATGCAAGAAAATCAAATTGTACACAACAAACAATTCACAATGTTATCTTGCATAATGCCTTAAGTTTGAAGACAAAAATCTCATTGTATCTTGATGAAAGTAGTGACCTTAATGGTCAATCACTAGCAACCATGATTTTGAAACATGGCATTGTTCTTATGGAGGCAACATTTTAAGAAAGGTGGTGAGTGGTGGTTTGGAACAATGGTAGGTATGAAGGACTTGCTTTATATGTATACTATGCAATCTAGCTTAAGACAACATTCTTAGAAGAGATTGAAGGTGGATTAGGGAACTCAAGGGTTGCCATGATAAAGATTAAAGCAAAGACTGAGATCTATTTAAAAGCCACTATCATGAAGATATTAAAGATGTCAAATGAAAAACCCTAGCAGTTGGAGTAATAAACATAGTGTGAAAGAGGATAGTGTGTTAAGGTAGATTTAGGGATCTCCACATTATCTAATCATAGGAAAATACATCATTTATTTATTTATTTAAATTTAAAAAAAATATTCTAAACCCTATATAGGACACATTGATACTTCAAAAGCATCTAATTTATTTTTTTAAATTAAAAGAAGTCATTCTATGCCCTATATAGGATACATTGATACTTAAAAAGTATTTGAAGGAATTTGAGATTATGCAAACATATATCAATTAAATACCTGGATTACAAATAGTAGCGCAAACATTGTAACCCCTGTTGATCAGAGTTGGAATTGATAAACAACAATGAATTGTATTCCTCGTATCATGCACATATCCTTACCATTCTATGTCATTATTTACTGAAACACTTCTCCATTTTGGTGGGCAACACTTCTCCATTTTTGTGGGAAACACTTGGAAATAAGGTTTCAACAAAGGTTTTATTGTATGTTTATTAAAATGAAAACTCCATTCTAGCGGGCTATGCTTGAAAATAAGATTTTGACAAAAAAAATTAGAGTATGTTTATTAGAGTTTTAGAGTATTTTGGTGGGCTATATTCTTGATTCCTTAAATGATTTATTCAAATGGATTCTGAATGACATGATTTGCTACATTTAGTGCAGTAAATTGTAATGATGTCATGATAATGGTACTACCGCCATCTCTTATTATACCTACTACGGTATGGAGGTGGTTTTCCCTTCCCTTCTGCTATTTACCACACTACCACCTTGCTCAAGGCTTCTTGTTGTAGGGTTGTGGTGTATACTTCTCTACCACATATGTTGCTCACCTTCCCGATGATATAGCGATGTATGCTTTTGATCATTACTTGAAGAGTGTCAATGAGACAATATTATTTGTCTAACCGATATCTCAATGTCTCATCGACATTAGATCTTATGTTCATTTGGTGTTGGTTTCCGGTGTCGATGAGACAAGTTAATATCACTTGCCGATATGCCACTATCTCATCGATATTTTCCTTTGGCGGTATTTCTTTATATATTAGTGTAACTCTACCATGTGAAGGAGACTCATGATTATCATTGCGGTATGGTGGTTTTTTTCCCTTCCCTTCAATTATTTACCGCACTATCGCCTTGCTCAAGGCTTCTTGCTATGGGGTTGCAGTCTATACCAATCGACCACATATGTTGCTCACCTTCTCGGTGGTCTAGTGGTGCATGCTTTTGATCATTACTTGAAGAGTTTCGATGACATAATCTTATTTGTCTTACCGATATCTCAATGTCTCATCGACATTACTTCGTTGTATCCAAGAGTTGTGTTTCACCGAGCACTTATAGATATACCTTGTCGATGTGACGTAAGTGATTCTCTCCTCGATATGCTCGTATCTTTTTGACATTTCATTGGTTTATATCGTCAATGAGAAATATAAATAAGTATCTTTGACATAGGGGTGTCTAAACTGGCACTAAACCCGAAGCTAAACTCGAAGCTAAAGTCGGAGCTAAAAGTGGCACTAAAATCGAAGCTAAACTCAGATCCAAAGGCGATGCTAATGACAATGCCACACTCGAAGCCAATATCGTTGCTAAAGTCGATGCTAATTTTGGTGCAAATTAGGCCAACTTGTCTTGATCAGCACAAATAAATGCCAAAATAGCACCATCCTAATAAATAGCGCCAACATTTTCAAAAAATTAGCAAAAAATACATTAAAACAATGGGTGGAAGCAAAAAATGGAGCAAATCATAGGGATTTATTGTAGTGTAAAACTTTCAACTTGTAGCCGATCCATACACAATCACATACTCTATAACATATTAACATACATATAGTTTTCTATCAGTGTAATCCTTGAACCTCCTTTAGGTGCAAGTGGTACTAACATTAATTCTAATTACTTGTAATTCGAATAGACACTGAACACACAAAATAATTATTTAGTGTAAATGAATAATGAAGAATAACATAACCATTTATTTTATTACAATTGAATTACAATGTTACATAGCTTTTTAAAGATGAGTAGAGCATGCAAACTCTTGTATAAATGACAAATTTCACTTTACATCAAACACAAATGATTCCAATCTAGTAGTGGTGTTATGGGATACAAATCATATTCTCAAATCACGAGGCTTTCTGACTATGTTTGGGATCTTGGGATTACACATGATAGCTCAAAGCCACCACTATGGTTTTGTATTTATAGAAAATTTTCTACCCTAGTTCCGCATCCCACTATAGTAAAAACTGAACTGATAGTTGTTATGCCTTGCATAACCACCCCTTCTTTGGCCTTGGTCAAAATGGGTCCCCCTTTGTTATTTTTATCTTTTATTGTTCTTTCAACTCAGTCTGGAGTCTTTTGCTTTCAACACTTTGTTTTATTTTGATTTAGTCTATTAGAATCGAAGCCGGAACCAAATCGGGTTCTGAAACTTCTTTCAAAACTCATTCTGATTCCCATCCCAACGGTCTTTCTTTTTGGCCTTTTATTTTGTCTTTATCGGAGCCGAAACCGGAGTGGGCGTTAAGTTGGCATTTATTGAAAATTGCAAAATCATAATCCATCCCATCTCCGCCTCCGCTTTTAAACTTTTGGTTTTAGTCTGGGACCTTGTCTTAAATTTTATTGTGTCGGTCTTTTATTTTACTTTTCGTGTTTGGTTTCGTTTTGTCCCTAGTTGGCGGAACCAGACCCGGAATGGAAATGGGGTTGGGAAATTCCTTAAGTTTCTGGATCAGTTTCCATTTCTATTCTGCTCCCGCCGTTTTTGGGTCATTGACTTTTTGACTGAAGTTGCACTGTACTGAAGTGTTGGTTCTCTTTCAGTTCCGACTCCACCCAATTGCATTTAATGCATAAATGACAGCTGCCTACGTAGGTAGAAATTCTCATTTTTTTTACCTTCATTAAGGATTAAACGTATCATTATTATCATTGTTAAGAGATTGAAGAGCAAGGAAGAACAGCTATGGAGTTCATTTGAGTGAATCGATTGAAGGAGGAGAAGATTATTGCTTGCAAATCGATTCAGAAGGTTAGCCGGTTTTTTGTGTTTGAGGCAGGGTTCTTACTCTCGACTTTTCTTTTATTTGCTTTCGTGTTTTCTGTTGTGTTTCATTGATTTATTGTTTTGATCTTTGGGCAAGTTCACTTTCTTGAGGTTTTGCATGTTTGTTTTCCTTTCTTTGTTTTTTTTCTATTCTTGATTTCTGGTTTTATAGTGATAGAGGGCACTGTCGCTTTAGCATTTTGTCGTGATCGCATCGTGCTGGGTTAGGTTTTTAAATATGTAGATTTAGTTAGGATTTTTCACAGTGAGGTAGATTAAATTCATGTTATTACAGTGAGTTAGGGTTATTTGAATCTTGTTTTTACTTAGGGTTTTGTCGTGCATTCAATCTGGTAAATTAGGAAGGGTTAAATCCGTGCCCTAGTTTTATCGTGTTTTCTAGGTTTAGGGTGTTATGCGTCTCTATGATTACATTTTTAAAATGATTAAAATATGATTCCCTAAAATACATTCATCCCCACAGTCATATGGGCATGGCCAATTTCATGATATATTTAAGCCCTCTTTTCATTTAATATGACTTTAGTTTTAATCATGGAGTTATGCCTTTAAGGTGTTAAAATCTTTGATGATGCCATGGTTTACATAGTCGGAAGCAGGACCGGAATTGATTTAGAATTTTGGATGTGTTTTATGTTTAGTTTCAATTCCATCTTCCATCCCATCTCTGACTTCGCTTATAATGAGAAGCTTTTACTTCATAAAAAATTTTACCTAGCGGAACTGGAACCGGAACCGTAACGGAATATGAAAACAGAAAATCTAAAGGAAACCGAATTAGTTTCCATTTCAGTTCCAGTTCCGATGACTATTTTACTTTCAACTCCGAGCCCACTTCTTATTAATAGAGTGACAGTAATAGTTTTTGCTCTGAGTCCGGCAATATATTAAAAGAAGATTATTTAAGATGTTTGTTGCCTGGTTTCGCCTCCAATGTGTCTTTGAAAGGTATGAGTTTAAAGACATATTTTGAGATGTTTATTCAAGAATCTAACTACACATTTTGTTGCAGGAAAGCTATGAGGATGTTGGGAACATCAAGAGAAGCTTCCCAAAGGAACTGTCCTGCAGGGACATCAAAGGCAGCACCTAAACCAAAGAAGATCAAGCCTGAGCAATTGCCTTATACCTTGAGGTATAATCACAAGAGTCCTGTTGTGAAAGTAAGCAAGGTAGAATCAGATTGGTCAGATATCACCGATACCAATTTGGGCCAGTACAATTTTGAGGAGCTATATGCAGAAACCTTTGCGGAATGGGAAGGTCTAACAAGAAGGACACAAAGAATTGTTGATTCCGGTTTGGCACATATCACTGTATTTCCTTTGTCAATCCAATGCCCAGAGTTGATCTTGATAGCAGCTAGTGCCTATAATCATGCTACCAGATAGTGCATGGATTCTCAAAACATTGTGATTATTGATCTCACTCCTCAAGCATTGCAAAGTATATTCAATGTCCCGGATCCTAAGAATTTGGTGCAGTTGGATGAGGCTGAGGCCTTGGAGAAATATAGTAATTATAAAGTCCAATAAGTCTAATTTGAACAAAAAGTGGTTGAAGACAGAGAAGAAATCTCTAGCTTAGCTTGTAGATCAGCCAAAGAGGGTAGATTTCTATAAGGAGATATCAGATTTAATAATGATGTTGTCCAGAGTTTTTGGGAAGAGAGATGCATTTCACTTCAAGGAGTGGATGTTTCCTTTCATCCAGACAATTTTGCATGGCACTCATCAGTTTGATTGGTCGATGATTGTATCAAATTCTATTCATGATCAACTGACCAATATCAAGGAGACAAAGTGTCTCTTTATGACTTCTTATATTGTGTATGCAGCAGCCAGGTTGGGTATTTTCCTAGGTTTGAACAGAGTAGGGATAATGGGAGTCTTGGATGGACAGAAGAAAGTGTGGGAGCACTATAACCAATTGTCTCTTCAGGCTATTGAGACTCAGTTCAGAAGAGTCAATGATGCATTCATATATGTAGTCATTAACCAATTGAATGGAGATGTAGGGTATAGGCTGAGTCAAGAAGCCATGGTATTCATTTCTGAATGGGGATGTTGGTACATTCAATACCCAAAATTCACATATTTTAGGTTTGTTGGTTTTGAAGGCCATCCACATTTCCTTCCAAGGTGATGCAATAACAGAATAGTGTTGATAGATTTTGTATATCAGGCTCTTGGAGTTAATGCTCGGTTTGGTTTAAAACATAAGATAGGATGTCACAAGTTTCCCATGAAATTGGGTGAGTATGGATGTCAACATTTGGTAGGAACAAAGGTGGTTTGCAGTGAGTTGATACAATTGAAGTTGGGTTTATACACAGCTCGTAAGTATTTTGACCCGAAGGGTAAGATGTATGCCTTGTTGCCTTATGTGTTTGATAAGCATTTCAATTTGTTAGAAGATTTCTAGAGTGATCGACAAGATGATTATGACTTGAGGAAAAAGAATTATGAGAGGTTATCTGTCTCACTCATGGTAGAACTTGGAGTCAAAAATGAAATTCCTGACACTTTAGTGGATGATGGAGTTGTATTGGATCCATCTTATGAGGCTTTAAACATAGGAACCAAGAGCCTGGATCCAATTGATTGGGACAGTGAAGAAACTATTGACATAAAGTAAATAGGCAGAACAATTTTGTATAGAAGTGTTCACTGGTTAATGTTAAGAACCAAAGCTCCTCAAGGACCAGCTCCTAAAAAGGGGAAGGGGTATAAGAGACTTAAAAGGAAGAAACCTCCCAAGGATCCTTTGGAGTTCTTTCCCCCAAACATTGAAGAGATAGAACTTGAAGTAGCAGGGGATGAAGAGGAAACAAAAGAAGGGGATGTTCAAATAGGATCGTTTGTTTCAACACCTACATTAGGTGAATCATTTGCACAAGTCCCACTTGAAAAGAAGCACAGTGAAGAAGTCAGAAAGGGGGCTCTTCATAGTATGGCTGAAACTGCAAAAGGAAAGGAAGTGGAGAGGGAAATTCATGATGTTGGAACGGATTCAGAGGCGACTATGTTAGAGAAGGACTTGCAAGAGAATATGCCTCTAGAGGAGGATACTGAACAGGTAACGACACAATAAGAGCAATGGACATTTTTTGAAGAAGTTAGAAAGGATGTTGAGGCAAAAGCAAGGAAGATAGAGGAGAAAAATGTCATGAATACCGAGACTGATTCCGTACTATAGCAGCAACAAATTGAAGAAAAATCAAGAACTGATGAAGTAGAGAGACAGAAAAGGCAACAAGAACATGAACTCAAGGTTAAAGAAGAAAATGATAAATTAGAGCTGATACAAAAGATTCATGACCTTGAGGAGGAGAAGGCAAGAACTCAGAGAGAGAAAGAAGTCTTGGAGGCCAAGTTGAAACTTGTTGAGGAAGCTTGCCAAAAATAAGAAGAAGCAAAGGCAGAAAATCTTAAGGCCTTAGAGACAGAAAGGTTAGAGAAAGAAATACTAGAGGCTTTAGAGAAGGAAAAGTTGGAAAGGGAAGCTCTAGAGAAAGAAAAATTGGATAAGGAAAGAATAGATTAGAAAAGGAAAGATTGGAAAGGGAAAATGTGGAGAGAGATCGATAGCCAGAAGAAAGGTTGAAGAAGGAGGAAGAAGATAAGAAAATACAAGAACAAAAAGATAGCGAAGAGGCTGAAAAGCTTGTGCAGATGCATGTGTTGCAAAAATAGCAAGAGGAACCAAGGGTTGATTCTCAATCCTGGGTAAATATGCAACCACCTTCTACCATTACTTCTTCTTCCACTGTGATAAATACTACTCCAAGTGCTCCCACTTGGTTAAAATTAGATCTACAGAAAAGGGCAGTAACACCTTCACAACCTATCAATTGGGAGGATATGATGAAGGAGATTGAACAAGAGAGGCCTAAAAAGAAGGCCAAGATCCTACATTCTACTAAACTCATGGACAAAGGAGAGATTGTTGCTAAGTGTGCCATACCAATGACAAAAAAGGAGGTAGGGGACATGCAGTTAACAGATTATTAGTTGAGTACTGTCAACTTAGGAAGGCCTACTAGGAATCAGTAGATGAACCTAATTGATGTGGTGGCTTCAACAACTAAGTCAAGAATGTTAAGAGATAAACAGAAAAAAGATGAGCTTAAGGCTCAGTTGGATCAATTGCATTCATTTTTGAAAAGTGTCTCCTCTTCGAGATCACTATAGGTAACGAAAATTGAGACTCCAATTTTGTTAAGCAAAAAGGAGGTAGATGACTTAGTGTAGGTAAGAGGCAAAGCAGAGATGGTAGATAGATGGGTAGACAAATTGAATTGAGAATTAGGTGAAGTTTTGGTCGAGGGTTTTGAGGTTTACAAAGGAACAAAAGAGTTGATAAGAGAAATGAAACAATATATAGAAGCATCGAAGAAACAGGAAGAGGAGTATAAAGAGTATAGTCAGAAATTGGAGAAGGTTAATACATTGCCTTTGATTACTCTTCTTGAACAGTCAATACTTGAGGAGGATAATACAGATTTTTTGGAAAATACTTCTCGTATACTCTGATTCAGAACAAACTTCTTGTGTAAACATAGGAATGAGATCGATGGATGTTGTTAATAATCTGACTGAACAATTTGAGGAGCTGGAGGTGGTTATTGCTATCATAGTAGATGTTAATGTATTAACCAAGGAAGGCATGCCTTTGAGTCAGATAAAAGAGAAATGGGATGAAATATTTAGAGGACTCATGCAGAAAGAAGATGATGGAGAAGATTTGATGATAGATCAACTAATGGATGTCAAAGAAGAGATAAAATCTGCTAGAAGAGAGTTGACAAAGATAAAAGGTATGAGAGGGTTTGCTGTAGCAGAATTGGAGCGGATTAAATTTGAAGACAGTTGGGTTGACGGGCCAGAAATAGATATATTACAGCAAGTCTTCGCCAATTACGATGAGTTCATTGTAGACCTAGCTTCACATGCATAGATCTCTTGCATGCATGATTTTCTTCTTCTTTGCATGTTGCATGCAGCACTGACAGTTTTGAGGTGCATGGCATGTTTCTCTTCTATTTTTCTATTCTCTAGTTTAATTAAATGTCTAATGTAAGAACTCAAGATCAAATCGATCTGAGTTTCCAAGAAATTTTTGTTCCTAAAAGGGTGGATGACTTAAAATAGAAGTGGAGTTGAAATTTTGTATATCTATAAATACCTTGTGGGTATCATATTGTAAAGGTTGGCTAATTGAGAATAGAATTGGCTTACCTGATATTAGGAGATAGAATTTTGTAGTGATTACTGAGATACATTGTTACTAGATACTTTACAATTAATAAAATTATAGGTTTACGCAATATGGTGTTAGAATTGGGTTGTTTTACTTGATAAGGCTGATAAGTTATAATCTATATGTATGCCAGTGATTGTGCTGAAGCATAAAATTTTCTTAAGTGATGAAAGTCATTTGAAGGAATCAGATTTAAGGATTATCTTGTTAGATTGTCATTGAATTAAATTTGTTGAAGTTTGTTGATCTATGATCTTGGCAATGAATGAATGTGGGTTCTTTTGAAATCTTTGAAGTAGTTGTGATAGGCAAATTAAAATAAGCACCTTAGATGCATACAATGGTATAGATTATTCTATGAATTGTATCATGCTTTGGTTTTCTTGATCTAATTGAAAAACATTCATTGTTGAAGATATATGTCCAGATGTTAGATGAGTTTTTTTCATGTTTTACCGGTTTCCCCTTTGATCTATCTTTTTCTTTTTTTTGAAACCCCTTTGATTTACTAAAAAAATAGTTGAGTAAAGATGAGTTATTGCTTGCATTCTTTGTTACCAGCACAGGCCCCTTGAACATTATAGTTGCATGAACTGATTGAGTGACACTAGACAATTGAGAACCAACTACCAGGACTTTGGGAGTTAGGCTACTATATGTTGTCTTTCTTTTTCAAGAGAAATAGAGTAGAAATATTTTGTTTTAACGTTGTTTATTTCATTTTCACCATCAACAGAAATTGGCACTAGAAGGAGGGCCTAAAAGAACAAGTTGGCTCACATTGTGTATTTCTCACCGGAGAAATATGGGAGGATCCTTAGATCCTCCACTAATCCTGAACCATTTGAAGAACTTCAAACCCCGATTAGACCTAGACCCCATGCTCGTAGGATCTTGATACCTACCTTACCTCCACCGATTACTCCACTTTGATTCCCACCAAATCCATCTACACCACCACCTGTTCCACCTACATCACCATCGCCAAGTAGGCCTGAGTCTCCACCAATTCAGCCTATATCACCACCTGCTCAACCAATCCCATAGATGGCTTACTTTGTGAATAATCCCTCTTCGTTAGGGACTATTCCAAGGAATCCATGATCTACCAAAGAACCCAGAAAAGTTTTGTCCTAAGTACATGCATGGAGAATCGAGAAGTGTTGAGGAGCGCATACACACCTTCAAATATGCTTGCACAAGAGCTCAGGTTGCTCATCAGGATGTGGTATGTAGACTGTTTCCTTACTATTTGGGAGATATGGCATATAACTAGTATTTAAATTTGCCTCGAGGATCTATCCTAGGTCGAACAGATTTAGAAAATGCATTCATTAATCAATTTTGGGTTTATGTAGACCCTGCCATTTTATACCACCAGTTTGCCACAATAAGAAAGGAACATCATGAGCCATTACTGTTGTTCAATACTAGGTTCCAAAGAATGTTTCGTAGGTTGCAAGACCCTTATCTAGTAGTCAAGGATATTTCCATACAGGCATATTTAAGAGTTGTTGATCCTTTAATTGGTCTATTCTTGCAAAGAACATATCAACCTAATGAAATAGACTCTTTGTCTAAATTTTATCATTTGGCCATCAAGTTGCAACAACGGATAAGTCTGCAACCAGGAGGTCTAGGAGTAGCTCTTCCTCCCATGAATTACCCGATACCCAATCCACCATTATACAACACTGTCTCAGGGATGTGTTATTCCCAATATGGACCTGTGTCTGAGATACAAGCTCCACCTACTATTCCCTTCTTTGGTAATGGCATGCAAGATTCTCCCCAACAACCTCAAAATCCACAACAACAAGCAGGAGGATCAACCCATGTTCATTCCCCAGCCATAGTACAGAATGTGCAGAATGAGCAAACTATCCAACTGACTAGTGAGTTAGAGACTCTTAAGAAGACTCTATCTCAAATGTCTAATGACATGGAACAACTAAGGCAAAATCCTCCCCACAACCAAAATCAAAATTACAACAATTAGGGAGGTTATAATAATCAGGGTAATTATTCTAATCAGAGTGGGAACCAGAATGCCAATCAAAGCTTTCAAGGTCAAAATTCCTATAACCAGAATTACCAAAATCAGAACATAGGGTATAACCAGAGGTACAACAGCAACAACAACAACAACAATAAGTAGTGGAATATTGGCCTAACAATGAGGGAGCTCCCCATAATTATCAGTCAGCCGAGGAGAGACCACATACTGCTAATGTTGTTGACCTCAACTTTATGACTAATTAGTGTAGGCCACATGATACTGCAACACATTACGAGGTTAACTGCCCTGAAATGGAAAAGATTGTGAAGATTGCACATGTTGGTGCCCATCCTCCAGTAGGAAATTCCAATCACGATAATGGGCCAGTCAGCACTGCCATGACTTATGAAACCATTGAAGAAAAATATCAGTTCCCTATTGTGAACCCCAATTTGATACATGCATAAACAAAGCAAACAGACATAATATTAGATCAATATGCAAGTTAAAACTAGGATTCCCCATGAAATCCATTTACAAATATTCAAAATAGGAAAATGAAAAACAAACATATAAAACTAAATAAATCCTAATTTAAACAAGTGCAAACTCTTGATCCCATGGGGGAGTTGGTGCCAATGAGATGTTACAATTGGCCCTTTCCCAACTCCTTTGTGTGATTGTTGATGATTGGTCCACTTGATGATGAAGAACAATGTGAGTTCTTGAGAAAACCTGTAATAACCTAGCTAAGATCTTGATAAAACTAGATGAAATGGCTATGCTTGGAGATGGATTTGAGTATAGTAAGTTTACTGAAATTATGGATGTTAGAATGAGAGGAAGAGTCTCTCATTTATAGATTCCAATCTTGAAAGAATGAGTGAAAATAAGCAATGTGGAATAAAAGATAATCCAATGGCATTGTGCCACTTGTCCACATGTGATTGGAGGAGGAATGAGCACATTTTGGTCAATATGCATGATAAATGCCATTGGATTCAAATTTGAATTTTGAATGTGACATGTGAGAGGGAAAGAGAAATGGAGTTAATGTCACTTGGCTCAAGGCCAAGGACATGTAAGAGGTCTTAAATGCCTTGTTGGAAGGACTAAGTCCACTTGGATTTTTGAATTCAAATGAGGGAATATTCCCTTTTGATGCTTTGTGAGGGAAAATAGAGAATTAAATAAATCAAAGTAATTGATTTATTGTGCAAGTTGCATTCTCTAGAGGATTTTAGTGAGAGAGATTAGCTTAATCAAGGTTTTGATTATTTTAATGAAGAATTAGGTGATGTGACAATTTAGACTTAAATTTATGAATTGATTTAAATCAAATTGAGAGGAAGGGTTTAATTAAATAAATGATTTGATTTATTTAACTAAGGAGGGAAGTATTAGATTAAATCAAATAAGGTTTAATTTATTTAATTTAATAAGAGGACTTTAGAGAATTTAATCAAATTAAAAGATTTATTTAATTAAACAGAAATGTAAGGTTAATTAAATTAAATTGATTAATTTAATCAAAGGAGGTGATAGACTTAATCAGATAAATGACAATTCATTAGATTAAGGGATAGAATTATGATAAAATGTTGAGAGTGTGATTTTAGAGGAAATGATGTTAGTGATCAGGATCAAGTGTGCCAAACTGGAAATGTACATTTTCCATGTCTACGTTTTGCCCCTCTTTGAAGCAATGTACTTGTTGCATTGATTCAAAGAATAAACTGCTATGATCAAAAGTTCAAAATTTCTTGATTTTTTTAGATGCCCCACTATTGCCCCAATGAGAAGGATTATGCTGGTATACTGCCCCCTCAAGAGATCGAGCAAAAATGTACAATTTTCTGATCGAGATCGTGATAAAATGCGAGAGGAGTGGTTCTATTGATCAGAGGACGAAAGATAATTCTTTGATGTAGACAATTCTGATGATGTATAGACAGTCATCGGCCATGGGTAGCCTCGTGTATATTTTGATACAACACACTGATCTTAGATAGAAATGGTAGTAAAGATAGAAGAATAAGAAGAATAAGATGGATGGAAGGAGGATCCACACAAGCCTACAGTATGATGATGATGATTTGCATTGCTAGGAATTGGGATTTTCAAAGGGTCAATTACTTTATGTTTGATAACACACATACGTATGATGCATCAAGGTATAAAGAACCAGGATGGCATTGTACCTAGTGTGATGGACTCTGACTTGACAATCAGATAGGAGTGCTCTTATTCACACTTGACACACAGAAACCTTGCTAGGACGGACCCAACAAAGCACGTATTCACCAAGTTATTTTACAAGAGTATCCAACAAGCACAGCAGATAAAAAAAAGATAACGATCCTTGCCCCATTCCTTTCTCTCTAAACCTGTTTTGTTTAGGCATCATCGAGTGGTCCTAGGAATGAGCACAAAATAAGATAAGTCAAAAAGACCAGATAAAGTAAACAAACAAGCTAATGTTCTTTATACCGCTAGCCAAGGCTAAACTATTGTGGGGTACCTGATGCTTATGTCCATCCCAGGAAAGCTTCATCCTAGGACATGTAGTGATCAGGGTTTTGGTGGGATTGATTTGGGTGATAAGCTATTGATATTTCGATTTGACCAACCCGCTTGCTTACTGATTTAGACTTTCGAGACTTTGATGATTAAGTTCACACTTTTTGAACTTGCTAGACTTGCTTCTGATTGACTTCCCAAAGGGTGAAGACGATGATTGATTTATTATGAGTGATGACAATTGCGGGTGAAAGCGAAATGAAATGGATGCACCATTTTGGATTTTCGGATATTTTGAGGCTATTTTTGGTATTTTGAGGATGTTTTACAAATGTTTTTGGTATTTTCACATGTTTCAATGTTTTTGGTATTTTGTGTCTCGAGGACCAATCAAGGATGGCCTTGCCTAAGTTCCAGCTCAGAGATGACGTAGTTCGTACTAGCGATGAACTAACTTGATGATAAGATGGACAAATGGATTGTCCTTTTTATTGCTTAAAGGACTGACCTAAGATGTAGACTAGATGGGCAAACGGATTGCCAATGCGACAGATGCCTAAAGGACTGACCTTACTATAAAATAGATGGGCAAACGGATTGCCAATGTGACAGACGCCTAAGGATTGACCTAACTGTCTCGGGGGATGATCAAAGATCAACCTTGCCCACGTTCAAGCTCAAAGACGACATAGTTCGACAAGGTGAAAACTGACAAGACTCAATGATGAATTTTTTGAGGATTTTCTGATATTTCCACATGTTTTTGGAGTTTTTTGATGATTTGGATTTTTTTGGACTTTTGCATGATTTTGACAATTCGGATATGGATATGTGATAATATCAGTGGTTTGTTTTAGGATTTTGTTGAAAACCAAGGTTAATGTTGATCAATCAGATTGATGGATTGATAGTTTGACTAAGTGTGTTAAGTCAAACAAAGATGATAATGCACTTGTAAAATCTAGGAAGTTGTGTTATCCTAGAGTAAATTTGTACAAAATTGGATGGTTTAACTAAGTGTGTTAAGTCAAACGAGGTGATTATGGATTTAGTAATTTGGCTAAGTGTGTTAAGCCAAACAAAGATGATAACGAATTTGTAAACCCAAGGAAGTTGTGTTATCCTAGAGTAAATTCACGCATACGATGATAGTTTGACTAAGTGTGTTAAGTCAAACAAGGTGATAATTGATTGGATTCAATCGATCAAGATTGATGAAGCTTGATTTGGAACAAAATTATTTTGATGATTTGATGTGACGCTGAAGTACACATTAGATGCAACTAATATGGATTGCTTGGATTGATGTTTGACGAAAGATAAAGCTTGATAAGGAACGTCTTCTTTCCAAAATATGTCATGGGCTAGTGAGTTGGATTTGTGCTCTCAAATGATTTGACCAATTTGATTTCATGTGTTTCCAATGTTCGGATCACCACATAAGTGTGAAGATACAAATCAAGATTTATTCTCGAAGCAAGATGAAAACATCTACCCCCAATGTCTAGCAATGTTTGAATAGCCATGGGTGGATTCTTGGATCGATATAATAAGCATGCAAAAGATGCCAAAGATTATCTTGTGACAAGATAAGGTATTTGAACAGAGGAATGCTCATTTGGATAATGCTTCAAGGCTTAGATATTGTTGGGTAGTATAGGACCAATGAAAATGACCCATGTCAAGATGACTACCATAAGCAAGTGTAAAGTGTGCACCAAAATTTTCCAAGATCAAGATAACTTGGAGTATGGATGCATATGGATGAAAATGGATTGCATAAACGGTTCATGGATGAATGGATTTACATGGGTAAGATGGAGGGAATGCTGGATTTATTATGGATGCGATAAGATGCTTTCTTCTTAATTGACGCACGTAGATGCTCAATCTACTCATGACGCCTATTTGCTAGGTTTTCATCATGGTACTTGTCCAAAGCGCCACCGAAGTGGTTTTCACTAGAGGACAATTTTTTTCTTTATTGTTTTCAATCCTTTTTCTGATTTTTTTGGATTTTTTGATTTTTTTGTATTTTCTGAGAGATTTTAAGCTGATGCTGAACCACCTCATGGTGCTAATGTTGGTACTGATGTTGATGCTTCTATCATAGTGTTCCATCAATATCCTACTTGAAGAATTTGTTTGCCAAGATACATGCACATGAATGCAACTTTTGAGATCCCTAATCTGTTTTGTTGATACCAGAGTTAACTCTGTCGTTGTGCGCACATCGTGATAGAGTGCCTTCTGAAGCCTTACGATGAAGGGTCGCTACCAATACATGGTCAATGTCAGAATTTTATATCATGCACGGAGGCGTGGATGGAGTGTGTTTAGGTATAAAAGATGGATTGGTTGACAGTTTGGAACCTTTGACTCTCCAAACTTGCTAAGATGAGCAGTAATGGGTGGATATGGAAGTGTGCATGGAATTAGGACCAAATTCTTGATACATTTTGTATGTCGCTTGACAAGCATGTTTTTTCCTTTGTGGACATCTTTGTTGGATATGCATCCCCTTTTGATTTTTCCCCATATTCTCTTTGACTAATGGAGTTTGATAGGGATAGTCTTTCTTTGTATTTTTTGGTATCCACTTATATTTGATTTGTCCTTCATGCTTCTTAGCTTCTTTTTCTTTGATAAAATTCTTCATGCTTTGATTCAAGTCTTTCTTTTGACATTGGTCCCAATTTGTGGATGGGGTTATGGGTGGGTGAATATTCGTGACATGGTGGGTCGTAGTATTGGCATTGGTTTCATCATAAGGATTCTTCGTGCTCCCTATGTTGATGTTTGCTCAAGATGAAGCTGCCCCCAATTTTGTGGAAGTATTTGTGATATGTTTATATCCCTTGGTTGTCACATAACCAAGACCTTGATGCTTAGGATTGCCAATAATCTGCACTCGTTCTAGGATACCCTGTTCATGTAGACCTAATCCTCTGCCTTAATAATTCATCTGCTGAAAAAGTTTATTTGCAATAGGATATGATTTACCTTGGAAACAAGGTGTTGATCCTTCTCTGCTCTGTGGTGGATCTTCAAAAGTGATAGCTTCCTTATTGATAAGATAATTTCCCTTACCAAAGGTGAGTGATCCAAGTTTATAAGTGAGAGGATCCTCCATATGTGGGATGACTTTCTGATTGATATCTTCAGCTTGATCTTGTGAGATATCAGATTGTAGTGCTTCTTCAAGAAGTGTTGATGATTCACTTTCCACACAAAAGTCTTCCACATGAACTTCACAGGATGTTTTTGATTCACGACTTATGTAGAAGCCTTTTTCATGATTTTTTTCTGATATGTCTCCACATTTTTCTATATCTTGATCATGTGTACAAATGTTAGGACTAGGAGACTCTTGTACCTTGTTAATGATGTCAAGAGTATGAGACTCTTGTTTTGAATGAAGATCATCTACATGTCCATCCAAAGAAAGCATCTTATGGGTAGATGGAGGAGTATGTCCTATGTGGATGTGGTCATCTTGTATGGATAGGAGAGTGTCCATTATATCATTGTAATAGCTTGGAGATGCAAATTCTTGATCTTGAATGATTTCAGAATTTCTTTTGACATGCTTTGGATCAAGTTCTTGACATGGGTCAATTTCAAAGAATGGATTGCTTTCTTGGATATCTTCACTAGGCATAGGAAGTTTCTCAAATGTTATGAGGTCAAAATATGTCCATATGTTTTGGAAAGGATCATTGTTAGACCTTGGTGAAAGATGTTCATCATGCTTTGGAGTGAATTATTGAGATATGTCCTCTAACTTATTAGGCGATGTAGAGACATCTTCAAGATTATCATTGGTCAAAGGATCTTGATAATCATTTTGAATGATTGTGGTGGGAATCAGTTGCAAGCTTTGTTGTGGGATTAAGGCCTATGTTTTCTGCAGAGCCAACAACGCTTGTTGTTGGTCATGTTGTTGTGCCAATAATGCCTTGTGTTGAGCTTGTTGTTGAGTTGCTTGTTGATGGAGTTCTTGCAATAGTGCTCAGAATTGTGTTTGCTCCTATTGAGCCTGGTGCTAGGCTTGAGCTTGAGCCTGTGCTTGTTGGTCTACTTGAGCCCCTTGTGCAATTTGTGTAGTTTTTTGAGCTTGTGCAACTTGTGCGGCTTGTTGGTTTTGGATCGCCTTTTTGTGAGAAGCTTCTTGAGCGGCTTGTAACATGATGGAGAATGAATTTTTCATGTTGTGTTTTGGAAGTGATGGTGGTGGTGGGTTGGGGATGGTGTTGATTGTTGGGGTGAGTGGAATGATCACATTGATTTCCAAGGTTTGAGTGGTGAATGGTGTGATTGAGATTCTTGGTCCTTGAGACACTTGAGAAATGGTAGATGTGTTAACCGTTGGGGTTGCTTAGATGGTTGCCATTTTTTGTTGCGATATTGTTGGCAAAATGAGAGGATTTGGTATGATATTTTGATTTCGCATGATATATTGAAATTGAACATTTTTGTGGTTGGGAATCATATTGCCTTGATTTAGGTAACTTTTGATTTTTCATGGTGTTACCTTGACTTGAATCAACATATGGAGTTTCCAATATATTGCTAGGATTTTGAATAACATTAGGGGGATTTGCAAGCATATCTATCCCAAAGTTCACCAAGTGCAGATTCGAAATGGTCATGTTTGACAAACTTGTCTTTGGAATGTATGGATTTGGTGGGATAATGTTGTTTGGAAAACTCATGCATTGAGTGTTTGGTTGATAGATTTGCAAACTTGGACTTGGATTTAAATCTATCATTGGGAAAGGTGTTTCAAACTTTAGATTGGGCATACTCACATTCGTATCATTGAAGTTTGGAGGAGATAATTATGCCATGTTTGAATTGAATAAATGTGAGTTTCGATAATCAATTGGTTTTGTGAGACTTGGATAGTTTGGTTGACTTGGATTACTCATGATGTATGAGTCAAGTTTGAATTCCATTTTTTTTCTTGTGTTGTGATATTGTTGCGAAAGTGAACCTTTAAGGTGTTTAGGACCAATGATGAGATGAAAGATGAAAGGGGTGAATGATATGGGTGTTTAAAATTTTAAGAACTTTGGATCAATGCTAGACTTTAGGAATTGATTTGATTTGATTTTGATGATAGTTTTACTAGGTGTGTTAAGTCAAACAAGATGGTGAATTTGTAAACCCTAGGAAGTTGTGTTATCCTAGGGAAAACTTGCATAAGAGAATGAATTGGCTAAGTGTGTTAAGCCAAATCAAAGTGATCATGAACTAGTAGACCTCAAGAAGTTGTGTTATCCTAGAGGCAAATTTTTTCAAGAAGATTGATAATTTGACTAGGTGCATTAAGTCAAACAAGGTGATTTTGATTTTCCAAAAGGCTAGCATAAGTGATGTTGCAAAGTTCCAAAATTTGTTGGTGAGATGGGATTTGATTGATTTTTGGATGGATGAAGTGTTTGAATTGATCCTAGATGACCCTATGAGGACTTACTTACAAGACCAAGGTGATGAAGAACATACTTTTCCCTAGAAGTAATTCAAACCAAAATACCAATGTTTGCATGGAAACCAAATGAATCAAAAGGGACCAAGCACATGTATGGTTCAATTGTCTTTTATCTTGTTTATATTTGGTTCTTTTTACCACAAACACTTTCTTGATTTTCTTCTCAAACTATGTGTCTAATGTCCCACTTTCGTTCTCATCCCACAAGGTCCATTGTGTGGAAATCGAGGAAAATAGGGAAAAAATTCCTTATGTTTAACTTGTTGAAAACAAATGATGGTAGAATTTGTGCACTTAGAAACCTCTAGGAATATGATCCCTAGGGAAAGCAAGAGTGTCCAAATTTGTCAAAGGTATTTGTTTCGCACAAAGTGTTTGAAATTTGAAGGTCTTGTGTATGTTTGTTTTCAAATGTTTTGAGGACCAAGAAATGTGTTCTTTTCTTTCAAACACTTTTACAATCCTAGGATGATGAGGCTATATCTTGTTGGGTTCCCACTTGGATAAATCCAGCTACGCATATCTTGTGTGAATGGATAAATGCTTGACCACACTGGCTCCCCTCCACGACACTCACTTATTTGGGTCAACCAAGCATTAGTACCCATGAATCTCCCATGGCATACTTTCCATTTCCACAACAAGACCACATGTATAATGTGTGGAGGCTTCAAAGGACATGACCTTTTGCACCAACAAGATAGACAAGGTTTTGGCCTTTTTCTAAACAAAGGGTTCTAATGCGGGCATTTCATTTGTGGGGGATTATCCAACATTGTCGAGAGTCCATTGTTGTCCATCTCATCGGAATAATCCTCATGATTCTTGAACTTTCCTCAAGAATCCACACTTATATAATGGTTGGAAGTCAATTGGCTTTAGCGTGTTCCCGGTTGGGTCGTTCCTTTAGGTGAGTACTTTTTCCCACAAGGCAGGCCCTCTAAGATAAACAATAGCGAACAAACATTATTCATAGTTTGATCAACCTTTGTTTAAAAATAAAAGGAGAACACTAGCAATAAGTCTATTCACACTCGCATGTTTTGTTCAATTTTATTTATCCAAATTGAAGTGTGGAGGCAATCCTTTATGCAACTTAGTGTCACTAAAAAGACTTTTGATTCTCAAGATCGTCATGAGGTGCGAGAGAAGCACATACACATTTTAAAGTGACACTACTTTGCAAAAAGGTTTGCAAGACACAAAAAATACATGTTCATTTTAATTCCCTCAAAGCAATGATGAATTCTTTTTAAACACCAAAAGAAATGTGAGATTGTTTTGTTTAATTATTTAACCTTTAAACAAAATCTAGTATGTTTGTCTAAGGTTCTGTTTAGCCCCTTGGCAACTTTTGAAAAGAAAATTTTATTGTTTATTTTAGAACCCAAAATAAATTAGTGAGTCCTAAAGAGCATGAAGGTGACAAAGTCCTTAAAAGGGGATTATAAGTTCCCCCAAAGTGTTTAAAAACGCTTGTTACAAACATGTGATAATTATTTTTCTTTCATTTACATGCTCCATGATCCTTTAAAACCTGCAATACAAGCTTCAAATGTTATATAAAATCAAGAAATAAGAAGATATGAGGGTTAGATAAAAGATTAAGCATATAAACCCTAAAACATAGACAAAGTTTCATGGTGTTTTGACATTAGGTGAAAGTTTGAAAATTTTAACTCTATCAAAATTGAGAAACACCTACACCATTGGATATCTTATGAAATTCTACCCCATTTAAAAAAAAAAAATCTTCGAAAAAGACTAAAAAATGACCAAGATATGGTCATTTTAAAATTGGGTGAAAAAATAAAAAATCATTTGCGGCACCCTTTGGGAGCGGTGTTGTTTGCAAGTGCAGCACTATATAGCACCACGCGGTTCTCTGGGTGGGGTACTCTGTAGAAATAGTGAGCGCAAGTGCGGCGGAGTTTACGGGTGCGACGGAGTTTGAAATAAGGTGGTGTTATATAGCACCGCACCTGCAAATGCGGTGCAATACAGAGCCGCGGACCTGTAACCTACAAAAAATTAAAAATTAAAAATTAAAAAAAATAGAATTTTCAAAAAAACATGATTTGAACTCGAGATTTTCCCTCCTTCTAGCACCAAAATGTGAACCCTAATTTGATACCTACATAAACAAAGCAAACAATCATAATATTAGATCAATATGCAAGGTAAAACTAGGATTCCCCATGAAATCCATTTACAAATATTCAAAATAGGAAAATGAAAAACAAACATATAAAACTAAATAAATCCTAATTTAAACAAGTGCAAACTCTTGATCCCATGGGGGAGTTGGTGCCAATGAGATGTTGCAATTGGCCCTTTCCCAACTCCTTTGTGTGATTGTTGATGATTGATCCACTTGATGATGAAGAACAATGTGAGTTCTTGAGAAAACTTGCAATAACCTAGCTAAGATCTTGATAAAACTAGATAAAATGGCTATGCTTGGAGATGCATTTGAGTATAGTAAGTTTACTGAAATTGTGGATGTTAGAATAAGAGGAAGAGTCTCTCATTTATAGATTTCAATCTTGGAAGAATGAGTGAAAATAAGCAATGTAGGATAAAAGATAATCCAATGGCATTGTGCCACTTGTCCACATATGATTGGAGGAGGAATGAGCACATTTTGGTCAATGTGCATGATAAATGCCATTGGATTCAAATTTGAATTTTGAATGTAACATATGAGAGGGAAAGAGAAATGGAGTTAATGTCACTTGGTTCAAGGCCAAGGACATGTAAGAGGTCTTAAATGCCTTGTTGGAAGGTCTAAGTCCACTTGGATTTTTGAATTCAAATGAGGGAATATTCCCTTTTGATGCTTTGTGAGGGAAAATAGAGAATTAAATAAATCAAAGTAATTGATTTATTGTGCAAGTTGCATTCTCTAGAGGATTTTAGTGAGAGAGATTAGCTTAATCAAGGTTTTGATTATTTTAATGAAGAATTAGGTGATGTAACAATTTAGACTTAAATTTATGAATTGATTTAAATCAAATTGAGAGGAAGGGTTTAGTTAAATAAATGATTTGATTTATTTAACTGAGGAGGTAAGTATTAGATTAAATCAAATAAGGTTTAATTTATTTAATTTAATAAGAGGACTTTAGAGAATTTAATCAAATAAAATGATTTATTTAATTAAACAGAAATGTAAGGTTAATTAAATTAAATTGATTAATTTAATCAAAGGAGCTGATAGACTTAATCAGATAAATGACAATTCATTAGATTAAGGGATAGAATTACGATGAAATGTTGAGAGTGTGATTTCAGAGAAAATGATGTTAGCGATCAAGATCAAGTGTGCCAAACTGAAAATGTACATTTTCCATGTCTACACCTATGCAAGGAGATAATGAGCCAGAGGAAGATGTATATGATGTTCAAGCTTTTCTGTCCAAAGGAGGTCACTTTCTGAGAAATCGGAATAAGGGCCCATTCACTACATCTACACCCCCCAATAACATGGTCCCACTTAACCAAAATGCAGATAACAATCCACCAACACCAAAGGGACCTTCTGATTCTCAGAATAGAGGTAATCCACCTCCTTTTCCTAAATATCAAGTTAGGAATGATTCAGAGTTTGATTTCATTGCAAAATTACAGAGGCAGAAGACATCACTGTCTTTCTTTGACATCATGAAGTGGTGCCCAGCTCAACAGGAGGTGGTATTAAAAGCTTTGGAAGAGGCGGATCGCCTAAAAGGGAAAGGTAAAGTGACTCCAGCAAAGGAGACAAATGTAGCTATTTATAAAGGTAAGACCAGTACCCCACCTTTCCTGTTAAGTTTGAGAATCTTTGGAAAGAATTTGCACAATTGTTTATTAAATTCTGGAGCATCGGGAAATGTCATGCCTTTTTCAATTTGTAAGAAGTTAGGATTGAGTCCTATCCCAACCAATAAAAAGGTGATCCAGTTGGATAAGACCAAAGTCAATGTTGTGGGTGAATTAAAGAACATGCATGTGCAGGTTGGATCAGACCCAAGGATCCAGACCTATATAGATATCCAAGTAGTTGATATCCTAGAAACATATGGTATGCTTTTAAGTCAGGAGCTAATGAAAAGCATTGGGGGATACCTCTCCTTGGATTTCTCGCACATGTGGTTACCATGGAAAGGAGTTGCCACACAGATAAGAATTGAAAGTGAATCTAGGCTCAAACACATGATCACAGAATATGATGCTTCAAATGAAGTAGCATTCTTTGAGACTTGTTGATGGTGTTTTCTGCATAGCAACAACTCAGACATAATATAATATCCTATCTCTCTTGAAAGGTAAATCTCTATGGAAAAGAGATAACCCCAAGGTCTCTAATGTCAGGTCTTGACAATGCAATAAAACAACTCAGATATAATGTGAAAATGTTGGTAATCACAAAGGGACCTTACTACAAGCAGAACTAGATTTCAAACTTATCAGATATAAGCAATAGATTGATACCCTCAAACTTGATACAAATCAGATAATAAAGAAATAGAAAAAGATAAAGGTTTCCAGAGATAATCTTAAAACTACTTTTAATACTAAGATTGAAAATGCCAAAGGATAAGATGCTCAAATGGACCAATCTCTCATAAACTATCTTTTGCTTAACCCAGACGAATCTGCAACTCCACAAAAATAGTGCAATCTTCTAAGGTATTGAAGGATTTTCAAATCATGAACATTCATTCAGTCAACCTTACAGCAATTGAGATGAATAACTTTTCACAATTGAACTAAGCACAAATATAAGCCTAAGCTAACTTTGCAAAGCAGCTAGCAATCAACTAACTGCAAAAAGTATGGACTAGAGATCGCTACAACATTCCAAACATGAAATCCTAAGCATTATCAAAACATCTAACCATAACAATAAGCAATTTGAAAGATAGAATAACAAGAACCATGCCAGATGAGATTCCAAAAGATAGATACCAAACACAATATCTTTCTTATATTATTTCATCCAAGGTAGCAACAATCCCAATTGTTCAGTTACAACATTTGCTTTGAAAATAAACCCTAACTTGCTCGGATAAAACTATTCTCCTGATCTACCTATCCTTCTATCTCTATTCTCTAATTTTTTGTCTACTGTTCAAATGAGGCAACATGCCCACTTTTATAGAGAATCAACAAGATGGGTCGGCCCAAATTATAATTTTACAATAAAACATAACCTAAAATAGGTTGGCCCAAAAGAATAATTTGATCATATGAAATGTGCCATAGCACCAATTTCATCCAAAACCGCTAAAGTGTCAAAAGGTCAGCCCAATACATGTAAATTAATGAGAAGCACAAATATCAATGTAACTCTTATATAATCACTCCCCATCTTTGTCCTTATTTTTATCCTTTTCAGCATGTACGGCCAGCAAGACCCTATCCAACTCAGCAACCAGTGGCACAAGTAAAAACCTAATCCTTCTCTCAAGAATTTTGATATCTTCTTTTGCTTGTCCAACTGTACCATCCCAATCAGCCTTATTAGTCAAATATATGTCAATGACTACAATGTATGTTGTTGCATCATCCAGCTAATGTTCAGTGACTGGCCCTTCAGTAATTGGAGAATATACATCTCTCCACCATTCCCTAAGCTGCTCCAAGTTGAAATGCTTCAGAGCAAACTTCTTCCTTCCAGTCATGACTTCAAAGAATGCAATTCATTTGTCATACACATCAGTTAGAGCATCCTCTATTTGTCTTGCATGTTTATTGACCTTCTTTAAGGCCCTCTGTCTCATGAGAAGGATTTAAAACCACTCCCAAGGTTCAGAAACCCTTGGAAGAGGAAGAATCCCACATCTTACCAATTCACTCTCAGTGAATCCCATAATTGCAGTCACTTTCTAGAGTAGGAGGTCAGTATCTTCCTTATCCTAAGCCAACATAGTCTTCAGCAATGTCACCAACCTTGTAGCATCCCCTATAGTGGAAAAAATGCCTTTGATGGCCTCATCCCCTTTTGCTTGAACACATTGCAACCAAGTGACTGTAGCATGTGAGGTGCCCTTCATCTTTTCTAATTCGGAGATTGTCTCCTGGGGAAGGAATCCTACAAGAATTGTACCTTGAGGGCCAAAAATCATCTGTGTACCCCTATCATAATTCTTGGCACACTCTAGCACTAGCTCATAACATTGTACTGTAGAAGGAAAGCCTGCCACATGGGCCAATCCAGAGTCCACCATTCTCCTTGATAATAGAGGAAGGTTAGGTGCTGACATCTCAGCCTTGAATTCCTTGTAATCCCACATACCAACGTTCGTATCTGTAATTCCTGACCAAATTGAAGTCAACTTACTCTTAGGAACTCTTCTCTTCATGTCTAACTTAACCTTCTCTACATCTGAGATGGCAGATGCCTCTGCACCAAGGTCAATTGCCTTTCCTTTGCCCCAGACAGCAACATTTTGTCCTGAACTTGCCTGCAAGCACATGAAGATAGCACAAAATTAGATCCATCAAAAGCAATAAGTGCAAAAGATCATTATATCAAAGTTTGGGATTCAGCTCCCCTCGCGGATCCTGCACTAGGAAGGATTTTTGAGAAAATCCGGGCCAGGCGGATTCCAACGAACCAAACAAACTAAATCCCAAAATATCATTTAAATCAACAATTCAACCAAGGAAAAGCATTAAGAATACTTAGCATAAGCTCCTTAAGTTAATCAAATGTATTACAAAGATACCCACAATCCATAACCACTAAATTTAACAATTCCCAAAAATACCCGGAAGAATCCGTCGGAGATGGATTCTGGCAAAATCAACAACAATCCAGACTAACTCAGGGAAAATGAAGGGACACGAATTGTTCGGGAAAATTAGGATGGAATGGATTTTGGTGAAATCCAAATATAATAGATCAAAGCTTCATCATCGGTAAAATGACCCGACTGCGGACCTCAGGAAAATCCGGGTGGAACGGATTTTGGCGAAATCAAACGAAATCCAGCAGAAAGATGACAAAAGAAGAAGGAATAGGGCAATCGGGAAAATTTGAGGGAGGCAGAAATCCATGAAGACCTCAGAAACCCGAACCTATCCATATCTCGACTACTTTCATCAAAGCAATTCAAATAATTCTGGATCCAAGCCAGAAATTCGAAACCAACCTAACCTAGGACCTTAATGAATAAAACATGAATTAACGACCCACTTCTTAGCAATTTCGAGAACAAATGGCCATGCCCTAGGTTGGGAATCCTAAGTATCTACCATGAAAGCACAAATGACTCGGTGATTCACAAAAATGAAAAAACTTCAAAGCTACAATGAACCAAAGCTCAAACAAGAACCTACACTAGACCAAGCATAGACATTTGATCAATCAAAAACAAACTGGTGCACTAGAAAGAACCCCAAAATGCACGATGATGACGTGCACCCCGAAGGACCAAAAAACCATGAAACATTCCCAAGTAAAATGGTGAAAAGCAATCGAAACCAATAGAGAATAGGGTGTATATACATACCATGGAAGCACAATGGTTATGATGAAGGAAACCGATAAATCACCACCTGATGTAGACTGGATACAACCCACGCACTTCAAAAGCAAATGCACAACTCAAATAACCTCAAGGATCCAAATACCCAGCAAAATATCAAGAACCTTAATGGACAAGCTCAAATGATAGCAGATGCACAACTCAAAATATCGATATATCCAATCCTCAAAACCTCGTACAAACGCCATTAATGCACCTGACAAGACAGCCGCAACCACAAAGAATTTCAGGAATTTGACACAGCCACGGACTTCAGGGATTCGACATCATCACGGATTTTGGGGAAATCTGGGATGTGCGAACTTTCCCGAAAGTAGTGCGAAAGGTCGATTTCAGAGAAAAAGAGGCAACCGGGAGAATCTGACCCAGGCAGATTTTCTCTAAAATAGTAAAAAACCCGAGATAGAGCCAAAACTTCAAATTTTCAATACATCTCAAAAGAATGCCACTTCAAATTGGCAAGAAGGTCATTAAAGCACAAACCCAAGCAAGCAAAAAACCCCAAAAAGAAAGGGTCAAAACACCAAGAGCGAAAAAAGAAAGGGGGTCCCAACATTCAGTGGGGCGTGTGTGCAAAAAGTGCACAACAAGACTGAGATAGGTGTTTACAAACAAGAGGAAGTTCTTACTCTCTCTGTAGCTAGTCCTGATGATACGTTATCTTTAGAACACAATGACACAATGATTTGCATCAACCAACAGGTTCTGATAAGAAAATTACAACAAGATAAGCTGGTTTTAGGAGCATAAACTGATTTGAGTAGTTTATTGCTTCCTAATTGGCGTAGGATACATTATCGTAACCATTCAAAATTAACATGTCTATCATGCTTAGATATTCTAAGTCTTGTAGATCAACATCAACAAATATGTTAAGAGAAACAAGACCAGACCCCCATCAATGAGTTTTCCTTCCCAGTTAAGGATGCAACTATTCTTACATGGGCTAGTCTTTCTGAACAGGAAGGTCTTTCACAAGAAGAACAGACTCGGGTTGTTTGTTCTGAATTTCAAAATGAAGTTGAGATGTCCCAATTCCTATTTGATACACCTACCCCACATACTTTTCCAATACCCAAGGCATTGATAAGAAGCGAGTTGGATTGTAATTTGACCCAAGAGGGTGTTCAGGAAGTAATTCTTGGACAGGCTGAAAACATAGAAAAATCTTCAACTCAACTTTGTCCCAAGTTACATTATGATAAACAGCTAAAGTCTGAGCCACCACACATCTCAAGTAAGTCATCCCCTATTATTCCTAAGAATAAGGAACTCCTAGCCAAGGTTCAATTATGGACTCTTAAATTTGATGGTTCCAAATCTAAAGCAGGAAGTGGAGCCGGGGTTGAGTTAACTAACCCGAAAGGGAAGACTTACTTTGCTTCTTATAGATTGCAATTTGGTTGTACAAATAATGTGGCTGAATATGAAGCACTTGCACGAGGTCTTATGTTTGCTCATAAGAAGAAGGTTACTGCTCTCACAGTTATGGGAGATTTTGAGGTGATTGTATAGCAAGTACGTAGCCAATTTACATGTCACAAAAAAATATTGGCTGAATATAGAAATAGGGTTTGGAATTTAAATGAAGATTTTGATGCTTTTGGGATTAGTTTGATCCCTAAGGAGGCTAACCAAATTGCAGATGCTCTGGCTGTGGTTGCTAGTACATTAGAAGCGATGCAAGATTCTGATCTGAAGAGGTTTTTAGTTGAGTTGGTTTCAGTACTAGCTATTCCTGATAATGTTAGACACTTTCAGGTATTTGATGATGATCAACACATTTTAGCCTTTTTGGACAGTTCTAATGTATTTCAAGGACAAATAATTGATGAATCTGAACGAGATCAAGGAGATTGGGACCCCGAGAAAGAGAGTCCAAAAGGGATATTGGATTTAAAGAGTAATAGCATTCTAAAGGGAATGGTTGCTTTAGAAAGGATATTTGATTCAGATCCAAGGGCTCGTCAAAGGATTCCTACCGAGAGTGAGGGAGGATAGTATGAATCTGTTAATTTGACTCACTCAGGTCCAGAAAGGAATGTTCTTATAGGAAAAACTTGTCCTCAAGAAATTAAGGACAAGATAGTCAAGGTTTTGGAGCATAACATTGAAGCTATAGCTTGGAGTTATGATGATTTGAAAACTTTTGACACATCAATCATTACTCATACCATCCCTCTCAAGCCAGATGCCAAGCCTTTTCACCAAAAACAACGCCCTGTCAATGCTTTAATTGAATCCTTGATTCAAAAGGAGGTGCAGAAACTTGTATCTGCCAGAATAATCTTTCCGATTAGACATTCTACCTGGGTGGCTAATTTAGTTCTTGTCCGCAAGAAGAATGGTGAGATCAGGTTATGTGTGGATTTTAGGAATCTAAACAAGGCCTCTGAGAAAGACAATTATCCATTACCTTATCTTGATGAAGTATTACAAATGGTAAATGGGTCTCAGATGATGTCATTCTTGGATGGGTATTATGGATACAATCAGGTACTGGTTAGTCATGAGGATAGGATGAAAATTGATTTCACCACTAAAAGGGGAATATTTGCTTACAGGAGGATGCCATTTGGTCTCATTAATGTTGGAGCTACTTTTCAAAGGGCGATGGATGTAGCTTTCAAGGATCTAATAGGAAAATGTAATATCATTTATGTAGATGATTTAACCATCTTCTCCAGAAATAGAGAAGATCATGCTGGAGATCTGGAAAAGGTTTTAAAGAAATGTATAATTTATGGTGTCTCTCTTTACCCAAAGAAATGTCTATTTGGAGTTTCTGAGGGAAAACTTTTAGGTCACATTATCTTAGAGGAGGGGATTTCCATAGATCCTGACCGAGTGGAGGCCATATTGAAATTGACAAAGCCAGGAAGCAAGAAAGAAATGAGGTCTTTCTTTGGAAGGATCAATTTGGTTAGGAAATTTATAATAGGGTTTGCAAAGATTGTCAAACCCCTCAATGAAATGATGAAGAAGGATGCAAAGATTGAATGGAGTGAAGAGGCTAAGTCTGCTTTCATGTAGATTAAACAATTTATATCTGAGGCACATGTTTTGGCAAGTCCAGATTATCTAAAACCCTTTAAGAATGCAGAAGTAAGGTATTCACCACTAGAAAAACAAGCATTTGCATTGGTACGAGTAGTGAATAATTTTAGGTATTACATAATTCGAAGTCAAGTTATGGCCATAGTTCCAGATCTAATTGTGAAGTCTCTCCTGATGCAAAGTGAATTAAAGGAACAAAGAGGAAAATGGATGGAAATCTTACAGGAGTTTGACTTAGAAATTCACCCAATGAAACTCATTCGGGGACAAGGATTGTCAAAAGCAATGGTTGAAGTAGACAGAAGTATAACTTGCCAATAGTACACTATCCAATCATTCAAAAAGGATCCCTAGTATATAGATTTAGTCTTCTTCCTCCTCAATAACAAATGTCCAGAAGGAATGAATGCTACTCAGAGGAGAGCATTGAGGATGAAGAGTGCTCATTACATGCTCAAAGGGGGATCCATTTACAGAAATAATTTTCATGGAATTTACCTACGCTGTTTGGATCAACAAGAAGCAAAGCATGCTATTTCTAAGTTTCATGGAAGGCATGGATCAGCTGATGCTTTGGCTCATCAGATTTTAAGATCGGGCTATTATTGGCCTTATGTGTTTAGAGATGCACATCAGCACTGCAGGACTTGTCATGTATGTCAAACTTCTGCATCTAGAGAAAGAAATCCTGCAATGCCCTTGCAACCGGTATATGAGGTAAGGCCTTTTTCCCAATGGGCACTTGATTTTGTAGGTGTAATTAATCCAAATTCTTCTGCAGGTCATAAATCCATCTTGACTGCAACTAACTACTGCACACAATGGACTGAGGCACAACCTTGCAAGAATAGTACCACAAAGGTGGTCATCAAGTTTCTAACTAAAAACATCACAACCAGGTTTGGAGTTCTATTTGCTATGGTATGCGATAATGGCCCTGCTTTTTCTTCTACTGAGTTTATTTCGTGGGCATATGAACATAAGATTGTTTTGAAGTATTCTTCCAATTACTACCCTTAGGGAAATAGTGGCTGAGTCCACAAATAAAAACTTGCTGGAAGTTATAAGAAAGTTGTTAGAGAATAATCCTAGGGACTGACATACCCAGTTGAAATTTTCCTTATGGGAAGATCAAACCAAAATTAAAGCAGCTCTAGGAAACTCACCTTTTAAGTTAGTTTATGGCCAAGATCCAATCTTCTCGATTCATTTATAGATACCTGTCCTTAAGTTCATGTAGGAATTTTATAACAAGGATGATAGGATTGAGGTTAGACTACTTAATTTATTGAATATGGAAGAGCAAATAGATGCTGCAAGCATCGGGCTATTGTCAAACGCTAGTTTGACAAGAGAGCCAAAATAAAAGCCTTAAGAATATCTGATCTTGTGTTATTATGGGATAAGGCAAGGGAAAAGAAAGGAGATCATCAGAAATTTGATAGACTTTGGTTAGGTCCTTATCAAGTTGCTGAAATACTATGTGAGAATGCTTTTCGTTTGAGTACCTTAACAAGGGTGCCTATTCCATTACCAGTTAATGGTCAGTTTCTCAAGCAATATTTTGGTGCATAGAAGGTCTGATATTTTGAAAGAAATTGTATTATACTGTATCATATGTAATTAGGTTTCTGTTTTTAGTTTTTTTTTGTTTGATTCCTTTCTTTATTGTTTTTGTTTTGTTTTGTCTTGTTTCGTTGGGGATCTTCATTTTTTTCATTTCAAATTAAGGGGTTTTTATTCAAAGCATACTATTGGTACTAGGAGAGAAGTCGGTTTAGGTGTTTTCATTATCACTATTGAAAAGGATTTCGTTCTGAAACTTATGTTTTAAGACCATTCTAGTTTGGATTGGAAAATTTATTAAGGATAGAAGATATACTGTGAATATCTCATGAATTGTGATCAAAGATCTATCACCAAATTATAAAAACATCTGCATGAGTAGGTACCATATTTTTTTTAGAATGGCTCTACCCTTTGATTCAAGTATAAAAAATATGATTCCAAAACTATCACAAAATCCATGGTAGTTCTCAACCCATGTTTCAGATTCATTATGTCTGGAGTATTGAGGAGTGCAGAAAATATTTCCACAAGCAAGGTTGTAAAAAAAATGATGATGAAAGAAAAGAAAGAAAGAATAGACAAACTCAATATCAAATGGGTAATCAAGTATCTCTATCGGGGCTATGGACACCTTGCTGGCAGTAGAGCAATTATTTGAGAGAACTAGACGTATCTTCGTCAGAGCTATGGATACCTGTCTGGTAGCGGAGCAATTCTCAGGATTTTACTACACAATAGTTAAAAGACTCAACCTATGTAACTTGAATCTTAAGGTATAGTTGCTCACAAACAGAGAAAGTATTTGCAAATAATGATGCACAAAATAGGAACACACTCAAATTCAGATATAACTCATGAGCACATACATCTGAGATTCTAGCTCAAACTTATCCTACATATCTGATCTTACTCAAATTAGTATGCTTCATAAATCAAGTAGTTTTAGGGTGACTGAAATTTTCTTTGGGTATCTAGAAAATGGGTAAACCATTTTCCCAGCCGAGTCGCCATTTTTTATGCCTTGAATAACCACCCCATCTTTTGCCTTGGTCAAAATGGGTCCCCCTTTGTTATTTTTATCTTTTATTGTTCTTTAAACTCAGTCTGGAGTCTTTTGCTTTCAACACTTTGTTTTCTTTTGATTTAGTCTGTCGGAATCGGAGTCAGAACCAAATCGGGTTTTGAAACTTCTTTCAAAACTCATTCTGATTCCCACCTCGACGGTCTTTCTTTTTGGCCTTTTATTTTGTCTTTATCGGAGCTAGAACCGGAGTGGGCGTTAATTTGGCATTTATTGAAAATTGCAAAATCATAATCCATCCGTCTCCGCCTCCGCTTTTAAAATTTTGGTTTTAGTTTGGGTCCTTGTCTTAAATTTTATTGTGTCGGTATTTTATTTTACTTTTCATGTTTGGTTTCATTTTGTCCCTAGTTGGCGGAACCGGACACAGAATGGAAATGGGGTTGGGAAATTCCTTAAGTTTCCGGATCAGTTTCCATTTCGATTCCGCTCCCGCCGTTTCTAGGTCGTTGACTTTTTGACTAAAGTCGCACTGTAGTGAAGTGTTGGTTCTCTTTCAGTTCCGACTCTACCCAATTGCATTTAATGCATTAATGATAGCTACCTGTGTAGGTAGAAATTCTCATTTTTTTTACCTTCATTAAGGATTAAACGTATCATTATTATCATTGTTAAGAGATTGAAGCACAAGGAAGAACAGTTGTGGAGTTCATTTGAGTGAATCGATTGAAGGAGGAGAATATTATTGCTTGTGAATCGATTCAGAAGGTTAGCCAGCTTTTTGTGTTTGAGGCAGGGTTCTTACTCTCGACTTTTCTTTTATTTGCTTTCTTGTTTTCTGTTGTGTTTCATTGATTGATTGTTTTGATCTTTGGGCAAGTTCGCTTTCTTGAGGTTTTGCATGTTTTTTTTTCCTTTGTTTGTTTTTTTTTTGTTCTTGATTTCTGGTTTTATAGTGATAGAGGGCACTGTCACTTTCGCGTTTTGTCGTGATCGCGTCGTACTGGGTTAGGTTTTTAAATATGTAGATTTAGTTAGGATTTTTCACAATGAGGTAGATTAAATTCATGTTTTTACAGTGAGTTAGGGTTAGTTGAATCTTGTTTTTACTTAGGGTTTTGTTGTGCATTCAATCTCGTAAATTAGGAAGGGTTAAATTCGTGCCCTAGTTTTATCGTGTTTTCTAGGCTTAGGGTTTTATGCGTCTCTGTGATTACATTTTAAAAATGATTAAAATATGATGCCCTAAAATACAGTCATCCCCACAATCATATGGGCATGGTCAATTTCATGATATATTTAAGCCCTCTTTTCATTTAATATGACTTTAGTTTTAATCATGGAGTTATGCCTTTAAGGTGTTAAAATCTTGATGATGTCATGGTTTACATAGTCGAAAGTGGGACCAGAATTGATTGATTTAGAATTTTGGATGTGTTTTATGTTTAGTGTCAATTCCATCTTCCATCTTGTCTCTGACTCCGCTTATAATGAGAAGCTTTTACTTCATAAAAATGTTTACCTAGTGGAAGCGGAAGTAGAACCATAATAGAATATGAAAATAGAAAATATAAAGGAAACCGAATTAGTTTCCATTCTGGTTCCGGTTCCGATGACTATTTTACTTCTGACTCCAAGCTCGCTTCTTATTAGTAGAGTGACAATAATAGTTTTTGCTCCGAGTCTGGCAGTATATTAAAAGAAGATTATTTAAGATGTTTGCTACGTGGTTCCGCCTCCGATGTGTCTTTGAAAGGTATGAGTTTAAAGACATATTTTGAGATAAAGAAAATAGGCAAAACAGTTTTGGATAGCAGTGTTCACTGGTTAATGTTAAGAACCAAAGCTCCTCAAGGACCAGCTCCTAAAAAGGGGAAGGGGTATAAGAGACTTAAAAGGAAGATACCTCCCAAGGAGCCTTCGGAGTTCTTTCCCCCAGACATTGAAGAGATAGAACTTGAAGCAGTGGGGGATGAAGAGGAAACAAAAGAAGGGGATGTTCAAATAGGATCAGTTGTTTCAACACCTACATTAGGTGGATCATCCGCACAAGTCCCATAGTAGAGTGAAGAAGTCAGAAAGGGGGCTCTTCATAGTATGGCTGAAACTGCAAAAGGAAAGGAAGTGGAGAGGGAAATTCATGATGTTGGAAGGATTCAGAGGAGACTGTGTCAGAGAGGACTTGCAAGAGAATATGCCTCTAGAGGAGGATACTGAATAGGTAATGACACAAGAAGAGCAATGGACATTGTTTGAAGAAGTTAGAAATGATTCTAAGGAAAAAGTGAGGAAGATAGAGGAGCAAAATGTCATGAATACCGAGACTGATTCCATATTACAGCAACAACAAATTGAAGCAAAATCAAGAGTTGATGAAGTAGAGAGACAGAAAAGGCAACAAGAACATGAACTCAAGGTTAAAGAAGAAACTGATAAATTAGAGCTGATACAAAAGATTCATGACCTTGAGGAGGAGAAGGAAAGAACTCAGAGAGAGAAAGAAGTCTTGGAGGCCAAGTTAAAACTTGTTGAGGAAGCTCGCCAAAAAGAAGAAGAAGAAAATGCAGAAAAGCTTAAGGCTTTAGTGATAGAAAGGTTAGAGAAAGAAATACTAGAGGCTTTAGAGAAGGAAAAGTTGGAAAGGAAAGCTCTAGAGAAAGAAAAATTGGATAAGGAAAGATTGGAAAAGGAAAGAATAGAGAAGAATAGATTAGAAAAATGAAATATTGGAAAGGGAAAAGGTGGAGAGAGATCGATTGCAAGAAGAAAGGTTGAAGGAGGAAGAAGATAAGAAAATACAAGAACAAAAAGATAGGGAAGAGGCTGAAAAGCTTGTGTAAATGCATGTGTTGCAAAAACAGCAAGAGGAACCAAGGGTTGATTCTCAATTCCAGGTAAATATGAAACCACCTTAAACCATTACTTCTTCTTCCATTGTGATGACTGCTGCTCCAAGTGCTCCCACTTGGTTAAAATTAGATCTACAGAAAAGGGCAGTAACACCTTCACAACCTCTCAATTGGGAGGATATGATGAAGGAGATTGAACAAGAGAGGCCTAAAAAGAAGGCCAAGATCCTACATTCTACTAGACTCACGGACAAAGGAGAGATTGTCATTGAGTGTGCCATACCAATGATAGAAAAGGAGGTAGGGGACATGCAGTTAACAGATTATCAGTTGAGTACTATCAACTTAGGAAGGCCTACTAGGAATCAGCAAATGAACCTAATTGATGTGGTGGCTTCAACAACTAAGTCAAGAATGTTAAAAGATAAATAGAAGAAAGATGAGCTTAAGGCTGAGTTGGATCAGTTGCATTCATTTTTGAAAAGTGTCTCCTCTCCGAGATCACTACAAGTAATGGCTATTGAGACTCCAATTTTTTTAAGCAAAAAGGAGGTAGATGACTTAGTGTAGGTAAGAGGCAAAGTGGAGATGGTAGATAGATGGATTGAAAAATTGAATCGAGAAGTAGGTGAATTTTTGGTCAAGGGTTTTGAGGTTTACAAAGGCACAGAAGAGTTGATAAGAGAAATGCAACAATATATTGAAGCATCGGAGAAACAGGAAGAGGAGTATAAAGAGTATAGTCAGAAATTGGAGAAGGTTAATTCATTACCTTTGACTAATCTTCTTGAACAGTCAATACTTGAGGAGGATAATAAATATTTTGTGGAAAATACTTCTCGTATACTCTGATTCAGAACAAACTTCTTGTGTAAACATAGGAATGAGATCGATGGATGTTGTTAATAATCTGACTGAACAATTTGAGGAGCTGGAGGTGGTTATTGCTATCATTGTAGATGTTAATGTATTAACCAAGGAAGGCATGCCTTTGAGTCAGATAAAAGAGAAATGGGATGAAAGATTTAGAGGACTCATGTAGAAAGAATATGATGGAGAAGATTTGATGATAGATCGACTAATGGATGTCAAAGAAGAGATAAAAGCTGCTAGAAGAGAGTTGACAAAGATAAAAGGTATGAGAGGGTTTGTTGTAGTAGAATTGGAGTGGATTAAATTTGAAGACAGTTAGGTTGACGGGCCAAAAATAGATATATTACAGCAAGTCTTCGCCAGTTATGATGAGTTCATTGCAGACCCAGCTTCACATGCATAGATCTCTTGCATGCATGATTTTCTTCTTCTTTGCATGTTGCATGCAGCACTGACAGTTTTGAGGCGCATGGCATGTTTCTCTTCTATTTTTCTATTCTCCAGTTTAACTAAATGTCTAATGTAAGAACTCAAGATCAACTCGATCTGAGTTTCCAAGAAATTTTTGTTCCTAAAAGTGTGGATGACTTAAAATAGAAGTGGAGTTCAAATTTTTTATATCTATAAATACCCTATGGGTATCATATTGTAAAGGTCATCTAATTGAGAATAGAATTGGCTTACCTGATATTAGGAGATAGAATTTTGTAGTGATTACTGAGATACATTGTTACTAGATACTTTACAGTTAATAAAATTATAGGTTTACGCAATATGGTGTTAGAATTGGGTTGTTTTACTTGATAAGGCTGATAAGTTATAATCTATCTGTATGCCAGTGATTATGATGAAGCATAAAAGTTTCTTGAGTGATGAAAGTCATTTGAAGGAATCGGATTTAAGGATTATCTTGTTAGATTTTCATGTAATTAAATTTATTGAAGTCTGTTGATCTATGATCTTGGCAATGAATGAATGTGGGTTCTTTTGAAATCTTTGAAGTAGTTGTGATAGGTGAATGAAAATAAGAACCTTAGATGCATACAATGGTATAGATTATTTTGTGAATTGTATCATGCTTTGGTTTTCTTGATCTGATTGAAAAACATTCATTGTTGAAGATATATGTCTGGATGTTAGATGAGTTTTGTTCGTGTTTTACCAGTTTCCCCTTTGATCTATCTTTTTCTTTTGTTTGAAACCCCTTTGAGTTACTAAAAAAATAGTTTGATAAAGATGAGTTATTGCTTGCATTCTTTGTTACCAGCACAGGCCCCTTGAACATTACAGTTGCATGAATCGATTGAGTGGCACCAGAGAGTTGAGAACCAACTACCAAGACCTTGGGAGTTAGGCTACTATATGTTGTCTTTCTTTTTCAGGAGAAATAGAGTAGAAATATTTTGTTTAAATGTTGTTTGTGTCATTTTCACCATCAACAATAGTTAAAATATTTAATATAAAATATATTGCATAATATGCTTAATTTGACACATCAAAACAACCCAAAATGGCTTTGAAAATTTACAAGGCTTGTCTACCATGCTAGGAAAAGGGGAGCAGTGAATATAGAAAATGTAACTATCCTATATACCGATTGGAACTATGCAAAATATAAGGGATAGTAAATTTTCTCCCGCCCTCTTCAGGAAACTCCAAGGCACTAGGATAACATAGAATGAATTTGAAAGTCTGTTGTTCCTCTTTGAGGGCCTCTATCAAAATGGGGTATGAAAAATTGATGTCTTTCAATATAAACAAGATTAAAATACTTATGTGGTCAAACTCTCAGTGAAAACACTTATCTCCATCAGAGCTCCTCATCCTAGTTCAAAACTTGGCTCAAGGGCTAGGTGAACTAGATCAACTTCTTTCCAATTCCACCCATTCTAAACTTGAAGGAAATTGGTATCTCTTTTAC
This sequence comes from Sequoiadendron giganteum, assembly GCA_007115665.2. Taxonomy (NCBI): domain Eukaryota; kingdom Viridiplantae; phylum Streptophyta; class Pinopsida; order Cupressales; family Cupressaceae; genus Sequoiadendron; species Sequoiadendron giganteum. The sequence goes on along the minus strand of CM021103.1, from coordinate 328,709,631 downwards.
TCTATAACTACATAAATGGAGGTAGGAAAATTTAGATTATCCCTAATAATACCACAACATCATCTTATTCCTTATTAACCTTGTAAAATGGAAATGCTTATCAAAATTCAAAACATTACACTCAAAATTAAAGCCATTATATGGACTTTTAAGAATGATTTCAAATGAGCTCACCATCCCTATTTATGGGCTATGATATTTACTTGTGATTTGTGTGAGGTATAATTTTTTTTTGTGCTAACCAAGTAACCAAATTTAATCATGTGATATCCATTAACAAATTATAATATTATTTTGATTGGCATTTGGCTACATGCAGATTTTACATCAAGCTGACAAGCAATAAGCACTCAAATGATATGAAACCTATTACAATATTATTTTGATTGATAACTGGATTCATGACATCATCATGTAAAGTACGTCATGTAATTTTTAATATCAAGTTATCAAATCAATGCATTTCACTTGCTTCAAATCAAAAGAGGACATTATTTATTATTTTTAAAAGATCTCCCACTAAAACTTTAAATTAAGAACATCATGAAAGTACATATGACATTATCCACAGTTTCACAACCAAATTTTCTTCAATAACAATAATCCTATGAAATTGCAAAAATCAATAAAAAGAAAGTTCACATGTCATACTTTCTGCTATTTTCACAGCTTCCCTCTTTCGTAGTGAGTTTTACCTTGCAGATTAGCGAAAAAGGTTTGCTAAGTGGCGGGAACTATATTAACCATGGATTCAATAAAGTGATTTATTTTCAACACATGCAAGAAAATATTTTTAAGTGAGCATATGAAAATCTATTTACAAATCTTTAATAACACACGTGAATAAAAGGTCAAACATCTATCTTTGTAAATCTAATGGCTCTAGGGTGATTTTAGAGGTTCTAGTTTGCAAGTCTAGTGCTTCACACATTTCATTCTGAAATGCAACTACAATCATCCTTCAAACATTCATCAAACGATAAAAAATTCTTGTACATTAATTTTTATTTTCTATTACAACTTAAGAAAACATAATCCAAAAAAAAAAAGGTTTATAGAAACATTGACCAAGACTGCATACCATGAAAAAATTCTATTAAAGATGATGAATAATTTAAAAGAATAAATTTTATATTGAAATTGAAGCAGTTTAGAAAAATATTGCATCAATACAAAAGACTAATCTATATAGCTCTCACTTGAGCTTGCAAGATCAAAAGGTGGTAGAAATAGAGGACATGCATGTGGGTCCTCTTCAGCATGCTTTATGAGAAAATGAATAGCATTAAAAAATATTATATGACTCAAAATATAATGATTCACCCACAACAAAACACAAATCATTCAATTCTCTAATAAAATTAGAAGGGTTATCACCAACAAGCCCATTGACCATCACATATAGAATTTAGACACTACTGTCACCATTTAGTAGCTTGTCCCTATCAAGAAAGCCACCTGATCCTACCATGGATAAACCAGGGCTAAGATTGTAGCTCTTTAAAGTTTTAGACATAATAGAAAATGAGAAGACAGAAGGTTGGAGATAACTCCTAGCAAGGAACTTGACTAGTTTTGCACACCAAAGAATATCCATAAGATTATAAAAAAATAAAGAAGCAACCTCAGATGGGAGAGTCAAAGGATTTTTATGAAGTCGGTCTTTGCCAACCACTGTTATAACAATCGACTCCACTTGATCACATTGATATAAGAAAACACCTCATAGCTTCTCCCCTAAGAAAGGTATCTCTCACTTCCCAGTAGTGACAACGGATAAAAACTTTGAATTGGGACCCTTTCAAGCCAAAACAATACTAGAATTATAGAAGTAGGAAAAAATAACAAAAGATTTGAAGCAGACAAAAAGAACAAAAGCTCTAAATCAGGTAAAAATAACTAGAAGATAAGTAGGCAAAAGGGACCAACCATGAAATATATAGTTGAAAAATTAAAGAAAGAAGACATCAATGCTTGGCAGTAACACATGAGAAAAATAGAACGTTGTACCTTAAGCATTAATTAATATCCATTAGCAAGTCACAATTAATTTTTCTCGTTTCTCACCAGAACTTATAAATATGTTGGCACTTATCTCCAATTTGGAGACTTTATGTAGGAATCTGGTTGTGTGAAAAATTCATCCTGTAATAAAAGTATAGTATTTGATATTTTTACCAGTCACACTGATTTTTATTCGCACACAATTTTAATTCTAATAACATAAGAGAATTATTGAATTGTTACATTAAAATAATATATAATAAAGATGTAATAATATAAAATTAATATTAATAGAAATAATATAAATATACATGTCAACATTTATATCTTTGATAATGTAGCACGTATAAAGGTTCTTGCAAAATGTACATAAGAAAGTTACTGAGTAACAAAATCTTGCTAGTAGAAGAATGCAATATTCACATATATTTATCAAAATTATGATAAATTTATTCACATACATTTATCAAAATTATATTAAAACTTTATTCCTTAGAAAATTATATCCTACAGTGACCAATTGACGATGTCCCATTAAAGTGACATTGTAAAAATTTGATACTCAAGGATGTCAGGTTACAACAGCTCCATTTAAGAAGGGTGGAATATCCCTTGGTGTAGGGATTCCCACTCCAATGTGCATAGTATCCAAAACATCCCCTAGGCCTCCTAGATGATCATGTTGAACCATTAAAATCACCAGGAACAACCCATCAACCTATAGAACTCCAATGTCTAGTAAAGAAGCCACAAATCATGAAGAAATATCAGTGTTCACCCAATATCTATCTACAAATTCTACAAATTTTAATCCCAACACCATCTTGATAAATACTATAGCCCATTTTTTGTGTAACTTAAAAATCTATGTAAGTCTTTGGCTAGTAATCACTCCTAGGAAGGCTATTTGTCGTCGAGGACTAGTTAGAAAAATTGGTGTATCAAATTCCATAATTATTTTTGAACTAGATATTTAATCAAGATTATGATGAACTTCATCGGTAATGCCAGTTGAAATTATAGAAAATTTTGGACCTTGGTTCTACATCCCACCATTGTGAAGGATGATTTGATAGTTAAAACATTTAATACAAAAGATATAGCATAATCTAATCAAGGATCTTCATCTGTTATCTTACCTGGATTTGCATGTTTTAAATTTAATTTTTTCAGAAGAATAATTAAATTTAGTTGAAAGGTGAGTGAATTTTCCAATTGTTGCATTCACACTTCATTAGCACATAGGAGAGTCATTGCAAATGTTGTTTGGATTGACATCTGGCTTCAAGCAGAGTACTTCGAGCATTGGAAACATAGAGAATTAAATGGCTTGTTGTACCTTAATCATTATCAATATCCATTAACAAGTAAAAATAAAAATTTCTCACTTTTGACCAAAACTTATCAATATGTTGAAACCTATCTTCATTCTAGAGATTTTATGTAAGAATTAGGTGTGAAATTTTTTTCCTAAAATAGAATGATATATAACATTTGATATTTTCATCACCCATGCTATGATTTTATTCACATACCCATTTTATTCACCAAAAAAAAAAAAAAAATCATTGGTTTGAATACAAGCTTAATTCACCAGAAAAATTATTTAATTGGGGGTAAGTGAAGGAAGATGAGGGACCAAAAAGGGGTCTTAAATGGCCACTTTTTTCGAAACCAGGAAATACTGACCTTGGATGAGAAATTGAGGATAGTTAAACTCAAAAAATTTAGATGCAACAAAAACAAGAATTATAGTGCTCCAAGTCTACTTTCTAAACTACTATTTTTTTTTTTTAAATGGTAGATATTAAGGGGTTCAAAAAAGGGAGCCACATAAATTGGCGTTGTTTTTGTCAAAAAAAATAACATAGCGTTTGTTGTGGCTCCCTCAAAAGGTTAATTTTTTTTTGGTATTTTTAAAATCACTTTGGTGAGAAATTAGCTAACATCATGTAGTTCATGCTCAATTTTTCTAATAATTTTTTAATGAATATATGATTTTATACTATAATTTTCAAAGTGGACACATCTTGAAAAACATAAATTTGGTTGTGGCACTCCTATAATTTCTGAAAACTAATCAAAAATCTTTTTTTTAATTTGTGTAGAATGGAGTCTAGTTTATAAAAATGTAATTTATTTAAAATTTTAATGAACAATTAAAAAATAAAGTTAAAAATACCAAACATTGGTTTTTGACAAAAATCAGACACAAACAAAAGAAACTAAAGACGAAAGCCTTAACATAGTCAAAATTTGAAAAAAAATACATAGTTAAATAGCTAAGAGAGATCCTTACCCAAGTGTTCGATATACTCGACCTTGAAACATGTGCAAACCTAACGGTTGCCAAAAACGAGATTAATGTGAAATTCTATAGATTATGCAAAAACACGTCTTTGTAGGTTGGGAAGGCAATCCAAGCCTTTGGGTTGGAAATCCAAAGAAAATCCAAGCTAAAGGCTTGGGGATTCCCAAAGCAAGACATAATGTGAGTGCATTATAATGTGCTCACATTATGTCTTTCTTTTTGTTTTGCTTCTTTTTTATTTATCTTTCCCAAAGCGAGACATAACTCGAGTGCCTTATAATATACTCATGTTATGTCTCAGTTGAAATTACTTTTGCGCAAGTTTGTTAAATTTATGTTTGATGTATGTATGTTTGTATATATTTTAATGTACGTATGTATGTTTGTGTGCTTAAATGTATATGTATGTATGTATGTATGTATGTATGTATATATGTATGAACGTATGCTTGTATGTATGTATGCATGCTTGTATGTATGTATGTATGTATGTATGTATTTATTTATGCTTGTATGTAAGTATGTTTATTTGTATGTATGTGATGAGTCTAGATTTTTGCCTGGTTAGGGGGTTAGAATCTCTTGTTATTTGCTAAAATTACCACAGACTTTGATATTATATGCTAACACTTTTATATGGCTTCTCTCAGTCATAAGACATTTGGAATAGTTTCATTTCTACTCGTTTTAATGACATTTACCTATTATGTGGACTGTCTATATTTATTTTGCATGTGATTGATGAATGTTCTTTAAGGTGATTATGATTATGCAATTATTATGTGTACTGACATTACTCTACAAACATGATTGAAATACTAAGTTGAGAAATGTAGCCGCCAGCTAGTCAGGTTGAGGAGTCATGCGAAGGTCAATTGAAGATGATGGTGGACTATTCTTGTGGCAGCCGCATGTAACTACCTTGCATAGATCTTTAATGGCATTGAGCATTACGAGCATTACTGTAGTGGTCGAGTCCACGTTTGGGCATGCATGTCCGAATGGATTCCCCTGCATGCGTAACCGCTCTTTCCACTTTCTTCTCATTTTCCCTAAATGGAATTCTCTCAGTTAGTGGGATTTGATGGCCCTGTTTAGTTGATAAATAAAGCTCAAATCCTCCTTCCTCGAGCTAGCGAGTTAGTGAGTCGATCGCCAAGTTCTTGTACAAGCTGATAATTAGCCATACTTTTGTAATTGCATTTTCTAATTAATGAAATAAGATTTTGAGTTGATTATCTAAGTTTTTAGTAGTTTAGAGGATACTCATCCAAGGGGGCTGACTTGGTGAGTAATCCATTCCTTTAGTTTAGTTAGATTAGTGTTAGTTTATGTTCAGTACTTAGTTAATATCTGGGCATTGACTATTCCTACAGCCACTATAATTCCATTTTGTGACTATTCATGTAGCCAAAGTGGCCAGAGTAGTTTCATGTTGGATGCTTTGATTTTCCTTCCTGTTATGCATAATTAGTTTAGATTTGATTGAGTGATGTTCAACATTTTCTCTTTTTCCTTTCATGCAGTTTACTTTCAGCATTAAGTTTTTCTTAGTTGTAGAACAAAGATGACTACTTTGAAATTCCTAGTGCACATACTATGCTGACCCATTTAAAGTTCACATCTTTGGGTTGACAATTTAAATGTACCTTCATGGTGGTTAAGATAGCTATTCAGGTCAGATTTCCAATCTCTAAATCATAGATGTAAGGGATTAATTATTAAAATCATTGTAGGAGGCCAACATTTTTGGCATTGTTGCCGAGGATGGTGTCAAACTAGGAAGTCCTTAGGAGTCATTGATAGTTTTTCTATTGTAATATTTTTGGAATTTTCTCTTAGTGATAGAAGTCATGATCCACTATTTTTCTCCACCCATTCTTTGTGTGAGTTGGTTGATATTGAGTTGATACCGCATGCATAGAAGAAGAAGAAGAGATGCTTATGGGAGATTCCTTCCTAATAATCTTGAGCCATTTCAGCTAGTAGAGCTTCCAAATCTTCCAAGAGATTACCAGTTTTGAAGTTCCCCTTGAAGATCAAAATCTTGTTGAAGAACCCTTTATTCTAGAATTTCATCAAGCAGGCATGTCTGATGCAAATGGAGATAGGCCTAGCAGGCAAAACCAACCAGCTTTCCTTTTTCCCATTGTTGAACAGAATGAAGTAGATAGTTCCTCAAAAATATCCCTGCTTCAGTCCTTCCTAAATTCTATGGGCTTGTCACAGAAGATCCTGATACCTTCTTGTTTGAGTTTGATATACTCTATAGAATCTATGACTATACCACTAATGTCCACAGACTCAAGATATTTCCTACTACTCTGAAATAAGCTCCATTGAGATGGTTTATGAGCCTTGGCAAAAATACTATGAGAACTTGGGAAGATATGAAGACAAAATTTCTTGAGAAATATAAGGAATATTTTAGGGGTAGTGACATGAGAGGAGGTGACATTTTTAGAATGCAACAAAGGGAAGATGAGAGCTTGGAAGACTTCATTTCAAGGTTTTTGTTTTTCCTGTAGAAATCTCCACATCATACACTCAATGAAGACTCACAAAATTTGTTTTTCCTTAGAGGAATTAATGAAAGTTGCACTGATGCCTTGGACCTAATGGCAGGAGGAGATATCACTCAAGTCCCTTGGGATGATATCAAGAAGATATGTCAGAATTATTCTAGGACAACTTCAAAGAAAGGAAGAGCCTACAAGTCCTCTATGGGTAAGACATCCAGCAGTGGAGTCTCAAGGATGGGGATTACTAATTTGTTGGCAGATTTCAAGCATGATATAATCAACAATCTAGGTACTCAACTGGATACACTTCAGGCTAAGAAGAAACATGAGGAGGCAGAGGCAATATTGATAGAATATTGCCCTCATTGTAGACAAAAGAAGAGGGACTACAGATGTAAGGTGATAGCTAACATTGATAGTAAACAGATCCCACCTGAGTTCAAACCAATCCAAACTAAGGAAGACCAAGTCTACTTTGTTGCACAGAAAAGGCCATGGGCTTCAAGACAAGGTATGACACCAGATCCACTATCTTAATTCTTATTTTGGTAACCAGTGACAGCCAACCTATCCATCCAATTATCAAAATTCCTCACCTCAGTGGCAACACCCTCAGGGGAATTGGCAATAGTTTCAAGGACCTTGGCAACAACCTCCAGGAAATTGGCAGCAAACATCTCAATGGAGAGGTGGCCAGCAATGACCAAACCAAACCACCAGCTATATGCAACCATCTTCTCAAACCCAACATTCTACTATAATGCCCCCTCCTACTAATCCAAGTGCAAATGTACCTAAACCTACCCAGTTACCAGCCCAACCCACACCCAGCCCAAATAATAAACCACAGTAGCAACTTGTATATTTTGTTGAACCAAATCAATTTCCTGCATATGTTGTGAGTTTAAGTGACATACGTCTATGTTCAAGAACAAATTTTTCATCTCCTTCCACCCCCATTATCATTGAGCTCCCTGTGGAATAATAAGAGGAATCTTTGGCTGATCTCATTTAGCCTTCTGTAACTAAAACTCTTAAACCAGCTCTACCAAAGTAGACAGCACAAGAACCATCATTCCCTCAGAGATTAGAAGTTTCCAAGCAAAAAGAAGACAAGGAGGAAACTAGTTTTGATATCCTAGATCAACTAAATCATATATGTGTCTAGATACCACTATTTCAGGCCATAAAAGATGTCCCTATCTATGAAAAATCCATCAAGGAAGCATGTCTCAAAAAACCGGGCAGGAACAGAAGGATCCCACTACAGCCCATGTAGTAGGACATCTTGTTGACATAATGCTTGGAAAAATAATTATTCCAAAGTTGAGTGATCCAAGTAGCCCTATAGTTGAAGTTTTCATAAATGGGATGAACATAAAGAATGCTTTGATTGACTTGGATGCAGCAATCAATGTGATGACTAAAGATATCCTGCAACAACTAGATATTGCAAACATGAGATCCACTCCTACAGTCCTACAGCTTACTAATAGTTCCACTATTAAGCCTAATGGCATAGTAGAATACCTTGTGGTGATCCTAGACTCTTGGGAGTATTCAAATGACTTCATGGTTCTTTCCCCTAAAGCCACACTGGGAGGGTATCCACTTATCCTTGGTCAGCCCTAGTTAGCAACTATAGATGCTTATATTATATGTCGCTCAGGTGACATGACCATTTCAGATAGCATGAACACTAAAAATCTTATTTTGTATCCTCCTGCTTAGCCATCCCATAATGAAAAAAACTCAGTATGGCCACATATTGGTGAGGAAGCCGAAGACGTCAACTCTATGGCACAGCTCATGATTCTCAAAAGAAGTCCTTTCCTACAGCTTCAAGATGAAGATGAGGTGTTATCTAGTATCATTCAGAACCAGTGTCAGATAGAGGAAGCATCATCCAATCACATGTTTGGTTCTGCAGACATTGAATAAACACTTTTGTCGGTTCTGCATGATCTTTCTGCAGCAACTCTTCTAGAAGACATACTTCTTGCAGCCACTGTCTCTGCAGACATACTTCCTACAACCACTCTTCTAGCAGACACAATTCCTGCAGCAACAGGTATGTTTCACACAATTCTGACACCTGAACTTAAGATACCTTGTATTAATGAAGCAACTATGATAGAACTAGTCGCTCAGGTGACATGACCATTTTGGATGACACAAACACTAAAAATCTTATTTTGTATCCTCCTGCTTAGCCATCCCACAATGAAGAAAATTTAGTATGGCCACATATTGGTGAGGAAATCGAAGATTTCAACTTTGTGGCACAACTCATGATGCACAGAAGAAGTCCTTTCCTATAGCTTCAAGATGAAGATGAGGTGTTATCTAGTATCATTCAAAACCAATGTCAGATAGAGTAAGCATCATCCACTCACGTTTCTAGTTCTACAGACATTGAACAAACACTTTTATCAGTTATGCATGATCTTCCTGCAGCAACTCTTCTAGCAGACATACTTCCTGCAGCCACTATCTCTGTAGATAAACTTCATGTAGCCACTCTTCCAACAGACACAATTCTTGTAGCAACAGGTATGCTTCACATAATTATTCCACCTGAACTTAAGTTACCTTGTATTAATGAAGCAACTATGATAGAACTAGTCACACAAGTATAAGTTTCTGAAAGATGATATCTAAACATCAATAGTAAATTGAATGAGGGACAACAATTGACATTGACACAATTGTTGAAAGCCCATCAAAAATAATTTTCATGGGATTATCATGACATGAAGGGATTAGATCCAAAAATTTGCATTCATAGAATATATATCAAAGATGAGTGTACACCTCTTGGGCAGCCACAACAAAGAATTAACCTTGCATTGAGAGAAATTGTCAAAACAAAACTGCAAAATTTGCTAGACGCAAGATTCATCTACCCTATTTCATACAACCAATGGGTTTCTCCATTGGTGATTATGCCCAAAAAGGGAGGGAAATGGCAAGTTTGTGTTGACTATAGGAAACTCAATGTTGCCACTAAGAAAGATTATTTTCCCATGCCTTTTGTAGACCAAGTCCTAGACTCTCTTGCAGGAAAATAGTACTTATCTTTTCTTGATGGATTCAATGGATATAATCAGATTCAAATTGCACCAGAAGACCAAGAGAATACTACATTTACATGTCCTTGGGGGAAATATGCCTATTCTTTACTTCCATTTGGGTTATGCAACACACCTGCCACTTTTCAGAGAATGGTCATTAGCATATTCTCAGATATCTCCCTTGACTGCATGGAGATCTATATGGATGATTTTACTACCTATGGTGCCACCTTTGATGAAGCATTGGATAATTTGAAGAAGTTTCTACAAATATGTGAAGACCAAAAATTGTCATTAAATAGTGAAAAGTGCTTCATGATTATGTAGGAAGGTGTAGTTCTTGGCCACTACATTTCCCACCTTGGCATTCAAGTTGATCTTGCAAAAATTGAGGTAATAAAAAATTTGCCTATGCTTGCAAAACGAAAGGATATTAGGATTTTCTTAGATCATGCAGGCTACTATCGATGTTTCATCAAGGATTTTAGCAAAATAGCAGCCCCACTATATAGTCTTCTAATTAAAGATGTTGAGTTCCAATGGACAAAAAGTTGTGATAAAGCATTTTCTGATTTAAAAACAGCTCTAACTCATGCTCCTGTACTTAAGGGACCAAATTGGAAATTTCCTTTCCACATCCATACTGATGCCTCAAATTATGCAATAGGAGTAGTCCTAGGACAAAAAGCAGAAGCTGTTGAAAATGCCATTTATTTTATTAGTAAAAATTTATAGGGAGATGAATTCAATTACAGCCACAAAGAAAGAAATGTTGGCACTAATTTATGCCTTGAACAAATTCAGGCACTCTATAACAGGTTATCAAATTTTTGTGCACACTGATCATGCAGCCATTAGATACCTCATGAAAAAACCCCTAATCTTAGGAAGATTAGCCAGATGGTTGTTATTAATGCAAGAATTTTGTATAACTATTGTAGACAAACAAGGGAAGGCAAACGTGGTTGCAGATTTCTTTCCAAGGCTAACCACTTCAAAAGATAGTCAAGCCATAGATGACTCCTTTCCTGATGAGCATCTATTCTTCATTAGTATGTAGACACCCTGGTATGCTGACATAGTCAATTACCTTGTTATAGGGAGATTTCCTCCTCACCTCTCCCCAAAAGAGAGAAGAGTGTTGATTGAAAAATCATTCCAGTTTTCATGGATAGCTAGATGATTGTTTTATACTGGACCAAATCACGTTATGAGATGGTGTGTGAGGGAAGATGAGACCTATGAAATTTTTCATGGATGTCATGATGAACCCTATGGAGGCCACTTTTCAGCTAAAAGGATAGCAATGAAAATCCTAAACATAAGATACTATTGGCCTACATTATATAAAGATGCAGGAAGGTATACCAAGCAGATGTGATAAATGCCAAAGAATGGGAAGGCCAAAAAATTCAGATGAGATGCCACTTTGTCCACAAGTGGTAGTCACTCCATTTGACAAGTGGGGTCTAGATTTTGTGGGACCTATTGATCCTCCTTCCAATGGTAAGTCTTATATTTTAGTGTGCACTGATTATGTAACAAAGTGGGTAGAAGTCAAAGCCATGAAGCATGCAAGAGACAACAAGGTTGTAGAATTTCTTTATGAAGAAATTTTTACAAGATATGGAGTACCAAGAGAAATAGTAATTGATCAAGGCACTCAATTTACATCAGCCCTTGTTGAAACATTGGTTAATGAATATAACATCAGGCATAGAAAATCCACTCCTTATCACCCTCAAGCAAATGGACAAGTTGAGGTGACAAATAGAGAGATTGTGTCCATCCTCACCAAAATAATTCATATTCACAAAAAGGACTGGGAAAATAGATTATTAGAAGAAGTCTATGCTTACAAAACCACCTGGAAGACAACTACAGGCTTCACCCCATTTGAGTAGCTATATGGGAAAAAAGGCATGATTCCTATAGAATTTGAGCACAAGACTCTTTGAACTGCTATGGAGTCGGGGATGGACATTTCAAAGGCACAAAAACAACGGATTATGCAGCTGAATGAATTGGATGACCTAAGGAAATATGCATTGCACCATACTAAACTTGTATAAAATCAAAGATTCAAATGGCATGATAGGTTTATCTAAGAGAAGAAATTTCAGCCAGGTGATTGGGAATTACTTTATGATTCACGGTACAAGGATAATGCAGGTAAATTGCAAACTAGGTGGCTAGGGCCATATGAAGTTGGAGCGGTATTTCCCAATGGAGATATGCAGCTCACATCCATTGACCCTGTGAAATTCAAACTACTGGTGAATGGGCACCGTCTCAAATTATATCACAGGCCAGCTTCCAAGGAAGAGTTCCTACAACAGTTTATCCAACACACAGCGCCCAAGCACAGTTTCTACAGCTGAAGGCAATGGACCTAGTGTCCCTCCTTCTAACTAAATGAGGTACATACTTGTCATAATAAAGATTTCTACTTTTGTAGAAATCCATTTCTTCACCCATCCGCCCATCCATACCACCTTTCCTCTCTCTTCCATCACTCCCTTTCACCTCACACCACTCCACCTCATCATCATTAATTGCTCAATTATTGCTCAACAACACAAGCGGTACTTCCTCCCTGATCATTGCAATGAATTCTCTACAATCATGTTTGTACACACTCAAGTACGTGCACATTAATTACATTTTTAATTATCCTTTCGAGTGTTTCATTTAATCACTGTACGATAATATGGATTTTCACATAATTTTCTTTAATCCCTCTCAAATCAATATTGCCATTTTGCATGTGTGGACACATGTCCAAATTTAGGCTGGGGGGAGAGGTAAGAAAGATACAAAAATATTGCCACATGTCGATACATTATTGTCTGCGTTAGCAAATCTTGCTAAGTTGATTCAAAATTTAAAATGAAAGACGGCTCGCATGTGTGATGTGACACTAAACCGTTGACGCAATTTCCTCTCATTATGATTCCCTTTTATTACCATTGCTTTCTATTATTAACTCTATCATAATTTTGAAATGCTAGTGGTAATTACTAAAAATAGAGTGAAATAAATTCAGTCGATGATTCACCCAACAAGCAAACAGGAAAGAATTTGAGAATTACAGAGGTAATTTTGTAGAGTGACAATTTGAGTTTAGATAATGGGAGGTAGACTCATTCAGAATGAGCCCTTGGCTCATGATACTTGGTTACAGGACACAACGTGCTTAGCCATATTTTAGAATTGTGGTTGGTTAGATTATTTTATGAAGTTGGATGGTTTTGATGAGGGTATTGCATTTGAGTTTGTTCAGACATTTTCAGACATAAAGGCCATAGTGAAAGGACTGGAGGTCATAGCGATTGAGGAATGAATTGAATAAGTTTCAGGGTTGTCAACTGATGGTGATCCTTACCCTATTTCTAAGGATTCCAGGATAGCTATAGCTATATTCAGAATATATGGTGACCCTCCACTCACAATTGCAAGCAAGGTGTTAAGAGACTTTCTCTACTAGATCCATGGAAGCAGGCAACCATACACATCATCAGATATATCACCTACGAAGGTCGACTATCAAACCTTCATTCAATGCACTTCAAAGTTTTGAGCCATCTGAGGCATTAGAGAAAGATGAACATTCCCAATGTCTTGTTCAACCTTCTCTCCATTATGGCAGTGAAAACTCAAAAAGGTAGGGAAAACTCTATATCCCACCATTGTCTCATTAAATTGTTGGTTATAAGATCTATGCTTGATACAACACCTAGAATGGACTAGGATGATTTTTTAAACACTGAGTGGTATAAACCCGCACCATCTCAGCTACGAAGGTCTGGAAAAAAATTGAGCACGATCAAAGGCACCCCTGGTGCTTCGACCTCTAGTGCTGGTCCAGATTCCCCTATTGAAGAAAAGACTATAAATGTTAGTTCCTTTGATAATGAGAATGAAAAATAGAATTCTTCATCAGACTCTGATGATGATGATGTTCCCCTGAAAAACTATAATAAAAACAAGAGCACAAAAGAGGGAGGCAAAAGAAAGGAAAATAAAAACACAACCTGCATAAAAAGAGGCATCAAGCCCTAAGAAAAAGAAGGCTAGCATTGTTCATCCTGCAACCAAAGAGGAATAAAAAAATCCCTCTCAAGAAATTGAAGCCAAAGGAACTTGAGCTTGGTGGGACATTGTGTGAAAGCTTAGATGCTCCAATGGAGCAAGAGAATGTACAAGATGAATATGTGTTCGAAAAGGCAAAAAAATGACCTTGGCGGATCTTGTTGCCATTACAGAAGAATTTGAGACTCAAGAACATGAAGAAAGTTAGGTGTTCCTACAACAAGACCAACAGTGAGAGTTCCTACAGCCACCACTAGAATAAGAACAAGAGGACCTACAGCAGAATGAGGAAAGAGGAATCATACCTCGACAACCTAAATCGGTGAGAAATCTTGAATCTATGCCGATTGTTCTCTATGGGAAGCAACCATCTATGAAAATCCTATTAGGAATCCATAATCCTCCTAATTTTTTAGTACATACAGCTATTTTAAATTTATGGAAAGAAATACAGAGAAGAGGGGAGGAATGGAAGGAGGAGAAAAAATGGTTGAACAAGGAAATCCAAGAGAGAGATGAGATGATCAAAGAAAAGAATGAGGAAATTGTCTTCCTGAAGGAAAGGGTAAGTGGCATTGCGACTCCGGTGCCACAAATCTTGGAATGCAGAACCCCTCCAAGGGTTTATGCTTTGCACTTGAAGGATAAATACCTTTCCTTTAGAATGTCAAGAATCGTCTCAGGTTTGAACCCCTCCATTGAAACCCCTACCAAATTTTTCAATGCCTATAGAATTGCTTCGTCTGAAATGAAAAATTTGTTATGTGAATTTTATTTACACAAATTTGTTGTCCCAAAAGATCGAGACTAGAACCCACTTCCTTATGTTGGAGAAATACAATTGAGAGAATTTATGTCCTAAGTACATAATGAAATCAGTTGGGGTGAACAATACAATGCTTACAAGAAGGAATCTAGTATTCCCCTAGCCATCAGGTCTGAATCAAAGAACCCCAAAGACATTTATACATATTGGAATAGATTTCTCTTTAGGTTGAGCTATGGTAATAGAATTATGTCTTGGATTTATAGTGAGTATGAAGTAAAAAATGCAACAAAATAAGATACTATGAGGGGATATCTATCCCAGAGATGGAACCTATTGATTGATGAGCTAAAGCAGGTTGAGCCACATTTTGTCCACAACTACGTTGCTGCACTAGAGAGAATAGAAAGACACATCCAGCTTGGGAGAACCAAAGGGCGAGAATGGCTTCTCCTAACTTTTCAGCCACCTACCCTCCTATGGCATGTACCTAATTTCATATTCTACATGTATGACATTGTAGAGGAACAACCATGATGGAGGAGGCTTGATAAGTTGGGAGGATTTTATTGGAATCCTAAATCACCCACGACAGACACTGACATTGGACAGCTATCAGACGCAAACTCCAAGGCCTTAACAAAGAAGAAGCATAACTCTTCTCATGCTAGAGGATCAGAAAAATGTTAAGTTGGGGGGAGTAATGAGTCTAGATTTTGGCCTAGTTAAGGGGGTAGAATCTCTTGTTATTTTCTAAAATTACCACAGACTTTGACATTATATGTTGACACTTTTATATGGTTTCTCTCAATCATAAGACATTTGGACTAATTTCATTTTTGTTGGTTTTAATGACATTTACCTATTATGTGGACCATCTATATTTATTTTGCATGTGATTTATGAATGTTCTTTAAGGTGGTTATGATTATGAAATTATTATGTGTACTGACATTACTCTATAGACATGATTGAAATACTAAGTTTAGAAATGTAGCCGCTAGCCGGTTAGGTTGAGGAGTCATGTGAAGGTCAACTAAAGATGATGATGGAAGACTCTTGTTTCAGCCACATGTAACCACCTTGCACCGATCTTTAATGGCATTGAGCATTGCGGGCATTACTACAATGGTCGAGTCCACATTTGGGCATGCATGTCTAAACAGATTCCCCTACATACGTAACCGCTCTTTCCACTTTCTTCTTGTTTTCCCTAAATGGAATCCTCTTAGTTAGTGGGAGTTGATGGCCTTGTTTAGTTGATAAATAAGGCTTGAATCCTCCGTCCTCGAGCTAACGAGTTAGTGATTCAATCACCAAGTTCTTGTACAAGCTAATAATCAGCCATACTTTTGTAATTGCATTTTATGATGAATGAAATAAGATTCTAAGTTGAGTATCTGAGTTTGTAGTATTTTAGAGGATACTCATCCAAGGGGGGCCACTTGGTGATTAATCTGTTCCTTTAGTTTAGTTAGATTATTGTTAGTTTATGTTCAGTATTTAGTTAAGATTTTGGCATTGATTGTTCCTGCAGCCACTAGAATTCCATTATGTGAATGTTTATGTAGCCAAAGTGGGTAGAGTAGTTTCCTATTGGATGCTTAGAGTTTCCTTCCTACTATGCATAATCAGTTTAGATTTGATTGAGTGATGTTCAAAATTTTCTTTGTTTCCTTTCATGCAGTTTACTTTCAGCATTAAGTCTTTCTTAGTTGTAGAACAAAGATGACTACTTTGAAATTCCTAGTGCACATACTGTGCTGACCCATTTCAAGTTCATGTCTTTGGGTTGACAATTTAAATGTACCTTCATGGTGGTTAAGATATCTATTCAGATCATATGTCCAATCTTTGAATCATGGTTGTAAGGGCTTAGTTATTAAAATCATTGTAGGAGGCCGACAGTATGTATGTAAGGGGTTTAGGTTTAGGGTAAATAAGGGTGAGAGAATAGGGTATAGGGATTAAGGTTGAGGATGTAAGGTTTAGGGTTGAGGGTTAAAGGATAGGGTTTAGGGTTGAGGGTTAAGGGATTAAGGTTTAAGGCTTGAGCTTTTAAGGGTTTAGAGTGTAAGGGTTAAGGGTTTAGGTTTTAATGGTTGAGGGTTTAAGGGATTAGGGTTTAAGGGTTGAGGGTAGAGGGGTAAATGTTGAGGTTTGAGGGATTAGGGTCAAGGTTTTAGGGATAGGGATTAGGGTTTAAGGGTTGAGGGTTTAGGAATAGGAATTGGGGTTCAGGGTTGAGGGTTGAGGATTTATGGGTTGAGGGTTTAAGGGATTAGGATTTAAGGTTTGAGGGTTTAAGGGATTAGGGATTAAGAGTTGAGGGATTAGGCTTTAAGGGTATAGGGTTGATGGTTTAGGGTTGAGGGTATAATTTCTAGGGTAGAGGGTTTAAGGGTTGAAGGTTGAGGAATTATGGGTTCAACAATTGAGGGTTGATGGATTAAGGGTTTAAGGTATAGAGTCGAGGGATTAGGGTTGAAGGTTTAATGTATAAGTTAGAGGGTTTAGGGTTTAAGGGTTGAGGGTTTAAGGTTTTAAGGGTTGAGGGTTGATGGATTAAGGGTTTAAGGTATAGGGTTGAGGGATTAAGGTTGTGGGGATTAATGTATAGGATAGAGGGTTTAGGGTTTAAGGGTTAAGGGTTGAGGGTTGAGCGTTGATGGATTAAGGGTTTAAGGTGTGGGGTTGAGGTATTAGGGTTGAGATTTTAATGTATAGGATAGAGGGTTTAAGGGATTAGTGATTAAGGGTTGAGGGTTAAGGATTGAGGGATTAGGATTTAAGGGTATAGGCTTGATGGATTAAGGTTGAGGCTATAATGTATAGGGTGGAGGGTTTAAGGGTTGAGAGTTGAGGGTTGAGTGATTAAGGGTTTAATTGTTGAGGGTTGATAGATTAAGGTTTTAAGGTATAGGGTTAAGGGATTAGGGTTGAGTATTTAATGTATAGGATAGAGGGTTTATGGTTTAAGAGTTAAGGGTTTAAGGTATAGGGTCGATGGATTAGGGTTGATGGTTTAATGTATAGGCTAGAGGTTTTAAGGGATTAGGGGTTAAAGGTTGATGGTTTAATGGTTGAGGGATTAGGATTTAAGAGTATAGAGTTTTGAGTATAATTTATAGAGTAGAGAGTTTAAGGGTTGAGGGGTGAGTGATTAAGGGTTTGAGGGTTGAGGGTTGATGGATTAAGGGTTTAATATATAGGGTTGAGGGTTTAAGGGTTGAGGTTTGATGGATTAAGGGTTTAAGGTATAGAGTTGAGGGATTAGGGTTGAGGGTTTAATGTATAGGATAGAGGGTTTAAGGGATTACGGATTAAGAGTTGAGGATTTAAGGGTTGAGAGATTAGGCTTTAAGGGTATAGGGTTTAGGGTATATGGTTGTGAGTATAATGTATAGGGTAGAGGGTTTGAGGGTTGAGAGTTGAGTGATTAAGGGTTTAAGGGTTGAGGGCTAATTGATTAAGGGTTTAAGGTATAGGGTCGAGGGATTAGGGTTGAGGGTTTAATGTATAGGATAGAGGGTTTAAGGGTTGATGGTTAATGTACTAAGGGTTTAAGGTATTGGGTCGAGGGATTAGGGTTGAGGGCTTAATGTATAAGGTAGATGGTTTAAGGGATTAGGGATTAAGATTTGAGGGTTTAAGGGTTGAGGGATCAATCTTTAAGGGTATAGGGTTGAGGGATTAAGGTTGAGGGTATAATGTATAGGATAGAGGGTTTAAGAGTTGAGTGATTAACAGTTTAAGGGTTAAGGGTTTAAGGGTTTAAAGGTTGAGTGTTGATGGATTAAGGGTTTAAGGTATAGGGTTGAGGGATTATGGTTGAGGGTTTAAGGGATTAGGGACTAAGGGTAGAGGGTTTAATAGATTAGGGATTAAGGATAGAGGGTTTAAGGGTTGAGGGATTAGGCTTTAAGGGTATAGGGTTGAGGGTATAATGTATAGTGTAGAGAGATCAAGGGTTGAGGGTTGAGTGATTAAGGGTTTATGGGTTGAAGGTTGAGTGATTAAGAGTTTAAGGGTTGAGGGTTGATGGATTAAGGGTTTAAGGTATAGGGTCAAATGATTAGGGTTGAGGGTTTAATGTATAGGATAAATGGTTTAGGGTTTAAGGGTTCAGGGTTTTAGGGTTTTAGGGTTGAGGGATTAAGGGATTAAGGTATAGGGTTGAGGGTTTAAGCGATTAGGGATTAAGGGTTGAGGGTTTAAGGGTTGAGGGATTAGGATTTAAGGGTATAGGGTTGAGGGATTAGGGTTGAGGGTATAATATATAGTGCAGAGGGTTTAAGGGTTGATGGTTGAGTGATTAAGGGTTTAAGGGTTGAGGGTTGATACATTAAATGTTTAAGGTATAGGGTCAAAGGATTAGGGTTGAGGGTTTAATGTATACGATAGAGGGTTTAGGGTTAAAGGTTTGAGGATTCAAGGATTTAAGGGTTGAGGGTTGATGGATTAAGGGTTTAAGGTATAGGGTTGAGGGATTATGGTCAAGGTTTTAATATATAGGGTAGAGGGTTTAAGGGATTAGAGATTAAGGGTTGATGGTTTAAGGGTTGAGGGATTAGGGTTGAGGGTATAATGTATAGAGTAGAGGGTTAAAGGGTTGAGGGTTGAGTGATTAAGGGTTTAAGTATTAAGGGTTGAGTGATTAAGGGTTTAAGGGTTGAGGGTTAAGAGATTAGGGTTTTACAATATGGGTTTTAGGGTTTAATGTATAGGATAGAGGGGTAAGGGTTGAAGTTTGAGGGTTTAAGGGTCGAGGGTTGAGGGACTAGGGTCAAGGATTTAGGGATAGGGGTTAGGGTTTAAGGGTTTAGGGTTTAGGGATAGGAATTAGGGTTTAGGGTTTAGGGTTTAGGGTTGAGGGTTGAGGATTTATGGGTTGAGGGTTTAAGGGATTAAAGTTTAAGGGTTGATGGTTTAATGGATTAGGGATTAATGGTTGAGGGTTTAAGGGTTGAGGGATAAGGTTTTAAGGGTATAGAGTTGAGGGTATAATGTATAGGGTATAGGGTTTAAGGGTTGAGGGTTGATAGATTAAGGGTTTATGGTATAGGATCAAGGGATTAGGGTTGAGGGTTTAATTTATAGGGTCAAGGTTGTAGGGTTTAAGGTATAGGCTTAAGGGTTGAGTGATTAAGGGTTTAATATTTGAGGGTTGATGGATTAAGGGTTTAAGGTATATAGGGTTGAGGGTTTAATGTATAGGATAGAGAGTTTAGGGATTAAAGTTTGAGGGTTTAAGGGTTTGAGTGTTGATGGATTAAGGGTTTAAGGTATAGGGTCAATGGATTAGGGTTGATGGTTTAATGTATAGGATAGAGGTTTTAAGGGATTCAGGATTAAGTGTTGATCGTTTAAGGTTTGAGGGATTAGTCTTTAAGGGTATAGGGTTGAGGATATAGGTTTGATGGTATAGTGTAAAGTGTAGAGGTTTTAAGGGCTGAGGGTTGATTGATTAAGGGTTTAAGGGTTGAGGGTTGATGGATTAAGCGTTTAAGGTATAGGTTTGAGGGATTAGGATTGAGGGTTTAATGTATAGCATAGAGGGTTTCAGGGATTAGGGATTAAGAGTTGAGGGATTAGGCTTTAAGGGCATAGGGTTGAGGATATAACGTATAGGGTAGAGGGTTTAAAATAAGGTTTGGCAGTTAAGTGATTAAGGGTTGAGGGTTGAGGGTTGATGGATTAAGAGTTTAAGGTACATAGGGATGAGGGATTAGGGTTTAATAATTGAGTGTTTAGGGTTTAAGGGTTGAAGGTTGATGAATTAAGTGTTTAAAGTATAGGGTAGAGGGTATAATGTATAGGGTGGAGGGTATAAGGGTTGACGATTGAGTGATTAAGGTTTTAAGGGTTGAGTGTTGATGGATTAAGGGTTTAAGGTACATAGGGTCGAGGGATTAGGGTTGAAGGTTTAATGTATAGGGTAGAGGGTTTAGGGTTTAAGGGTTAAGGGTTGATGGATTAAGGGTTTAAGGTATAGGTTTGAGGGTTTAGGGTTGATGGTTTAATGTATAGGGTATGAGGTTTAAGGGATTAAGGATTACAGGTTGAGGGATTAGGCTTTAAGGGTATAGGGTTGAAAGTTTTGATGGATTAGGTTTGAGGGTATACTGTATAGGGTAGAGGGTTTAAGGGTTGAGGGTTGAGTGATTAAGGGTTTAAGGGTTGAGGGTTGATGGATTAAGGGTTTAAGGTATATAGGTTTGAGGGATTAGGGTTGGTAGTTTAATGTATAGGATAGAGGGTTAAGGGTTTAAGGTTTTAGGGTTTAAGGGTTTAAGTGTTGAGGGTTAATGGATTAAGATTTAAGGTATAGGGTTGAGGGTTTAAGGGTTGAGGGATTATTCTTTAAGGGTATAAGGTTGAGGGTATAGGGTCGATGGATTAAGGTTGATGGTATAGTGTATAGTGTAGAGGGTTTAAGGGTTGAGGGTTGAGTGATTAAGGGTTTAAGGGTTGAGGGTTGATGGATCAAGGGTTTAAGGTATAGGGTCAAGGGATTAGGGTTGAGGGTTTAAAGTATAGGATAGAGGGTTTATAGTTTAAGGGTTTAAGCATTTAGGGTTTATGGATTAAGGGTTTAAGGTATAGGGTCGAGGGATTAGGTTTGAGGGTTTAATATATAGGGTAGAGGGTTTATGGTTTAAGGGTTGAGGGTTGAGGGTTGAGGGTTGAGGGTTGAGGGGTTGAGGGGTTGGGGGTTGATATATTAAGGGTTTAAGGGTTGATGATTGATGGATTAAGAGTTTAAAGTATAGGGTGGAGGGATTATGGTAGAGGGTTTAAAGGATTAGGGATTAATGGTTGAGGGTTTAAGGGTTGAGTGATTAAGGGTTTACGAGTTGAGGGTTAATGGATTAATGGTTTAAGGTATAGGGTGGAGGGATTAGGATTAAGGTTTTAATGTATATGATAGAGGGTTTAAGGGTTGAGGGTTTATGGATTAAGGGTTTAAGGTATAGGGTCAAGGGATTAGGGTTGAGGTTTTAATATATAGGGTAGAGATTTTAAGGTATTAGAGATTAAGGGTTGAGGGATTAGGATTTAAGGTTTGATGGATTAAATGTTTAAGGTATAGGGTCGAGGGTTTATTGTATAGGGTAGAGGGTTTAATGGATTAGGGATTAAGGGTTGAGGGGTTAAGCTTTAAGGGTATAGGGTTGAGGGATTAGCGTTGAGGGTTTAATGTCTAGGGTAGAGGTTTTAGGGGTTGATGGTTGAGTCATTAAGGGTTTAAGGGTTGATGATTGATGGATTAATGGTTTAAGGTATAGGGTTGATGGTTTAATATATATGATAGAGCTTTTAGGGTCAAAGGATTGAAGGTTTAAGGGTTTACGGTTGATGGATTAAGGGTTTAAGGTATAGGGTTGAGGGTTTTAGGGTTGAGGTTTTAGGTTTTAGGGATTTAAGGGTTGAGGGTTGATGGATTAAGGGTTTAAGGTATAGGTTCGAGGGATTATTGTTGAGGGTTTAATGTATAGGGTGAAGGGTTGAGGGTTGATGGATTAAGGTTTTAAGGTATAGGGTCAAGTGATTATGGTTGAATTTATAGGGTAGAGGGTTTAAGGGATTAGGGATTAAGGGTTGAGAGTTTAAAGGTTGAGGGATTAGTCTTTAAGGGTATAGGGTTGAAGGTTTAGGGTTGAGGATTTAAGGGTTTAAGGGTTGAGGATTTAGGGTTTAGGGATAGGGATTAGGTTTGAGGTTTGAGGGATTGGGCTTGAAGGATATAGAGTTGAGGGATTAATTTTTAAGGTATAGGGTTGAGGGTTGAGGGTATAAGGGTTGAGGGTTCAAGGGATTAGGGTTTAGGGATAGGGATTAGGATTTAGGGTTGATGGATTAGGGTTGAGGGTTGAGGATTTAAGGGTTCGCGGGTTGAGGGTTTAAGGGATTAAGGTTTAAGGGTCGAGGGTTTAAGGGATAGGGTTTAGGGTTAATGTATAGGCTTGAGCGTATAGGTAAACATGGTGAAACTTCATATTGCACACAAAAAGAGACATATGTAGCACTTAAAAGATGTCATAATTTCTCTATGAAAGGTATCATATATGTAATTCAACCCAACACCCTATTGACACATGATGATAGTTAAAAATCCTTTACAAAATCAAATTTTTCAAAATGTGAGTGTGCTTTAGAAAAATTAAAATTTGGTTGTTTATAAAGCAAGCCAAAATGTGCTCACATTATAACACAAGAACATGTTTTCTTTCTCTAAAAATGGTAAAAAAATATAGGACATCCGTGATCCAAGCCCGCATGCTTTTTTATTCTTGTGGTCTTGCGCATAATACGAAAAAAACAATTTTTCATGCTATTGGGGAAAGAACATCCAAATTTTACACACTCCACCACCTTTGCACCAATTTTGCACCACCTTTTTTTGATTTTCCAACTTAGGAAGGAGGAAATAACAAAGCTTTTACATGAAATTTGATTATATGAAATGAAATTTTTATATCTGTAGTGTTGCAATACTAATTATGATTTTATTATTATAAATTCACATTATACATTAGAACTCTTCAATAGTTTTTAGTAATTCTATTAGATTTATATAAAATTTAAAGTTGAAAAGGAAGCAATTTCATGAAAAGCTCAAATTCTTGAGGATTTTTATGCAAGAAGAAAAACAAACTACACATGATTGGGTAGTTTCTCAAATCGAATCTCCAATTTTAAGGTATTTCAAGTCTTTATGCATGTTTCTTTATCACTTCCTATTATACATGCTAAATATAATGCTTTGATTATGTTATCATGTTGATTTTAGGATTATATTTTGCTAAGTATTCAAAATTATGAGTGGTCAACCTTTTACCCTAAGAGTTAATTCAACCACTATGTGTTTTTGTTTGTAAAATATCTTACCAAATTTTAAACATAATTGGGCTTTCTAGTTAAAAACTTTAGTAATTTTAATCTTCTCTTCCAATATTTCAAAATTTTCATTTAGTCTCTCAATACTTGTGCTATTTAACACTTCCACTCTACCTTTAGTTTCATCACTAATTTTTTTCTGCCACTTCCCTTTTAATGCCTTTGCATATCAACATTTTTTATTTCTCATTTCATGCATTTATATCTCAATTTTTTTTCCCTATGTTTCAAAAATTGTATTATTTTATAAAAAATCATATCAACAAACCTCGGAGGCCAAAAAATTATACCTTGTGCACCAAAACCTTGATAATGGTAACCATATATAGACCTAGTACAAAAATTTAACCACTCTTGACATCTTTTATCCAAAACATAGTCAACCTTAAAATAATCATAAACCCATCCAAGCCATCATTTCATCCATCTCACTTAGATTTTTCCATCAACCATTATCTGATTTGGACTTAGACTAAACCTTCACCAACCTACATAGAAATAACCAAATTTTATTTCACTTTCAAATTAGAACCATAAATAAAATTCTTAATATGACATCCACATTTTTACCACTCAACTTAAACCTTCTATTTTCAACCATAGCAAGAAAAAATCCAAACCATCATTAAAAAATATCAAATTTGTCAATGATTCTAATCTAGATCCTTTAATATTTATCTAGTAGCTTACATATTTCTTAATTCCACCCTTTCATTCCACTTACAAGGTCCCAAACTAGGATACTAATGGACTCAAATACTTTCACAATAGGAATTCCCCTTGAAAATATTAACTTCCACCAATACTTTCAAATACTTAAAGTGGGGCTAAACTTCCATAAAAAAATTGCATCTCACAACTCAAAAATAAGACACCCCATCCACAACAACCATAACTTCCACCAAATCCATAAAAAACCTATTGGAATAAAAACCCCTTCAACCATCACACTACCTGAATTCTATACAAACATTAAGACTTCTAGAAAGACTTCGACAATCACATCCCCTACCACGAGATATTAAATCTAACTCATCCACATAACTTAGAGTCACAATAAATAAAATAATAATTACCTCTACACACGTCCTTACACACCTTAATTACCACCTTTAAATCAATAATAAAAATTCATTCAACTACTTCAAACATCCACTTTTTTCTATTTCGTAGCCTTCCTTTTTCTGGGTGCTCTAATGGTTTATTATTATTTTTCTTGTAAAATCTATGGTTTCGGGTCCCTATAAAACCCATTTTTTCCTCTATCAAAAACTACTTCAAACATCCATCCCATCCCTTAATATTACACACACAACCTCCTCCCCCCATATCCCTTTCATCATTCTATTGCAATGACACCTTTCCCTTGTAATTTTTTTCTTGTATAATTCCTTCATTGAAAAACACGCCTCTTATGTTGGTTTGATCTTTGGGGAAGAAGGGCTAACCATATTTAGGAAATACTTGTTAGTTTGATTTGAAATCAACTCATCTATTGTCATCTTAAAGAGTTCTTTAACGTCTTCTAGTGCAATGACTATTGGGTCAACTATTGTATGAAAAATCCTAAGGATATTTCAACAATCATCTTCTCTAGTATAGCTTCATCAACAATACTTAAATAATAGTTTCATATTCCTTTATGCCCCTCCTCATGCCCTTTTTTCCCCTCTTCATGCACAAACTTGAGAATCAATAAAAATTGCCTTAGTTTCATATTCAATGCTACCCCTTTTGGATTGTCATATATTGTGAGTATCGTAATTTCATGAAAATTTTGAGATTTGTGTAAGATATTTATTTACTTGATTATTACTATGGTGGAACTAATATTTATCTCTTTTTCATGTTACAGGTACAATTCTTCTTCATGTCGAGGAAACGATCAAAGATTTCTCTAACACAGGAGGAGCAAGTAGATAAGAATGCAAAGAAAAAAACAAATGAGGCAACTTTATGAAAAGAGGAAATTGAACATGATAGAAGAAGAAATGCCAATTAAAGAGGAAAAGGAAAATAGGAATACAAAGAAAAGAGAAAAAATGAGGAAACTTCGTGAAAAGAGGAGATTAAACATGATAGGAGAAGATGTGCCAATTGAAGAGGAACATGAACTTCCTCTACCACAAGTTGGAGACATGTCCTCTATCGCAAGTCAATATGGAGGGACGCCATCTACTACATCTCTATTGAGTAAATGTGTCTCAACCTTGAAATTATATAAGGTACTTTTGATACATATGTGACAAGGGAGTGTAGGGGACCGTTCATCATTATGTCTCATATTTGATGTTTGATATTTTATTAACTTGACTTAACCTAGAAGGAAACCCTATTTTATAAGGAAATTATATTATGATTGTGTATTGTGATATATTTTGAGAGTTTGATAGCAGTTGTTGCCTCTAGATCTCTAGTTGGTGATACTCCTGTGAGAAGCTTGCTCTACAAATATATTGTAATATTTGTGATTTATGAATAATATATTGGGTGGATTTTTGAGTGTGGGTTTTTTCTCTCGAAAGATTTTTCCCCGCATAAATCACTATGTTGTGGTATGCATGATATTTGTGTATATTTTTATTTAATTTTTTGTAACTGTTAAAGATCTGTAAAAAATTTACATTATTCTCCTCTCAAGATTAGTATAGGAAGTTGTTCTGCTACCTTATCTTCCTTACAAGTAGTATTAGAGGTTGATCACCTTTGGTTTCAATTGTGGGTTGTTAGGTTTTTTGAACTAATCTAGATGTTATTGGGAGCTTGTGCAAAAATACTTTGTGATCTTGTTGGAATAATTTTTAGATGGCAAGTTCATTAGGGAGAACAAAGGTGGATAATTTTTTTGGAAATAATTTTGAAATATGGAAGCTAAAGATGGAGGATTTGTTGATAGATCGAGATCTATGGTATGTTGTTGATAAGAATGTTTCAAGGCCTAGAGATCCTACTCATGTTGCTCAATATGATGTTATAGACTGTAAAGCCAAGGGTCTAATTAGATTTTTCTTGAAAAAATTTGTTTTAATCAATTTCCATGAGACCTCTACACAAAAACTATGGAAGAATCTTGGTGAGATGTATCAAACCAAATCTATAGTGAAAAAGATTTACTTGAGGAAGAAATTGTATATCTTGATAATGGAAGAGGGTCTACAAATCACATACCACTTGAAAGAATTCAATATGTTGGTGTCTCAACTAGCAATATTTGGTGTCAAAATGGATGAGGAGAAGAAATGTTAGATCTTTCTTTGTTATTTTCCTAATTTGTTGGATCTTCTTGTTATGGCTATTGGAAGTACTTATATTATATTGAAGATTGAAGATGTGGTGGGTTATTTACTTTCTGAAGAGATGATGGGGAGGTATCCATTAGTGCCAAGGAAGTAGGCCTAAGGAAAAAAGAAAGAAGAATGAGAAGCGTGATAAATCCAAGTCCAAGGGGAGATCCAAATCTCTTGGAAAGTCCAAAGTTATTTGTTGGAACAATGATAAACCTGGGCATGTTTGTAAGGACTGCAAAGAAGAAAATAAGAAATTTGATTCTAATTCTACATCTGAGAAGGAATATGGTGACACATTCATTTTAAATTTGGAAACTCATGCATGTAATAATGCATGGTTAATTGACTGAGGTGCATCTTTCCATATGACCTTTAATAGAGATTGATTTTTTGAATATGAAGAATTTGATGGAGGTAAGGTGTACTTGGGTGATGATTCTTATTTAAATAGTGTTGGTCATGGTAAAGTCAGAATCAGGTTTCTTGATGGTAGAATAAAAAGGATTAATGGTGTATTGCATATCCATGGGTTAGCACAAAATATGTTATCTATGAGAAAACTAATAGATACAAGTGTACAGATAGTATTTTCTAATGCAGGATGCAAGATGGTTGGAGGTGCTATGGTGATTGATAGAGGTATCAGATATGACACATTACATAAGATCGACGCATGCATAGTTGAGTGCAATAGTACTTATGTGAAAAGAAAGTCTGTGGAAGACGTGATGGTTCCACCTTCAACAGCTAGTCATGGATTTTGGGTACCAAAGGGTTCTCTTTCTTCCGAATCAAAGTTACTTGTAGAAAAAACTATGTTATGGCACCAAAGACTTGGCCATATTGGAATAAAGGGTCTAAGGACCTTGAAAAATAAAAACCTTGTTGAAGGTTTTTTTTATTTTAATCTTTATTTTGATTTCTATGAGAATTTTATTTATGGAAAACGAAACCACATTTAGTTTTACTTGAGTTCTCATAAATCTTGTGGTGTATTGGATCTTATTAATTATGATGTGTTTGGTCCTATAGATGTTCCTTCAATTGGAAAATCCACATATTATATTTCATTTATTGATGATTATAGTAAGACATGGGTATATTTTCTAACGAATAAATCTGAATTTTTCAATCGATTTACAGAATTTAAAGCAATGGATGAGTTGAAGACTGAAAAGAAAATAAAATGTTTGAGGATTGATAATGGCAATGAATTTTTCTCTAGTGATTTTGATAGATTTTGTAAAGATTATGGTGTTCATAAATAGAAGACAACTCCATATTCTCCACAACATAATGGAGTTGCATAAAGAATGAACATGACACTGATGGAGAAGGCTAGGAGTATGTTGAGTGGTGGTCTAGAACAAAGGTTTTTGGATGAATTTTTTTCCACTGCTTGTTACCTAATTAACAAGTCTCCTACATCATCTCTTTTTGCTAAGACACCTATAGAGGCATGGTTGGGCCACAAGCCTTCATTAAGACATCTTAGAGTTTTTGGTTGTGAGGCATATGCACATGTGCAAAAGGAGAAGTGAACAAAGATGGAGAACAAGGTCATGAAATGTATCTTCATCAAATGTAGTTATGGTGTGAAAGAGTACAAGCTTTGGGATCTTGTTGCATAGAAGGAAATACATAGTAGAAGTGTTATTTTAAGAGAATCTAAGTCGTATTCTATTACATTGTACCTAAAAAAAAGTAAACAAGAAGATGTGATTCAATTTACTTCTACACTTGAGAAAGTTGATTTGAGGCCCATGGTAGACAAGAAGTTGAGGAGAGCTCATCTAGCTCTGAATCTTTAGAAGAGGAGGAAGAACCTCCAACTCAACTTGTTCGTAGGTCTACAAGGCACAGAAAACCACTTGAAAGGTATTCACCTAATGATTGAATATTTTGTTTTTTCTTTGAATACTAACATGGATGAACCAAGATTCGTAGAAGATTCATTAGGTATGAATGATGCAGAATCCTAGAAGATTGCTATGGATGAAGAAATGATAACTTTAAAAAAGAATGATACATGGGATCTTGTACCATTTCCTAAAGAATATTAACATATTGGTTGCAAATGGGTGTTCAAGAAAAATATTGGTTCTGATGGAAGTATTGAGAAATATAAGGCAAGGTTGGTTGCAAAAGGTTACTCTAAAGTTGAGGGTATTGATTATGGTGAGATATTTTATCCTATTGCAAAAATGACATCCAATACGTTTTTTTTTTTTCTATTGCTTTTTCTTATGATTTAGAGGTTAAGCAAATGGATGTGAAAACTATTTTCCTTCATGGTGACTTGGAGGAGCATATTGCAAAAATATTTGTATGGCTTCAAATAGAGTCCTAGGATGTGGTACCAAAAAATTGATACATATGTGTTGATTTTGGGATTTGAGCTTTCTAAATCATACCATTTTGTTTATTATAAAACCGATGGTGATTGTTTCTTGTTTATTGCATTATATGTTGATGATATGTTACTTATTGGTAGAGGGAAAGGTATGATTTCAAAACTAAAATCTCAACTTACTGCAAAATTTGCAATGAAAGATCTTGGTGTAGCTAAACACATTATTGGGGTGAAAATTAAAGGAGATAGAGTGAATAGAAAGCTATGGCTTGGATAAAGTAAGTATGTCAATTAAATTTTATAGAGGTTTGATATGTTGAATTGTAGACCATTGTGTGTTCATGTTTCAGTTGGAACAAAGTTATCTATTTTAGATTGTCCAACATCCCCATCAAAGATGGAAGACATGAGCAAAGTGCCTTACCAAATTGTAGTTGGAATTTTGATGTATGTTATAGTTTGTACTAGACTAGACATTTCCTAAGCAGTGAGAGTTCTTTCCAGATATATGTCTAATCCTGGTAGAGTTCATTAGGATATAGTTCAAAGAGTCTTCATATATTTGCACGGTACCTCATATTATTCATTATGTTATCATAGTAATATGAATGAAGATGATATTTCCCTTGATATTCATAGTTATGTGGATTCAGATTGGGTAGGTGATTTTAATAGAAGATAATCCACTAGTGCTTGTGTGTTTACTTTATTTGGTGGTGCAATTAGCTGGATGAGTAAGTGACAAGTTGTGGTTACTTTGTCTACTACTAAAGTAGAGTATATGGAAGCTACTCATTCTTCTAAAGAATCCATTTGTCTTAAGAGAGTGTTCAAATATTTGAATTAAACAAGGTGCGGTGATAATTTATTGTAATAGTCAGAGTGTGATATGTCTAGCTAAGAATCTGGCATTTCATGCCAAGACCGAGCACATTGATGTTTAATATCATTTTGTTAGAGATATGGTCGAATATAGTAGGGTGAATTTGGTTAAGGTAGAGACTTTGATGAATATTGTTGATTCATTAATTAAGCTTGTGAGCATAGATAAGTTTAGATGGTGTTCAAAGAATATGGGCCTTTCAGCCCCTAGACATTAAGAGATGATGTTTTACACCCTCTTGTTGCTTTTGCAAGGTGTTTGAAAGTGGGAGATTTGTTGATTAAATGTGTCTCAACCTTGCAATTATATAAAGTATTTTTGATACATAAAGTGTTCTTGATATTGTTGATACATAAAGTACTGTTGATACTATTGATACATAAAGTACTAACCCAACCTTGCAATTATATAAAGTATTGTAAATATGGACCATTCATCATTATGTCTCATATTTAATAGTTGATATTTAATTAGCTTGATGCCCTAGAAGGAAACCCTATTTTATGATGGCATTGCATTATGACTGTGTATTATGATGTATTCTGAGATTCTGATAGCAATTGTATTGCCTCTGGATATTTGGTTGGTGATACTCTTGTGACAAGCTTGCTCTATAAGTATATTATAATATTTATGATTTTTGAATAATATATTGGGTGAATTTTGGAGTGTGGGTTTTTTCTCCCGAAAGGGTTTTCCCCACGTAAATCACTGTGTTGTGGTATACATGATCTTTATTTCTATTTTAGTTTATGTTTCTATAACTACTAAAGATCTATAAAAAATTTGTGTTATTCTCCTCTCAAGATTAGTGTAGCAAGTTGTTCAACTACCTTAGCTTCCTTAAAATCTCAAATTGAAATTACATCATCACTCACATATGAAGAAGGAGGTATGTCATATTTCCCATCTCAACTTCAAGGTACATCATCTATTCCATCTTCAATCAAAGGTATGGAATCTATCCCATCTCATTTAAATATTGATGAAATTCCTAATGTTGAACAAAATTTACCTTTGAGAAAACCACCTAGAATTTTGCATAGAAAGCTCGAGTTTTTGATTGATATTGATGAGAATATTTTGTAGAAAAATGGAAGATAAGATTCCAAAATGCACTTGTAGAAGATATGCTCATAAGATTTGGAGAGTGTTCTTTGAAAATTAAATGAGATCAAAAGATGTCAAGTATTTGTTGAAATGATGTGAAGTATAAAGTATAGGTGTTACAAGGTGTGCACCCTCGGTATCCTTGTGTTGTGCAATGTAGCACTCAGGTTTGTGAAATGGCTTAACCCCTCTCATGAATTTATTAACTTTGGTCATTGTATCGGGCATTAACAGGTTGATCTTTTGGTGCAATGACAACCGTCTATGAAAAAATTGGTACTAGAGCCTAGGTCATAGGTTCGAACCCCTTTCTTGTGCTGGGGGGATCATTGCAAGGTGTGCACCCTTGGTCTCCATGTGTTGTGTAGTACAACACTTGGGTTTTTGACATGGATTAATTGCCTCTCGTGGACTCATTAACTAGTGATTTTATTGGGAATTAACAAGTCAATATTTTGGTGCAATGGCAACCATTTGTGAAACAATAGGTCCATCATGAATATTATTGGTTTGAGAACATCAGAGGATTCAAGTGAAAAATCTATTATGAAGAATCTAATGATTTCATATGAGAGTGTGGGTAACACTCCACACACAAAAGATAGTAATGTCACATGATGTGTCATTACATAAACAATAGTAAGTAATCAAATGAAGAAATCTTGTCTCATTAGAAAGACAAGTCTAGCATTGATAATAAATAAAAAACTTTAACAAGAGTTGTTGGAAGGCAGCAAAGAATTGAGGACACCAATGACAATGAATTATGGGAATTCTTAGGGAGACTACCACAAAAAGATAAACCAATTATTAAAGCATTGAGATCACTAATTGAAGACCCTTGGAAGAATTACACAAGGGTATCTTTGAATCAAAGATATGTGGTAAGAAGGAGAATTGGTAGTCAAAACCATGAGCCACATCCAAAGCATTTTTTGGATATTGAATTAAACAATTTTTTGGTAAATTTCTAGAGATGTATCCTCAAGTTCAAACTTGTTAAAGATATTTTGAAATTATAAAAATTATAAAACCTTTCTATGTCAAAATAAAACACACATGCACTACTAGTTGTAGAGTACATATTGAATTTTCTAAGCATGTTGATGTTTATCATTCTATATGTTTAGATTTGTATACTAACAATGTTTTTCAGGATTGTGGCATACATGCCCCTCCTACATCTTCAAGAGACTTCATATAAAAAATATTATGTGAAAGAGAGGAAGATCAAATATTCTACAAGAAATTATGCTTGGATGGCACATGTCAGCATTGTGGTGGCTTGCAACATATGCCAATATGTGAACATATGGAAAGCACACATGCAAATGGAAATGAACTAGTAGAGTTTGAAAAGTATAAAACAATGGACTACAATACAAAAGATGGTAAAGAAGCAAAAAAGTGTGATTTGATTATTCAAAAGATTCCAATGTATCTATTTATGTCTACATTTTGTGTCAGTATAGTGTATGAGTATGCAAGGAATTCCCATATAGCTCAATGGTTTGACTTGCAATTCAAGTTATACAAGGACATATTTCTAGTTGCTATCATTGTTTTAGTTGTCGACTTTGCAGTAAACTACAATCCACAACCACAATGTGATGTGCAATCACAATATTACAACTCCACATAGGTTTCTATATTTGTGCACATAGCATTCTATCATGCCAATGATAGTATAGAGGATAACAAAAAACTCATAAGAGAGTATCATTTTTATATCATGATGTTCACACATATTCTATAGAGTTCGTGCAAGGTTTCTTTTAGGTGTTCTACCATGATTTGGCTTGAAGGGGCATATCATTCAGTTAGCATATTATATGGCCAAATAATTGTTCATCACAATTCAAGAACTCACAAATGTCCTATTGGTTGGGCAGGATGCATAATATTATAAGTGTTTAACATATGTGAAAATTTTGTGAGGCCAAGCATGGAAAAGGGGAGAATTATGATGCAGGATCATGTATCAAAAGAGCCATAGCATGAGAAGAGTTAAATTATAAAGACAATGCAAAGTTGACAGATGCAAAATCAATCGTAGAGTGGTGTAATTATTTGATGGGTCCAGGTAATGAAGGTAACTCTTCAAATCATATATTTTTTGGTTGATAGATTTTACTAACATTGCACAATATGAGGATTTTTGTACACTGAAAAGATCAAATGAGCTACACTCTTTCAGAAGCTCAAATGCAATTTTATGGAGTATCCATACATAGAAGATGGCATGTTTTTTTCATGTATAATTCAAGCCTAGAATGAGTGTGAGTCAAAGGAGTGGTTGATGAATGTTGGTCAAGTTTCTCAGCCCAGTAGACATGTATCAACTCCCAATGACATTGGAACTGACACAAATGGAATCATCGGTTGACTTTGATCACATATCAGATCTAGTTCAACTAGGTAATATATCTACTTGCATATTTTTTGAAATTCATAAAGTTATCATGCTTTGTAGTTTTTTTGTAATGTTGACTAAATTCATGTAACTTGCTACACATATCAATACAGGGCATGTTTCTATAGTTATTGTAGATGAAGACAACGGAGAGGGAACAAATTATTATTTGTGTCATAGTGTTGAGGCCAAAACTAAATTGGAGGCCCCAATTATATATGGAGAAAACATCAAATACCCTATAGGCTCGGTGGTTGTTACTAGAACATGGCTTAGAAGGTACCCACATAAGAGTGTTAATGTTTGGATGTTTCAAGAATTTCACACACATCTTCTTCATTACTCAAATATTTTCGTGGTATCCAATGTTCATTTGATCAAATATGGGGGTAGACCTTTGAACAAGAACTTGTGGAAGGTGTGTGAGTCTAACCATGAGGCAATACCTGACACGATAAACATTAGAGCAGACTCAAATGGTTCATTGGATTAATTTATAATTATGCACATTGAATTTGTAAAATCATGGTATTGATAATAATGTATTGCAATTGATAGTTAGACCTTTCATTTTTATATTTCAATTTTAGTTATGTTTTGGTTCCAAATTTCATATGAAATAGGAAGGACTTATTGCCCCTCTTTAACTTAAAGTTTCTCTTTTTTTTCTATTACATTTTTCTCATATACAATTAATATTAGCCATATTATATGCATATTTATGGTAGGTCTATTTAAAATAGCACATAGTGGACTTTTTTGTGATAAAAATTACATTCACCATCTTTTTTTGTGTTTCACTATCAAGTCAAAATTACATGATGTGGTTCCCTTACTGGTGGTAAATGGACCATCTTCTTAGGTGTAACAATTTGATATGACATATTTAATATGACCATTTAATTTTGTTCAACTCTGTGTGGTAAGTATGATCTATACTCTGATACTAATACAATAGCTTTGTACCCATGTAAGCGTGTGTAAGTTTTTTCAAGATCCATTTAGGTATAGTCATGAGTCTTTATATGAGTGTAGGTGGGTTTCTATAGTATCAACATAAGAGTGTTAGTGATCAAAATATAGTTGTGGGTTAGAATAGTGTTGTTTAAGATTTTTTAGTTTTTAGCTTGAAATGTATATGCATCTTCCACTTTTCAAAACTAGAGGTAGTAGGTACTTGAATGTATTAAATAAAAAAGGAATCAACTAGAAAAACACTTGAAAAGAATCATATTAAAGTGAATGAGATAGATAATGTATTGACTGAAGAGATTCTTCCTGGTCTTGATAAATTGAGGAAGGTGGGTGTGTAGTATGTGCAATGGGAAAATTCCAATGCATAACTGGAGCAACAAGTACTAGAATGCATGAAATGAAAAAAGGAATCTTCTATGAAAACACTTGAAAAGAAGACTAAAGTGAATTAGATTGATAAAATGTTGATTGAATAGATTCTCCCTAGTCTTGAGAAGTTGAGGAAGGTGAGTGTGCAGTATGTACAATGAGAAAATGGCAATACAAAACTGGAGGTAGCAAGTACCAGAATGTATGAAATAAAAAAGGAATTTGCTCTAGAAACACTTGAAAAGAAGTAGACCAAAGTGAATGAGATAGATAATGTATTCACTGAAGAGATTATTCATGCTCTCAAGAAGTTGAGGAAGGTTCCTGTGCAATATGTGGAATGGGAAAATGGAAATGGAGAAGTGAATAAACTCAAGAGGTTTTGTATTTCATAAGAATTTTTCCAAGCAAAGAAAGTGAGAGATGACGCTATAGGTGGATTTGAAAAAATGAATTCAAAGATTCTTGAACTTAAGAATTTCATGGAGAAAATAAATTGGAAATAGATGATAAGGAAGAAGCAATATCATATGTAAGTGTAAAAAAAGAGAATCGGTGTGGTGGACACATGAAAGTCTTATCTATAAAGGTAGACGAGTTTTGTAAAGAACTTGTTAAAAGAAACATTTGCATTCTTTAATCAAAAAGACACTTTCAAAGTTAATAAAAAATGGCTACAAAGCTACACAAAATTATTCAAGACATTGAAAACTCTATCAAACAAAGGGATATTGTTGTCCTGAGTCCTGATGATAGAGAAGCTAATATAAAGCTCAAAGTAAAAGATTTGAAAAAGAAGTTAGAAGATCATGAAAAGGAATACCAAGGGTTGTTAACATGTAAGAGTAGTGGAGATGAGGAAAAATGTGTGGATGGTCAAGTTGTAGATGCAAAATCCATAGATGGAAGTGTTGAAATTGAAGAAATATAGCTGAAAATTAAAATTAACCACTTAGAAAAGGAATTAAAAGATAAGAATATTTTATCATCAAAGAAAAGGAGGTTAATATTGTTGAGAGAGTGTTGAAGTCTAAAATACAGGAAGTTGAGAAAATAAAGACAACAATGGAAGGTGTTCCTTATGAAGGAGGGTGCAAGGAGAGATTTAAAATGAGCTTTTGCAAGAATCTGAGGGAATTCAAAAGTTGAAGGGTGATATTAGCACCTCAAGGCTTAATTAGGAAATGTTCAATTTAGAAATAATGATCCTGAAACACATATTCAAAGATGAAAGGTGAAACATGTTGTTGCACAACTTATAAATTTTTAAATTACATAAATGGTAAATATTGAAGGTGGCTTTCATTACACTCCTATTGTGTAAATAACAAAAAAAATTAATTACATTAATACCGTTTTGGAAAATTGTAGGTTGGAAAACATTGGGTGTTATAAAAACTACAACCCACATACTATTGTAAAACCCTCTACATGTAACAACTCAGTTGTTTATTCACCCCTCTTCTCAATTAGGTTAGAACGTATGAAATGAAAAATAAATTTACTCTAAAAACACTTGAAAAAGAAGCAAACCAAACTAAATGAGATAGATAATGTATTGAATGAAGAGATTATTCTTGCTCTCGAGAAGTTAAGGAAGGTGCCTATGTAGATTCTTATTTGTTCATCATGTGACCAAATTGATAGTTCTAATGCATCTAAATGGTAGGTTTACACTAGGAAAGGTCTTGTTTCACACCCAAACATGTTGAAATAGTTTGAGCTATATAGCACCAATGATATCTCTTAAGAGAGCAAAGTGAAAAAAGGAAAAAAACTTTGATGAGGTTTTATTCAGAAATCATGGCACTTAAAAATATTGTGTCTAAAGTTACGAGATCACGCAGGGCCTCTCTACAATAACCTCTCTCGATTTTTGATATCTTTAAGCTATTTCCCATGGTGTCTAGTTTTCAGTTGATGGAAAAAGTGTCAAATGCATGCAGTGTAAAGTTGCAAGGTGGTGTAATTGATCAAACCAAAAATTCCAACACATTTGAATAGGTAGTTTTACACTAGAAAAAGGTCTTGTTTCACACCCCTTCATGCTGGAACATTCTGAGCTACATTACATCGATGATATCTCTTAAGTGACCAAAGTGCAAAAAACAAGAAACTTTGACGAAGTGTTACTCAGAAATTGTGGGATTTAGAAACATTCCTTCTAAAGGTACAGGATCATGTAGGGCCCCTCTATAATAAACTCTCATTTTTTGATATCTCTGAGTCATTTTCTCGTGGTGCCTAGTTTTCAGTTGATGGAAAAAGCATCAAATGCATGTAGTGTAAAGTTGCAAGGTGGTGTAATTTTTGTTCTATTCATCATGTGACTAAACTAATAGTTCCACCACATCTAGATGGGTAGTTTTATGCTAGGAAAGGTCTTTTTGTGCACCCAAACATGCTAGAACAATCTGATTTACATTACATCGATGATATCTCTTAAGAGACCAAAGTGCAAAAGGAAACACACTTTCACAAGGTGTTACTCAGAAACTGTGGCACTTAGAAATATTTTATCTAAAGGTATAAGATCATGTAGGGACCCTCTATAGTAAAATCTCTTGATTTTTGGTATATCTGAGCCATTTTCCTGTGGTGTCTAGTTTTCAATTGATGGAAAAAGCGTTAAATGCATGTAGTGTAAAGTTGCAAGGTGGTGTAATTTTCATTATGTTCAATGTGCAACCAAACCAATAGTTCCAATGCATCCAGATGGTTAGTTTTATGCTAGCAAGGTCTTATTTTTCACCCAAAAATGTTTGAACAGTTTGAGCTACATTGTACTGGTAATATCTCTTAAGAGACCAAAGTGCAAAAAGGCAACAAACTTTGATGAGGTGTTACTTATAAATCAAGTCACTTAGAAAAAAAATATATAAAGGTACAGGATCATGTAGGGCCCCTCTACAATAACCTCTCTCAGTTTTTGATATCTCCAAGTTGTTTGCCCGTGGTGTCCAGTTTTCAATTGATGGAAAAAGCATCAAATACATGTAGTGTAAAATTATAAGGTGGTGTAATTTTGTTTTTTTCATCATGTGATCAAACCGATAGTTTCAACATGCCCAGATGGGTAGGTTTACACTAGGAAAGGTTCTATTTTGCACCCAAACATGCTAGAACAGTCTGAGATACATTGCACCAACAATATCTCTTAAGAGACCAAAGTGAAAAAAGGCAACAAACTTTGATGAGGTGTTACTCATAAATTGTGGCACTTAGAAATATTCCATCTAAAGGTACAGGATCATGTAGGTCCCTCTACAATAACCTCTCTTGGTTTTTGATATATCTAAGTCGTTTTAACATGGTGTCCAATTTTTAGTTGATAGAAAATGCATGCATTGTAAAGTTGTAAGGTGGTGTAATTTTCACTTTGTTCATCATGTGACCACGCCAAAAATTATAACACATTTGAATGTGTAGGTTTATTCTAGGAAAGTCCATCTTTCACACCCAATCATTCTATAATATAAGATGGATTCGTTGCATATGAGTCTCTTTGTTCTTAAGAGATCACCAGGGAACGAACTGCGCATATACACCTCAACTTGAATGAGTTGATAAAACTATAAAAAAGTACACCAAAAATTACCCCAAACCCTAAGAGAGAAAAACTCCAATATCTCTACCTCTGATGAAGGATCTCTCTACTAAAGGAGCTCTCGGCTAAAGATCCTTGCTTCAAACTCAGAAAACCGCTAGGATGCTAGCGTGTCGCATAGGCGTCCAAAGCCTAGATTTTTAGGAAACATGTTGTCAAGCTTCTATCGCTCTGCCACAAGTTTGCATGGAGTCTGAATCGTGAAATTTTGACTCATGGGATTTTTTCATTAATGCTCTAAGGTGTTATAAATGCTAGGCAAAGATGCAAAAATTTGGAATTGCCCCTAGGTGCAATTCTGCAACATTACATTTTGCCCCCACTTTAGTGGGCTCGATTTTGGAAAAAAAAATCAGCCTCACTAAAGTAGAGAAGAAAAAATTCACCTGAATTTCAAATTTTATGGATTTCCATGCCAAGAAAAAGGGACCATAGAGGTCACCGAAGTCAAGCTAATAGGTACCAAAGATGCCCCCAGCATCCAAGCTCAACAAATAGCGATAAAATGGTTTTGAAGAATCATTCAAAACCTTAACCTGCAAAACTTAAATTTTGGGTCAGCTTAGAAAAATTGGAAGAAGCTACTACGGGGAGAAGAATGACCAAGAAAAACTTCATTGATTCGCAAGAAAAAATATGATCAAGAGGTGACTATATAACATCATTGATTCAGAGGAAAAAATATGATCAAGAGGTGACTATATGCCCCCTCCTAATTTTTCCCCCAAAATGGTGGGGTAAAGTCGGGAAAAAGCGAAGAGCCACAAAATCTAGGAAAAATGGGCCCCGAGGAGCCTATATATACCTAGGTAGGCCCCCAGAAGGGTCATTTTCATTATTCACTATGAGCAAATTGTTGACTTTTGTGAGAGAAAATTCAGCAAAATTCCTAGCAAGAGGGAGTACAAGGCGTCGAGGTTGGATCAGCTACATGAGGACATTGTTGAGGGCCACAAGGAGGACTAGGTAGGCCTCTAAGCCTCATTTTTTATGCAATTTAGCTTATTTTAAGAATTTTTCTAGTTAGCGAGGTGTGAAAGCATCTTTTTTTTGTGCTCGCGTCTAAAATATGTGTTGTCATTCATAGTTTGTGTCGAGGTCCCAAGTTCATGTTGTCATCTCAGGGACATGTCGACGTCTTTGAATGGCTACGATGGTCTGGGATGCATGCGTAGTGCATAGACGTATGCGTGACACACATAGGTCTTATGTAATTTTTCTTGTTTTAATGATGAAATTCAATGTTCTGACTTTAAAAAATCACTTTTTGTAGGAGAGATCTAGGAGCATCTAGAAGGGATAGCATATTGACTCATTCATGAGCAGAGGGATCGTCTAATAGAGGACGAGGTCATGCATCTTGAGCGGGTCGGTCTCTAGCATTTATTCACCATGCCCAAGATGAGATACCATGAGAGGATGCTTACAACCCTGATGGAGCAGTGGAAGCCACTTCTTCATCTTTCTAGCTACCTTGCGGGGAGATGACCATCACGCTTGAGGACATCTATCGGATCCTTGGGCAACCCATTCACAGGAAAAGGGTGGCCCTAGATGATACCCAATCGACATGAAAGAAGAGTGAGGGTGTCCTCTATTGTTCAGGGAGGATAGATGGTGGTGATGGTATGAACCACATATACACGCACTAGTATGACCAAGTGAGGACCACTGCCCCATTGCTACATCGAGTTATGGTTGTGACCATGGCTTTTTGAATTACTATAGATGGGCGAGGATCACACCTCCACAGGGGCCTTGTCCATACCATTAGAGAGATGGTTGAGCATTACATGGTCTTTTTCCTAGGGGTGCAACATGTTAGCACACCTCTACTAGGAGTTAGGGGAGTACATGCACTATGAGTATCGTCGCCTTAATGTGTGCAAACTTTTGTAGGTGTTGACTTTCACTCACATCATGTGCACCCAACTAGTCAGTTTTCCCCAGCAACGGTCATATCACATTCCCATGGCCCACTGGTACGATATGATAGGCCAATGGAGGTTCGACGACCTAAAATTTTGGCGAATACAGTTTGACATTATTGTTGTAGATGAGGTTCAGTGGAGACCCTACCAATTTTTTTGATGGATGAACAATGACAAGTATCTGAGGAACCTACAGTAGGACCTTTTTTGATAGGTCGTCACGACTACATCATAGTATCATACTACTACAGTCAAATCATGCGGCAACATGGTCATCCCTAGATGATTCCACCAGATTTTCCCACCTACACTAGGGCCCACAGGAGTGCAGTGAGGGTAGGATATTTCCCTCACCCCACCATCACTGATATTGTCCCCTCAGATGATGATGAGCTCAACCAGGATCTATTGGCCATAGTGGCGAAAGATAATGTCGGGGTAGCTACTTATTTTTTGCAGTGGTGAGAAAGGCACCATCTGATTCCTATGTTCGGCGAGGGTGCCCGAAGAGGGGATCTTGGTCCACAGGACGATTTTCCTCCCCAACCCTCGCAGGATAGATGGAGATGGTGCCAACAGGCCTGCATGGAGGAGGAGAGGGAATAGGAGGAGGAGGTGGTACCTACGAGACCGAGGCAGTGGAGGATATTAGATCCCCTCGTGGCTACCCCAATCTCTTTAGCATCACCATCTCTTATTGTTCCAGTGGCAATGGCCTTAGTGTCACTGCATTCAGTCATCAATGTCAGTGGCATGGGCCCCAACACCAACCCTCACCCTGATCCCACATGGCAACTAGGGGATCCAAGTATACATAATAAATTGTTTATGTTTCCATGCTCTTGACTTTTTTTGTTTATGATATATATATACATGCCATGTGATATTGATTTATCTCTTTCTCTATCATTGGAAAGGATGCATAGGGATGGACTAGGTTGATGGCTCAGTGTATTTTGGAGGTATCCCCTAACATGTTGATCTAGGGGACGTTTCTTGAGCCCTACCTGGTATCTATGAGATGACATGCCCCCACTTTTGAGTCAATGGCACGCTTGAGGACCACCTATGAGGAGCGGGGTGCAAGGATCATGTAGCTGACAACTCTTCATGGACAGCATGATCAATTATCAAGAGAGCTATGGACAATGCTTGTAGAGCGAGATGCGACAATGACAAGGGATAATGCCCTTTAGAGCCGCATTTATGACATCGACAGGCGATCAATAGTTGTAATCCTGACAAATGCTCAGTATCTGCAACAAGAGTTGATTCAGGCATGAATGACCATATGTTCATTGTAGGGGGGGATTAGAGGGATATGGGTAGCTATGTCTACATCACACTCACATTGATCCCACTGTTCAGCCCGTCTTGAGGGTACCAAAGAAGTCGCTAGAGCTGGAGGGCTCTGAGAGCCGTGCACCACAATGATAGGGGCTCATCATTTTGTATATCATTTTTGGAGTGAGATCATATACATATATACTTTTAGATCTTCTGTATAGACATATATTTAACAACCACTCATTTTTTATAGTAGTGGCCCAATAAATTTGATGTACGCATGGATATATATATACATATCGGTTTTGATATCATGGCGTTGTTTATGTGTATTATTTTTACTTTCATGTATGTTTATGCTATGGATGTATGCTTACATTAGATGCTAATATGATTTAATAAAAACACTTGGATATATGTTAATTAAATACAATGATGATATAATTGCCTTAAAAGATGCAAGGTGATGTATAGATACATAACATAGTCAGACACATGTATGTAGGTTGTATTTCGCACATAGACACGTGGTCACATCGTAAACACAAATTTTTTCATAATGTGTGAATGAACAATGTCAACATATGTATTATTACTGCCCCTTAGGGAGAACACCACATATGTGACACATCAGATTGCTATGTGTAGTACCAATGAAGATGCATCTCATTAACAGGTTATTTTAGAGGCGTTTCATCCATAGATGATAATCCATAGGCTCCTGAACCATACAAAGAGATCACAATGTAAGGGCCTAACCAATTAGGACTAAATTTCCCTTTTTGATTAGGCAGCGCATTTACACTTCATTGGTTTTCATAGAGAACCAAGTCTCCAAGCTTAAAGGTTCTAGGAAGTACACTCTGATTATATTATCTTGATAATGATTGTTGATAAGCCTTAAGATGATCGAGGGACTGTAAATGGTGCTCGTTGAGCATCTCTAGCTAGTGCAAGCAGTTAATTTGGTAGGTTTCATCGTCAATTAACCCTTTAAGGGAAACCCATAAGGACAAAAATTTCAACTCCAAAGGCATGATAGCTTCGGCACAATACACGAGGTTGTAAGGTGTTGTTCCTATAGCCATACAGACACTCGTGTGATAGGCCCACAAAGTGTACATTAATTAAATATGTCAATCCTTACCGTGCTTATTTACTATTTTACAAAGAATGAGTTCAAGAGTTTTGTTAGACGCTTCTTCTTGACCGTTGGATTGTGCATAATACAGTGTAGAAAACCTATGTTGGATATGAAATTTCTCCAAGAACTGTTTTACTTCCTTGTTCTTGAATGGTGTACCATTGTCAGAAACAAGTGTAGCAAGAAAATCCAAAATGAGAAATAATTTTGTTCATGAGAAAACTACAGATAGTTTCAACATTCATGGATCGAAG
Source organism: Sequoiadendron giganteum (assembly GCA_007115665.2). Classification (NCBI taxonomy): domain Eukaryota; kingdom Viridiplantae; phylum Streptophyta; class Pinopsida; order Cupressales; family Cupressaceae; genus Sequoiadendron; species Sequoiadendron giganteum. Next base: position 328,666,348 of record CM021103.1, on the reverse strand, counting down.
TGGGATAGCTTCGACCCATTTTGTGAAGTATTTTGTAGCGATAATAATAAAGGTATGTCCCTTGGAAGAAGGAGGTGATATTTTTCCAATGATATCCAACCCCCATTTTGCAAACAACCAAGGAGAGGTTTGATTTTGTAGCTCTTGAGAAGGAGCATGAATAAGACGATTGTGCTATTGAAATTCAAGGCACTTCCTCACAAAATCGAAGGAATATTGTTCCATTGTTTTCCAATAGTACCCCATGTGTATCAATCTTCTCACTAGGGACTTACCACCAAAATATCCACCCCCAAAGCCCAAATGGGCTTTCTTAAGGGCAAGGGGTATTTCTCCTTTAGTGAGACACCTAAGAAGCAAGCTGGTATAGGCTTTTTTATAAAGAACATTAGATAAAATGACAGAACATGCTGAAATTTTTTGTATACAAGTATGATCAATTTGCGTTGCATCATCAGGAAAGCTCCTAGTCTTTAAGTAACTGTAGATACTAGAGAACCATTACCTCGAGTCTGCATGAAAACACACAAGAGACTCGGATTCAGGTTGATCAGAAACCATCAAGGTTCACAAGACCTAAACTATGAAGTGGTATTCTTTCGTATCCTCCTCTGAAGGTACCAAGTAGCGCTTGCCATGGCATCGACATGTCTATTTTCTCTCCTAGGGACATTGTCTATTGTGAAAGAGGAAAATTGATTAAGCAAAGAAAAAGTGAGGTATCAATACTAGGAAAACTTACTTTTTTTAGCTTGATAAGTTCTCGTAATCTGATTCACAATAAGCTCAGAATCACCAAGTATAAGGAGATGTTTGATTCTTAATGTAATCGCGACATGCAAGCCATGATAAGAGCTTCATACTCAGTGATATTATTGGTGCAAGGAAAATATAATCGAAAGGATAGAGGGACCGATTCACTTTCAAGGAATATCAGGACCACACCCACTCTAGAACCATCCTGACACCTTGATCCATCGAAATACATCTTCCATTCGAGGTCGTATTTGATTGTGAAAATACTTTCATCGGGGAACAAATCCAACCCAGGGAAGGAGCGAGATGAGGGAGCGTCTGCCAATTGATCAGCAACCATTTGACCCTTTATTGATTTATGAGTAACAAATTTTATATCAACCTTAGAGAGCAACATAACCCACTTTGCTAATCTCTCAGCAAGGTTAGTGCTAGAGAACAAATGCTTTAAGAGATTAGCTTTTACTATGACATGTGTTTTAGCATGGAGAAGGTAGTGCCTCAACTTCTACGTAGTGAATAAAAGAGCAAGGCATTGCTTCTCCATGGAGGAATAACGAGCTTCGTAATTGAAAATGATGCAGTTGATGTAGTAGACTGCTCTCTCTTTTCTCGTGTTATCATACTTAGCCAACAAAGCTGCCAAAGTGTATGGTGATGTAGCAAGGTAAAACAAAAAGGGCCTATCTTGCATAGCCGGCATCAATACGGGAGGATTGGCCAAATAAGATTTGATTGACTCAGGTTTTTTGACACTCCTCATTCCATATGAAGCGAATATCCTTTTTCAATAAATGTGTGAAAGGGAGGGTACAATTATCCAATTGAGATATAAATCTATGAATCACCTAAATATTCTTGTAATATCATAGAATTGCACCTAGGGATAATTCCACATTTCCGCATCTTGCCTAGCATTTATGACACCTTACAAACATTAATGGAAAAATCCCATGAGTCATAATTTCATGATTTTGACTCCATGTGGAAACATGGTGAAACAACAGAATCCTAATAGAGCATTTCCCAAAAATGTAGACCTTGTATGCCTACGTAGCGTGTGGACATCCACGTAGCATGCTAGCATCCTGGTAGTTTTTTGAGTTTGAAACGGCGAATCTAGAAACCTAAACCCTGCGACACATCCCCTAACAGTTAGGTCTCGGATGTAACGGCTCTGTGTCACCCTTGCATGCATGAAAACCCCCTTTGGGCTCTCATTTTGGGGTTGGGAAGCTATCAGTTGAAACACTATCACCACTTGCTCTAGTCTTGGGTAAGCTCCATCCTTGAACAACAGCATCTTCTACAAGTGAATTCATGTTGGAGTGAGGTCCCTCTAGTAGCTACAAGCTCTCAAGCAGCTACAACTCTCACACAAGCACATAGCGGTGTGCTCGTGTGCTCTGGAGAGGGTCTTGACCCATGGGTAACACTCTCTCTCCCTATCACTCTTTCTTACTATCTCATTTATTACTTTATGGTGCAGGCTCTACTCCAAAGCAAGTTTTTCTTTCACCATGCACTTTATTTACTTCCTCTAAAATATTTTCCTAACCTAGTTGCTCGTGGAGGTGGGAACACCAAAATGGGGGTCTGAATGAGGCAGACCCCTATACAACCCCCAACCTTTTCCCTTCGATCTTTTTGGTGCAAGTTACAAGGTGAAGCTTGGAGCAAAGATTTGAATGCACGGTAGAAGGTAATCTTGTTTTGAGTTCCTTTGTGTTTTTCTAAAGACCCTAGCTTTCTATTGATCATTTGGCCTCGCGCACTTTGCTTAGAAGTGAGGTTCGATTTTACCCACTTGAGCTCTTGAGTTCCTTGCGGGTTAGGATGCCAGTACGTCTTTTAGATGACAGCATGTCACGCTGGCATCCTGAAATCGTGCTTGTTCCTTTTGGCCAAGAGCTCTCTAGCCAAAGGTAGAAATCTTGCTCTCTTGGGGCCTGAGAAAACTTTCATGTCTTCCTTCATAGTTTTATCAATTCATTCAAGTTGCAATGTATAAAGGCAGTTCATTCCCTAGTAATCTCTTCAGAATAAAGAGACCCGTGTGTAGCGAATCCCTCTTATATCACATTTTTGTGAACCCAATGTGAACGTCAGATTGGTTTTCATGATGTCACATATTTATAATAACCCCTTCTCTAAAAAATATTTTGATATGTTGGAAGATTCTCTACATGATTTATTGGAAGCACTCTCCCCTATCTATAAATCTTCTAATTAAACTCCCTCCTCACCAATTGAGGAGTCGGTGAATGTAATTGTAGTATCTATGGCTCCTCCAAGCCCTAACAAACTCATCATTTACGTGACCCTGACTGAGCCAACCCATAGAGATGACTATTCCATCTATGGGATTCCATGTTGTAGCAATCCATCAGACTTATACTCGAGGTTCATCAAATCTAATGACTCTTCTTCTTATAATGTTGTTGGGCATACGTATAATACAATGAGAAACAAACAACACTTAGAACAACAAGCTTATGTTCCTACATCACAACCGATTCAAACTCCTACTTCTTTACCACCATCTCAACCCAACCTTCCTTTGGCTCCTAAACCCATGATCAAAGCACCAGGTGATTATGATCTTGTTGAGAAAATTTGTGTTATTCCATCCAAGATCTCACTTTGGGACTTGTTTTATACCACTTTGGTTTATCAAGAGATGTTACAGGAAGCTTTAGAAAATATCCTCTTGCCTGCCTCTGCTAGGCCTATAAAAATTTATGCATTGATGGCACATATTCAAGCGGATTTTTTGAATATTACGTTCCACCCACAATAACTCTCACCTTTGTATGTGTAGAAGCAAGCAGAGCCTTTCATTATTATAGATAATGTTAACAACATCGGTATTAGGCACACCCTCATTGACACTATTTCAGCTCTCAACATTTGTGGTATAGACCTATTACCTAAAATTAAAGTTGACTTGTCTTCTTTAGCAGCTTCTTCCTTGTATATTCATGTGTTTGATAACTCTGGCCTCCAAGCTCTGGGTATAGTGATACTACCCTTGTAGCTAGGCCTTGTTACCTTATCGACATTGGTCTATGTGATGCCTAGCCCATTATCGTACAATCTCCTTTTAGGGAGACCTTAGATTCATGCTATGGGTGTAGTGACTTCAACTCTATGTTGTTCTTTAAATTTTATTGCTAACAATTGAGTGGTTATGGTTAAAGAAGATCCAAAGTTTGTGCACCTTTATTTGTTGGCCACCGTTGGTCATAATTCAGCCACATCCACTCTCAATAATTGTATTCCCTCCTTAACCACTGATGCTATGGCATGTTCTTCATCAATACCCTCTGTGGAAGTCATTCCTTGAGCGAGTATCAACCAAGATGAACTGCCTAAAGTAGAAGATCCTAAGTCTCCTCCATCTTCTCCTTCATCTTCTCAATAGAATGCTCTTCTAGGTGATGACTAGGGTTCCTTGAACTTTTCTGAGTTCTTCATAGCGGAGTATAAGTCGGTCCCCTTTGGTAGTGAATTCCCAAGTTCTATTGACATGAGGGTAGGTGACCCTCCCATTGAGGAAGAGAAGTGTGATTCTATCCAGGAGACCACTCCTCCCCTTACTTAGGAGAGTGACCACGCTCCTGCAAAGGAGGTTAATGTTTGCAAACTAAATAAAGGAAGTGGGACCACTCTCGTAGAAATTTTTTACATCCATTGGTGGAATGAGACATTCTACGTGGAGCTACCCCCTTCTGAAGTTTTATAGGCTCACTATGAGTTTGGGTATGATATCTTCTCTTGGACATATGAGGATATTCCTAGTATAGATGAATCCATAGTGGTCTGTAATATCATCCTATGTCTCGACGCCAAGCTGGTTAAGTAGAAAAATAGAAAGATCAATCCTAGGGTAGCCTTAATGGTCAAGAGTGAGATAGAAAATTTGTTGAAAGTAGGCTTTGTCCATCCAATTGATTATTCCCCTTGGATTTTGAATATATTTTCTATTAGCAAACTTGACGGTCATAATCGAATATATATTGAATTTTGAGACCTTAATAACGCTTCTCTTAAAGATGATTTTCCCTTACCTAATATAGATATGGTTGTGGACTCGACTGTAGGCCATGCATTGTTATCTTTTATGGATGGATTCTCGGGTTATAATCAGATCCGTATTAACCCGAATGATTTTATAAGACAACCTTCACTACCCCTTGGTGTACTTTTTTCTATTTGGTCATGCCCTTTGGTTTAAAGAATGTAGGAGTGACTTACCAACGAGTGATGACCCTGATATTTCATGATTTCATTCATAAAATCTTAGAGGACTATGTTGATGACATCTTGGAGAAATATATAAATCATCAAGACCATGTGAAAAACCTTCATCTTATCTTTGAGAGGCTTTGACTTTACAAGATGAGACTCAATCCCCACAATTGTGTCTTCAGCGTAGACGCTGGAAAGCTTCTTGGATTTATAGTCTCTTATTGTGGGATCGAGGTTCACATGAATAAGATTGATGCTATTGTTAACATGCCTCCACTGAGGAACATTACCAAGTTGCAAAATTTATAGTGGAAGATTCAGGCGATTGGTAGATTCATATCTCAGTTGGTTGATTGCAGCCTCCCTTTCGCTTGCCTATTGAAGAAGGATGTTTGCTTGATATGGGATGAAGAGTGTCAGAAAGGCTTTGAATCAATCAAATCTTATTTGACCAATCCTCCTATATTGGTGTCAGCTATGCAAGATAGAGCTTTCCTTCTTTACCTTGTTGCATCACCATACACTTTGGTTGCTTGCTAGCTCAATATGATGATATAGGAAGAGAGAGTGGTCTACTACATTAGTTGCATCCTTGTTGATTATGAAACCCATTACTCATCCATGGAGAAGCAATGCCTTGCTCTTGTGTTCACTATGAAAAAGTTGAGGCACTACCTCCTCCATGCTGAAACGCATGTCATAGAGAAAACAGATCTTTTAAGACACTTATACTCTAGCGTAGATCTTGCTGGGAGATTAGCAAAGTGGGTTATGTTGCTTTCTGAGTTCAATATAAAATTTGTCACTCATAAATCGTAAAGGGTCAAGTGGTTTTTGATCAATTAGCAGATGCTCCCTCATCTCGCTCTTTCTCAAGATTGGATCTATTTCTTGATGAGAGTATTTTCATGATTAACTATGATCTCGAATGGAAGATGTACTTCAACAAATCGAGGTTTCAGACTAGTTCTAGAGCAGGTTTGGTCTTGATATCCCCCAAAGGCAAACCGGTCCCTCTATCCTTTAGATTGGATTTTCCTTGCAGCAATAATATTATTGAGTATGAAGCTCTTATTGTCAGCGTACATGTTACGATTGCACTAAAGATTAAACATCTTTGTATACTGGGTGACTCTAAACTTATTGTGAACCAAATTATGGGAACTTATCAGGCTAAACAAAGTAGATTGTCTTGACATTGATACATCACTTTGTCCCTACTTAATCAGTTTTCCTCTTTCTCAATAAACAATGTCCCTAGGAGAGAAAATGGGCATGTGAATGCCATGGAAAGCGCTACTTCCTTGGTACCTTCAAAAGAGGATACAAAATAATATTACTTTATGGTCTAGGTCATGCGAACCCTGGTAGTTTCCGATCAACCCGAGCCCGAGTCTCTAGCTTGTTTTCATGTAGACTCGGGAGAGTGGTTCGCTAGTATCTACAGTTACTTAAGGACTGGAAACTTTCCTAGTGATACAATGAAAAATGATCACACTCATATATGAAATCTTTCAACATGTTATATCATTTTATCTTACGTACTTTATCGAAAATCTTATAACGGCTTATTGCTAAAGTATCTCACTAAAGCAAAAATACCCCTTGCCTTTAAGGAACCCCACTCAAGCTCTGGGGGTGGACATTTTAGTGGTAAATCCATGGTGAGAAAATTGATACACATGGGGTACTATTGGAAAACAATGGAACAAGATTCCTTCAACTTTGTCAAGAAGTTCCTTCAATGTCAATAGCATAGTTGTCTTATCCATGCTCCTACTCAAGAGTTACAAAATCAAACTTCTCCTTGGTCGTTTGCAAAATGGGGGTTGGAAATCATCAAGAAAATATCACCTCCTTCCAAGGGACATACCTGCATCATTACTACTATGGATTATTTCACGAAGTGGGTCGAAACTATTCCTCTCTTATCCACGAATGTTGAAACTATTTGTAGCTTTCTCATGAAAAATATCATTTCTCACTTTGGACTGCCAGCTACACTTGTTTTTATAACGGTACACCATTCAAGAACAAGGAAGTAAAGAAATTCTTGGAGAAATTTCACATTCAACACGAGTTTTAAACACTGTATTATCCACAATCCAATAGTCAAGCACAGACTTCTAATAAAACTCTTGAACTCATTCTCCATAAAATAGTTAACAAACATGGTAAGAATTGGCATATTTTATTAACATACACTTTGTGGGCTTATCGCGCGACTATTTGTATGGTGATAGGAATGACACCTTATAAACTCGTGTATGGTGTCAAAGCTATCATGCCTTTAGAGTTAGAAATTTTGTCCTTGCGAGTTTCCCTTAGAGGATTAATTGACAATGAAACCTACCAAACTAACCGCTTGCATCAGATAGAGATGCTTGATGAGCATCATTTACAAGTCCTCGATCATCTTAAGGCTTATCAACGGTCGTTATCAAGACAATATAATCAGGGTGTGCTTCCTAGGACTTTCAATCTAGGAGACCTGGTTCTATGTGAAAATCAACAAAATGTAAATGCGCCACCTAATCAGAAAGGGAAGTTTAATCCTAACTGGTCAGGTCCTTACATCGTGATTTTTGTGTATGGTTCAGGTGCCTATGGATTATCGTCTATGAATGGAACACCTTTAAAAGAACTTTTTAATGCGATGCATCTTCATCTATACTATGTGTAGTGTCCTAATGTGTCAAATGTGTGCTACTTTCCCTAAAAGGCAGCAATACTACATATACTGACATTGCTCATTCTCACATTATGAAAAAAATTGTGTTTAAGACGTGACCATGTGTGTGTGTGTGAAATAAAACATACATACATGTGTCTGACTATGCTATGTATCCATACATCACATTACATATTTTAAAGTAGTTTGATCATCATTGTATTTAATTAACATGTAACCAAACGTGTTTATTAAATCATGGTTAGTATCTAATAAAAGAATACATCCATATAAGTAAATAACATCCATAACATGAACATACATGAAAATGGAAAAAATACACAAACAAAGCCATGATATTGAAACCGATATATATATATATGTCTAATGTATGAATCAAATTTCATGTACATGTATCGGGCCACTACTATAAAAATGAGTGGATACTCAATATATGTCTATACAAAATTTCTACAAGAATATATGTGTATATGTATCTCACTACAAAAATGATATACAAAAGATGGGCTCGTATCCCTATGGTACATGGCTCCTAGAGCCCTCTGGCTCAAGTGGCCACTCTAGTGCTCTTGAAGGAGGTGACACAATGGTCTCTGAACGGGATTGGTGTGAATGTGACGAGAACATGGCCACCCAAATCCCTCTAAGCTCGTCCTATAATGAACATATGTCCATCTTCGCATGCACCAGCTCCTGCTACAACCATTAGACATATGTCGAGATCACAGTTGTCGGTTGTGCATCGAGTTCATCAATACTACTCTGAAGAGTGTCATGTGTCACCTTAGTGGCATCATCCATTGTCGCATCTCACTCGATGAGCACCATTCGTAGCTCCCCTGACAACTGATCATGTTGTCCCTACATGATTGTCAGCTCTGTAGTCAGCAGTACAATCTTCACACCCCACTCCTCGTATGCAATCCTCAAGCATACTACCGACTCAAAAGTGGAGGAATTCCTCCCTAATGACACCGGTCGATAGGCCTCGAGAACTATCCCCTGGATTGGCACAATAGGGGCCACCTCTAAAATACACTGAGCTATAAGCCCAGTCCATCCCTGTGCATCCTCTGCAACCAAAAAGAGAGAAACATGAATCAGTATAACATGGCATATATAAATATATCTTAAACAGAAAGATCAAAAGCATAAACATGAAAATAATTTACTATGTGTTGGAAAAACAAGGATAGACAACTAAGAGGGGGGGTGAATTAGTTTTCACAGAAATTAAAAAATTTAACTTTATAAACCTTTAATCTCAGATCTGATAAATAACAATGAAAGCATAAACCAGAAACATATTAGAAACACACATGACACCAAGATTTTTTGCGTGGAAACTATGTTAGGGGAAAAACCATGGTGGAAGTTAATCCACAAGTTATACCTTGTTAAAAGTATAAGGAAAATGAATAAGGCATGCACATGCATTTAGGCACATTGCCTAGAGCTCACTACTCAAAGAAGACACACTGTCTTAAATAAAACTTTCAGATTAAATCCATCTGAAGAGATTGAACTGATAAATTATATTCTTCAAAATCCTAATGACAGTTTCGGTTAGGCATAGAAACACTTCTTCATACTTCGCTCAAAATTCTTCACACTCTGCTCTGCAATCGAATGATCTAATCTTTATTCATACATAGCACTCGCACAATTCACATTACACTTCACACGCACTTCAAAATGAAGATACAATCACTCTTATATATCTGCTTCAAGGAATTACATCAACAACTTTGTTGGCCAAAAATAAAAGAATAAATGAGTACAAATTGTCAACCCAATTCATGAACAAATCTCAATGCGCACCAACCAAAGTCGGTCACAACATAATGAATACCTAAAACAACATCCTCGAATGTGACAAACATTCAAAAGTTAATCCATGAGGATCGACAACATAATACAACCACCATGTTGGCCAAGAACATGAAAACCCAAACACACAAAGGAAAAATCTTCAATCACGATCACACTGATCATCACGAACGTGCAACAAAGATAGAGCATAATCTAGAAACATCAATGAACATCGCAAGAGCATATGTAACAACTCAAATTACTAGAATTACTTTCTCTTCTTCTAGAAACACCAGCTACAGTAACAGAATAACTTCAAGAACTCAGAAACTCACAACTTGCTTGAATTTTGATGCACACCTCTAAAATTTTAGAGAATAAACTAGATAGGCTCAGCAAAAAACCCTTTAATACGCAACTTCTTAATACCAACATACTGAACTTTACATCACACTGAACTTTACAGCTTCACAAGAAGCCTTCAACATATTTAATATAATTTTCTCAATATCCTCGACGTATACAACCTTTTAGAACACCAATGCTAATAGTGTTGACATCAATGAAAACCACATATCAGCAACACAACCAAAACATCCAACAATATCTCTCTTTGGCATTGATGGCAACAAATAATGTGAAAAATCCCATCAACACAACTAACTCTTTACACATTGCTCTTCTCCCCCTTACTTTTTGTCTCTTCCACAGTTTTCACATTACTCTTCTCCCCCTTTGACATCAATGTAAAAGGTACACAAGCTCTGAACCACATATCTGAATCATCTGACTACTCCCCCTGAGTAGCAGCCACCAAAACATCAATCTGGATCAAGATATGACTATGAATGCACAAACTGATGCAAAGACTTGCATCTTAGTTTTGATTAGGAGGGGAAATCACCCCTAACTTCCCTCTAAGATACTCAAAAGTATCCTTAGGCAATGGCTTGGTAAAGATGTCTGCAATCTATTCCTTAGTAGGCACATACTCCATTCTGACTTCCTTATCACTCACTTTGTCTCTCAAAAAGTGGTATTTGATAGATATATGTTTTGTCTTTGAATGCAGCACCGGATTACTAAAAATATTTATGGCACTTGAATTATCACAAAATATAGTAATAGGCTCATCATACTATATTCTAATATCTCTCAGCATTTGCTTCATCCATATTACTTGAGTACAATTGTTTGCAGCAGCAATATATTATGCTTCAGCAGTAGATAGGCAAAGGGAATTCTGCTTTTTACTTAACCAAGACACCAACTTCTTCCCCAAGAAGAAGGCACCACCACTAGTAATTTTTCTGTCATCAACATCTCCTGCCCAATCTACATCAGTAAAGGCACTCAAAGTAAGATCATCATCTTTAGGATACCAAAGACCAAAATCAATTGTCCCTTTCAAGTATTTGAAAATTCTCTTTACAACAGTCACATGGGATTCCTTTGGATCAGCTTTATATCTAGCAACCATGCATACAACATCCATGATGTTTGGTCTGGTCTGAGTCAAATAAAGTAATCCACTTATCATTGACATGTATCTTGTTTGATTTTCCATAAGAGAATCATCATTTTGTGTTAACTTTCATATGATTACCGTGGGTGTACCAACTAGCTTTGAGTCTTCCATGCCAAAAAAAATTAGTAACTCTCTTACATATTTGGACTAAGATATAAAGATTCCATTATCTAGCTAAGTAATTTGCAATCCCAAATATAGTTTCAGCTCTCCAATCATTGACATCTCAAATTCACTTTTTATTTCATCAGCAAACTTCATACATAAGTCATCATTACCTTCAAAAATGATATCATCAACAAAGACTTCAATAATCAACTCCTTATCTTGATCCATCTTAAAATATAGATTACTATCAGTAGTACCTTTATTGAATCCAAGCTTCAACAAGTATTTATCCAGTATAGCATACCAAGCTCTAGGGGCTTGCTTGAGTCCATATAGTGCTTTATTCAATCGGAAAACCATATATTCCTTATGAGTCAATTGAAATCCATCTGCTTACTCAACATATACTTCTTCTAGCTCACCATTTAGAAATGTTGACTTTACATCCATTTGATAGACTTTGTAGTTTTTAAAAGCAGCATAAGCAAGAAAGAACCTTACAGCTTCAATTCTAGCAATAGGGGAAAAGGTTTCTTCAAAATCAATACCTTCCATCTGTGAGTACCCAATACATACCAGTCTTGCTTTATTTCTGACCACTTCACCTTGTTCATTCAGCTTATTCCAAAAGACCCATTTGGTTCCAGTCACATTTTTATCCTGAGGTCTGGGAACAAGAATCCATGCATCATTTTTCTCTATCTGCATTAGTTCTTCCTGCATTGCTTCCATCCAATATTCATCTTTACATGCTTCATTGACATTGTTGGGCTTAGTCTTGGAAATCAAACAATACTCTTTTTCAATTCTTCTTCTAATCTGCACAACTTTGTTCTTATCTCCTATAATCTGATCTTTAGAATGATTTAGCTTTACATATCTCAGAACTTTGGGATTCTCTCAAAATTTTGGTTCTTCTGTTCTTTCTTCTACACTTCCACTAGCTTCTCCTTCTTGATTCTCTTGATTCACTGAAACAATTTGAAATTGATTTTGTGTTTGAGCATTCTTTCCATTATCAGTACTATCATGTTGGTCATTTGAATCATATCGACAGTATTTGGATGGTCTAGTAGTGTCCTCATCAACTCTAACATTTTCACTTTCAACCATTTTCCTCAATCTTCTATTATAGCATCGATAGGCCTTGCTCTTAGTAGAGTAACCCAGAAAGATTCCTTCATCACTCCTAGCACCAAAATTTCTTGTACCTTCATCTCTTTTGATATAACATCTACTTCCAAAGATTTTTAAATATTAAATAGTAGGTTTGTAACCAAACCACAACTCAAAAGGAGTCTTACCAGAATTACCATTGACATTTACTCGATTGATAGTATACACATCAGTGCTTACAAATTATCTCCAATAGATATGAGGAACATCACCTTCCAACATCATATTTCTAGCAACATCTAGAATTTTTGTATTCTTTCTCTCAACAACTCTGTTTTGTTGAGGAGTTCGGGGAGCAGATAACTATCTTTTGATTCCATGCTCTTCACAGAAAGAATTGAACTCCCGAGAAGTGAACTCACCACCTCTGTCTGACCTTAAGCATTTAATCTTTAAACTTGTCTCATTCTCGGCCATAGCTTTCAAACTTTTGAAATTTTCTAATACTTCATGTTTTTCTCTCAAGAAAGCAACTCATATCATCCTAGAGTAATCATCAACAAGCAACATAAAGTACCTTTCTCATTGTACACTTTTGATTCTAGAGGGACCATATAGATTAGTATGCACTAGCTCCAGTACTCCATTAGAATGATGTTGTTTTCTCTGAAAATAAATTCTATTCTACTTTCACATCTAACATTCCTTGCATATGGTGTTAGTAGGCTTCACTAGCTTAGGAAGATCTCTAACTGCTTGAGTGGAGCTCACTTTGACAATGTTATCAAAATTCACATGACACAGCCTCCTATGCCATAACCATCTTACATGAACCTAAGCAATTAAACAACTTTCACTAGTAGCACTTAGGTGAAAAATGTTACCTCTTGTCTTTGTACCTGGAGCAATTACATTTCCGAAACTTCCTAGTATCCTACATTTTCCATCTTTGAACTGAAGATTGTATCCCTTGTCTACCATCTATCCAATACTCAACACATTATGCTTCAATCCTTCTACATAAAGGAAATCATCAATATTATATTTACCACCAAGAGAAATAGTGCCTCTACCACAAATCACACTAGCATTGTTGTTTCTAAATCTTACAACAACACCATCATAGAAACTTAGTTTTTTCACCAATCATATGATGTGAGCATTTGTTTTCAATCACCTGCTCATCCTTTTCTTCAATTTTGGCTGCAAGATCTTTCTCAACATTCTTATCATTAATAGATTCAATGGACACTAGACCATTTTCCTTGATAGCAATGAATACCCATCCATCTTCATTTCCATTTTATTTATCGGATTCTTCATCAATAATACCTTCTTCAGCATAATAACATTTCTTTTGAAATCTAGGCTTGTCAGGTTTGAACCTAGGAACTCTTTCAGGACACCTTGATGCAAAATGACCTATCTTATAGCAAGAGAAACATTTAATAGGAAACTTTCCTTTATACTTACCTTGTCCTCGAGCTTCTCTTTTCACAATCAATGCTTCCAGATCTTCTAACTCTCTTTCTTCATTTTCAATCTGTTTCATCTCATCTTCATACTTGAATGTTTTTCTGGAACTTTCTCCTGAATCATATCTTTGTTGGTTTCTTCTAGATACAATAGCTTTAAATACAAATTCTATCTTAGGGGTAGATTCACCAAATTCACTCAATTCAAAGGCAGCAAGCTTACCAATCAGCATATCTCTTATCACATTTTTTACTGTCCTAAGCTCCTCAATAGCATGAGGATTCATTTTGTAAGAAGTAGGCAATGATCTAAGCACTTTAACTACGATCTCTTCTTCATCCAATATTCCATTGGCACATCTAATACCCATCACTAGTTCATTTAATTTTTGATATGAAAGAAATAATGTTTTCATCTTTGCTCATTTTCAAGTTTTCTCACTTGCCTTTCAGACTTTGTAGCTTAGAAACTTTCACTTGTGGATCTCCTTCATACAATGTTTCCAACTTCTTCTAGATCTCGTATGTTATTTTCAGACCCATCACATTTGTCATATTTGAATCTGTCAGAGCACTCAATAATGCTTCTATAGCCCTGATATTTGTTTCAGCTTCTTTGATCTCATCAAGAGTAGACGGACCATTCTGTGGAATAACATATATGTTCTTTGTAATCTTCTGAAGGGGTCACCAATGCACTTTAAATGACACTCCATTATATATTTCCACATAGAGTAGTTTGTTACATCAAATCAAGGACTATCCTTCTTGTATGTTGCCATCTCGGATCAACTCAAGCTATTAAACTTCTTCAGAGGAACTTGCTCTGATACCAATTGTTGGAAAAACAAGGATAGACAACTGAGAGGGGGGTGAATCAGTTGTCACAGAAATTTAAAAAAAATAACTTTATAACCCTTTAATCTCAGATTTGATAAATAAAAATGAAAGCATAAACCAGAAACGTATCAGAAACGCACATGACACCAAGATTTTTTATGTGGAAACCTTGTTAGGGGAAAAAACATGGTGGAGGTTAATCCACAAGTTATACCCTATTAAAAGTATAAGGAAAATGAATAAGGAATGCACATGCATTTAGGAACACTACCTAGAGCTCACTTCTCAAAGAAGACACACTATCTTACATAAAACTTTCAGATTAAATCCATCTGAAGAGATTGAACTGAGAAATTAGCTTCTTAAAAATTTTAATGACAGTTTTGATTAGGCACAGAAAAACTTCTTCACACTTTGCTCAAACTTCTTCACACTCTGCTCTGCAATCGAATGATCTGATCTTTATTCACACATAGCACTCCCACAACTCACATTAAACTTCACACACACTTCAAAATGAAGAAACAATCACTCTTATATATCCGCTTCATGGAATTACATCAACACCTTTGTCGGGCAAAATTAAAATAATAAATGAGTACAAACAATCGGCCCAATTCATGAACAAATCTCAATGTGCACCAACTGAAGTCGATCACAACATAATGAAGACCTAAAACAACATCCTCGAATGTGCTAAACATTCAAAAGTTAATCCACGAGGATCTGCAGCACACTACAACCACCATGTCGGCCAAGAACATGAAAACCCGAACACACAAAGGAAAAATATTCAATCACGATGACACCAATCATCGTAGAAATGCAACAAATATAGATCATGATCTAGAAACATCAACGAACATCATAGGAGCATACGCAATAACTCAAATTACCATAGTTACTTTCTCTTCTTCTAGATACACTAGCTACAATAACAGAATAACTACAAGAACTCAGAAACTCACAACTTGTTTGAATCTTGATGTGCACCTCTAAAACTTTTGGAGAATAAACTAGATAGGCTCGGCAACAAACCCTTTAATACGCAACTTCTAAATACCAACATATTGAACTTTACATCACACTGAACTTTACAGCTTCAGAGGCAACCTTCAACACATTTAATATAATTTTCTCAATATCCTTGACATATACAGCCTTCAGGATACCAATGCTAATAGTGTTGACATCAATAACAACCACATATCAACAAAACAACCACAACATCCAACAATATGTATACCTAGATCCCCTGGCTTCCATGTGGGATCAGTGTGTGGTTCGATGCTAGGTCCTGCACTATTGGTATCAGTGGCCAATCTTGGTGACGCTAGAGTTGTTGTTGGGGCAGTGGAGACAGGTGGTGTTGATGAGATGGGGGTAGCTGCGGGAGGATCTGATCTCCTCCACTGCCTCAGCCTCTCAGATACCGCATCCTCCTCCTGTGCCTGCTCCTCCTCTATGTTACCTTGCTGGCGGCCTCTCCTCCTGTCCTGTGGGGGCTGGTGGGTCAAGTCCGCCTATGGGCCTATATCCCCTCTTGGGGTGCCCTCGGAAAAAATAGGAGCAAGACGATGCCTCTCCCACCACCATGAAAAATTTTCTACCACCCCGACATTATTCATCACCGCCATGGCTGACAGATCATGGTCGCTCTCATCGTCATCTAAAGGGGCGATGTCTATGATGGTGGGGCAAGGGTGATCTCCCACCCTCGTTGCACTGCGGTGTGCCCTAGTGTATGTGGGCACGTCTGGTGGTATGGTTTGAATACGGCCATGTCATCGCACGACCTGACTCTAGTAGTAGGGAATAATCACAACAACCAATCAAAAATGGTCTCGCTATAGATTCCTTAGGAACCTGCTATCATCGACCTACCTAAAATATTAGTAGGGTCTCTACCTGACCTCTCTCACAGCAATAGTGTCAAATTATAGCTGCCAAAATTGTAAATCTCCAAAATGCCACTGGCCTATCATGTCGTACTAGTGGGCCATGGGAACCTGATATGGCCATCGTTGGGGAAAACCGATTGGCCGAGTGCACATGATGTGGGTGAAAGCCCACACTTGCAAAAGTGTGCACATTGTGAGACTATGATACTCATAGTGCACGTACTTTTTGAGCTCCTGATAGAGGTGCACTAGCATACTACACCCCTAGGAAAAAATAATTTGATGGTATGGATGAGGCCACCGTGAAGGTGCGAGCCTCACCCATCTATGGTGATGTGAAAGGAAACTGTAATGACCATCACCTGGCATAGCAACGGTGTCGTGGTCCTCACTTGGTCATACCAGTGTGTATAGATGTTACCTATGCCTTCACTGCCATTTGTCCTCCCTATATAGTAGAGGATGCCCTTGCTCCGCTCTCATGTCGATCGGGTTTCATCTATGGCCACCCATCGTCTGTGCATGGGTAGCCTGAGGATCCAATAGCCATCCTCAAGAGTAATAGTCATCTCTCCACAGGTTAGCTAGAAGGATGACGTAGTGGCATCCCACCGCTCCATCAGGGTTGTGAGCATCTTCTCATGGTATCGCATCTCTGGCATGTTGAACACGTGCTACAGATCGACCCGCTTTAGGTGTGTGATCTCATCTTATGATAGGCAGTCCCTTTTCTCATAGACAAGTCAAAATGCTCACCCTCCTAGATGCTCCCGGATCTCTGGGTACTCCCATAAAAAAGTAAAAAATTCAAAGTCAAAAACATCATCAAAACAAGAAAATATTCTAAGGGACATACGTGCATTGCATAGATGTTCACACACCATGTTTGCATCTAGGACCACCATGGCCGCTTTGAGGATGCCAACGCGTCCTCGAGATGACAGTGAAGACTCGAGACCCTAGTGCATGTCACGCGTTGCACATACGTTCGCACACCACGTTTGCATCTAGGACCACCATAGCCACCTTGAGGATGTCAGCATGCCCTCGAGATGATAGTGCAAAATTGAGACCTCAGTGCATGTCATGGATGACAGTGCATATCGAGGACGCAGGCGTGAAATTTGGATGCCTGTGCACCTCTCTAAGTAGAAACATGCAAAAAAATAATTAAATTACATGAAAAACAAGTCTTAGAGACCTACCTGGTCCACCTCATGGCCCTCGATGATGTCCTCGCGTAGCTGCTCCAATCTTGGCACCTCATACACTCTCCTGCTCAACATTTTGCTGACTTTTCTCTCACAAAATTCAATAATTTTCTCATACTGAATAGTGAAAATAATCCTTCTAGGGGCCCACCTAGGTATATATAGGCCCCTTGGGGCCCATTTTTCCTAAAGTTTGTGGCTCCCCGGTTTCTCTTGATGCTACCCCACCATGCTGGGGGAAAATTTAGGAGGGGGCATATAGTCACCTCTTGATCATATTTTTCCTCTGAATCAATGACTTTTTTTTATCATTCTTCTCTCTATGGTAGCGTCTTCCAATTTTTCGAAACTGACTCAAAATTTTAGTTTTGCAGGATACAATTTTGAATGATTTTTCATGATTGTTGTGTTCCTGTTTGTTGAGCTCACAAGCTGGGCACATCCTCAATACTGGTTAGCTCGACCTCGGTGACCCCTGTGATCCCTCTTTCTTGGCACGTAGTTCTATAAAATTCAAAATTCGGGTGAAATTTTTCTTCTCTACTTTAGTGAGGCTAATTTTTTCCAAAATCAAGCCCACTAAAGTGGGGGCAAAATATAATGTCATGAAATTGCACCTAGGGGAAATTCCACATTTTCACATCTTGCCTATCATTTATGACACCTTAGAAACATTAATGGAAAAATCTCATGAGTCAGAATTTCATCATTTTGACTCCATGCAGATACATGGCGAAACTACACAAGCCAGACGTAGCATTTCTCAAAAATATAGGCCCTGCAGATCTATGTGATGCGCGGACATCCACGTGGCACGCTAGAGTCTTGGTGGTTTTATGAGTTTGAAATGGCGAATCTAGAAACCTAACCCCTATGACTTGTGTCCTGGTAGTTAGGTCTCAGATGTAATGGCTCTGTGCCGCCCTTACATGCATGAAAACCCCCTTTTGGCTCTCATTTTGGGGTTGGGAAGCTATCAGTTGAAACACTGTCACCACTTACTCTAGTCTTAGGTAAGCTTTGTCCTTGAATAGAAACATCTTCTATAGGTGAAGCCATGTCGGAATGAGGTCCCTCCAATAGCTACAAGCTCTCAAGCAGCTACAAATCTCACACAAGCACATAGCGGTGCGCTCATGTGCTCTGGAGAGGGTCTTGACCCGTTGGTAATGCTCTCTCTCCCTATCACTCTTTCTTACTAGCTCATTTATTACTTTGTGGAGCAGGCTCTACTCCAAAGCGATTTTTTATTTCATCACGCACTTTGTTTACTTCCTCTACACTCTTTTCCAAACCTTGTTGTCTGTGGAGGTGGGAACACCAAAATGGGGGTTTGAGTGAGGTAGACCCCTATACAGCCCCCAACCTTTTCCCTTTGATCTTTTTTGTGTAGGTTACGAGGTGAATCTTGGAGCAAAAATCTGAATGCATGGTAGAAGGTAATCCTTTTTCGTGTTCCTTTGTGCTTTTCTTTAGACCCTAGCTTTTTGTTGATCATTTGGCCTCACACACTTTTGACCCGAGCTTAGAAGTGAGGTTCAGTTTTACCCACTTGAGCTCCTGAGTTCCTCGCGACTTAGGACACCAGCGCATCTTTTAGACGACAGCACACCGCGTTGGCATCCTGAAACCATGCTTGTGTCTTTTGGCCAAGAGCTCTCTAGCCAGAGGTAGAAATCTCAAAATCTTGCTCTCTCAAGGCCTGAGAAAAATTTCTCATCTTCCTTCACAGTTTTATCAATTCAATCAAGTTGAGGTGTATAAGGGCAGTTCGTTCCCTGGTGATCTTTTGAGAATAAAGAGACCCGTGTGCAGCGAATCCCTCTTATATCACACTTCCTTTGTAGACTTTGCAACTCAGTGATATTCCTTGTTGGAGGCATGTTATCAATAGCATCGATTTTATTTGTGTCAACCTCAATTCCACAGTGAGAGATTATGAACCCTAGAAGCTTGTCAGAATCTACGTCGAAGATGCACTTATGAGGATTGAGTCTCATCTTGTAAATTTTAAGCCTTTCAAAGATAAGATGAAGGTTCTTCACATGGTCCTGATGAGTTATTGATTTTTCCAAGATGTCATCAACATAGTCCTGTACGATCTTATGAATAAAATTGTGAAAAATCAAGGTCATTGCCCATTGGTAAGTCGCTCATGTGTTCTTTAAACCAAAGGGTATGAACACATAGCAAAAATTACCCCAAGGGGTAGTGAAGGTTGTCTTGTATTAATCATCTAGGTTAATATGAATTTGATTGTAACCCAATAAGCCATCCATAAAATATAACAATGCATGGCCTCCAGTCAATTCCACAATCATATCTATATTAGGTAATGGAAAATCATCTTTAAGAGAATCCTTTTTAAGGTCTCGAAAGTCAATACATATGTGAATATGGTCATCAGGCTTACTAATGACAATTATATTTGAAATCCACGAGGAGTATTCAATCAGACGGATAAAACCTACTTTTAACAACTTTTCTATCTCAGTCTTGACCATCAAAACCACCCTGGGATTAATCTTTTGATTTTTTTCTTTAACCATCTTGGCATCGGGACATAGGACGATATTGTAAACCACTAAATACTCATCAATACTAGGCATATCCTCATACATCCAAGCGAATATATCAGGGTGAGAATGCAAGAGATCAAAGTGTTCATCTGCTTCTTTGAAAGAGAGACACTTCCCGATCTTGATTACTTTTTCTAAAGACTTAGGATCCACCAGAACTTCAACAGTATCTCCTCTAAGGAGAGGACTATGGTCTTTAGGATGGGATATCAAAACATCATTTATGAAGTTAGATAGAGGGTCTTCCTCATCAATATTCAAAACGGATTCTCCAAAGTATGCTTGTGTATGCAAGCGATATGGGAATTGTTTCTTATGGTGATAAGGAGGCAATGGGGAATAAGAATCTAGAAACTCCCCTAGTGCTTCATCCAAAGAGAATACATCCAAAGGGACTTTCTCAGCCTACCCCTTTCCTTCTACCAACTCAGGATGAACCAAGCTCAACGGCTTGGCTGAAATCATATTAACACTCCACCAAGTTTTTTGTTTAGACTGTTCAACAGAGCATCCCAAACCTAGATAGCATTATCGTGGCTTAAATTGGATAGGGATTTGAATTCCTTGCTTGATATGCCCTAGGCCCTTCTTCCCATAGCCATACCGAGAGGCGATTTCATATCCAAACCAATAACAAGTTTGTAGAAATTTAGGAGTTGACGGTTCTAGGTAGAGTGCTTCATTCCACCAATGGATGTTGAAAGTCTCTACGAGAGTGTTCCCACCTTTTTTACCTGGTTCGCAAGCATTAACCTCCTTCACAAGAGTGGGGTTACTCTCCCAAGTAGGGGAAGGAGCGGTCTCCTGGACAGAATCACACTTCTCTTCCCAAATGAGTACCAGAGGGCTTTGAATTGTATTCTACGATGAGGAACTCAGAGAAATTCAAGGAACCCCAATCATCACCAAGGAAAGCATTTGATTGAGAAGACAAAGGGGAAGATGGAGGAGACTTAGGATCTTCTACTTTAGGCGGTTTTTATTTTTTGATACTCACTTTAGGAATGACTTCCACAAAGGGTATTGATGAAGAACATGCCATAGCATCAGTGGTTAAGGATGGAAAACAATTCTTGAGAGTGGATACAACTGAAGCACCACTGGCAGCCGCTAGCTCACAAAGGTGAACACCTTATGGATCTTCTTTAACCGTAACCACCTGATTATTAGCGAAAAACTTCAAAGAATGATGTAAAGTATAAGTCACAACACCCATAGCATGAATCTAGGGTCTCCCTAAGAGAATATTGTACAGTAACGGGCCAGGCATCACATAAACCAACATAAGCAAGGTAACAGGGCCTAGATACAAAGGTAGTATTATCGTACCTAGAGTTTGGCGGCTAGCATTATTGAACCCACGAATATACAAGGAAGAGGCTGCTAAAGAAGATGAATCAACTTTAATCTTAAGCAATAGGTCCATACCAAAAAGGTTGAGAGTTGAACTAGTGTCAACGAGAGTATGCCTAATACCGATATTATTAACATTAATTATAATCATCAAGGGATCTTCTTGCTTCTGCACATCCAGAGGTGCGAGTTCTTGTAGGTGGAATGTAATATTTAGCGAATCTGCTTGAATATGTGCCAACAATACATTAACATCTGTAGGCCTAGCGGAGGCAGGAAAGAGAATATTTTGTAAGGCTTCCTACAACATCTCTTAATAAACCGAAGTGGTCTAAAGCAAGTGCCAAAGTGAGATCTTAGCTAGAGTAACACGAATCTGCTCGACAATATCGTAATCATCTAGTGCTTTGATTGTGGTTTTAGGTGCTAGAAGAAGGCTTGGTTGAGATGGTGGCAAAGAAGTAGGAACTTGAGTTGGTTGCAATATAGGAATGGAAGGCTGCTTATCCAAGTTCTGTTTATTTCTCCTTGTGTTGTATGTATGCTCAATAACATTATAAGAAGTAGAGTCAGTAGCTTTCATGAATCTTAAGTATAAGTTTGATGAATCACTATGACATGAGATCCCATAGACAGAATAGTCCTCCCTAGGAGATGGTTTAGCTGGGGTCACGTAAATGACAAGTTTCTTAGGGCTCAGAGCAGCCACAAAGACCATGACCATATTTACCAACTCCTCAACTTGTGAGGGGGGATTTTGTTCAAAATATTTAAAGATAGGGGAGAGTACTTCTAAGAAATCATCTAGAGCATCCTCCAACATATCAAAATCTTCTTCAGAAAAGGGGTTATCATGAATATGCAACATTGTGAAAATAGATCTAACGTGTTCATGTCGAGTTCACCAAAATGTGATATAAGAGGAATTCGTTGCACACAGGTCTCTTTGTTCTCAAGAGATCACCAGGGAATGAACTGCCCTTATACACCTCAGCTTGAACGAGTTGATAATACCGTAAAGAAGTACACCAAAAATTACCCCAAACCCCAAGAGAGAAAAACTCCAAGATCTCTACCTTTGATGAAGGAGCTCTTAGCCAAAGGACATTAGCGCGGTTTCAAGATGCCAGTGCGGTCATCTGTCATCTAAAAGACATTTCGGTGTCCTAATCCGCAAGGAGCTCAAGAGCTCAAGTGGGAGAACCAAGTTTTGCCTCCAAACTCGAGTCAAAGGTATACTAGATAAAATAACTAGACAAGAAGCTAGATTCTAGAATAAACACAAAGGGACTTGGAGAGAGTTTACCTTTTATCGGGTGTTTGAATCTTCGCTCCAAGATCCACTTCACAACCTATACACAGAAGATCAAGGGGAAAAGGTTGGGGTTGTATAGGGGTTTGCCTCAGTCAAACCCTCGCTTTGGTGTTCCCACCTCCATAGACAACCAAGTTTGGAAAGGAGTGCAAATGAAGTAAACAAAGCGTGTGGTGAAAGAAAAACCCGCTTAGGAGTAGAAACCACACCACAAAGTAGTAAATGATTAGATAAGAAAGAGTGAGAGAGAGAGCGTTACCCACAAGTCAAGACCCTCTCTGGATCACACGGACGCACCATTGAGTGCTTTATTGAGAGTTGTATTTGCTAGAGTGACCTCAATCCAACATGGCTTCACCTGTGAGAGTGTTGCTATCAAGGATGGAGAGAACCCAAGACTAGAGCAAGTAGTGAGAGAGCTTGAATGAATGACTTCCAACCCCAAATGAGAGAAAAGAAGGGGTTTTCCATGCATGCAAAGGCGACAAAGAGTCGTTACATTTGAGACCCAACTGTTAGGACATGTGTCAAAAGAGTCAGGAATCTAGATTCCTTGTTTCAAACTTAGAAAACCATCAAGACGCTAGTGCTCCACGCAAACGTTCGTGCACCACGCAGGCATCCAAAGCCTAGATTTTTGGGAAACATGTTGTCAGGATTTTTTCGCTCTGCCACAAGTCCGCATGGATTCAAAATTGTGAAATTTTTACTCATGGGATTTTGTCATTACTGCTTTAAGGTGTCATAAATGCTAGGCAAATATGCAAAAATGTGGAATTGCCCCTAGGTGCAATTCTATGACATTAGACATGCCAAAATAGTTTGAGCTACATTGCATTGGTGATATCTCTTAAGAGACCAAAGTGCAAAAAGGCAACAAACTTTGACAATTTGTTACTCAAAAATAGTGACACTTAGAAACATTCTTTCTGAAGGTACATGATCATATTGGGTCCGTCTACAATGACCTCTCAAATTTTCATATCTGCAAGTTGTTTGGCCATCGTGAATGTTTTTATGATGCCCCAAATGTTAGGGTTAGAAGGCATATATCTAACAGTTAAATGCAAATTTGATCTATAAAATAGAGAAATAGAACACAAAAAATTATAGCAGAAACAAGACAACACAGAGAATTAACGTGTTCACCCAATCTGGGCTAAATCCACAAAATCGCAGCCATCCAATGATTTTATTATCCAATGCAAAACATATTAAAATCACATGAATAATGCCCTACTACAACTCCCATCTCAACCACTTATAAAAATCTTTTTAGAAGCTTCTAGAACTAAGGTTTTTCCAAGTTGGTTTTTATCTTGTTGGTGATGAAGCAAAAAATAGGACAAAAAAAATTCTCAGGGGCTACCGCCCCCAAACCCTCACTTTTCAAGGCCCAGCCCAGTCCAGCCCCAGACCCCAGCGAAGATACATGAGTGTACAGTATAGCATGATCGGTCATCACATACCAACACCAAAATCCATCAGATGCATGTAGTGTAAAGTTGCAAGGTGGGCTACTTTTTGTTTGTTCTTCATGGGGCCAAACTATTAGCACCAACACGTCCAAGTGGGAACATCTATGCTAGGCATGATCAACACCCTTCATTATAAAAGGGTCATATTCTTTCCTATTCAAAGGATCACAACTTTTCGCCTTTGAAATGTCACAACCTAAATCATATCATCACTATTCGTGAGAACTTAAATTAATTTATTTGCAATATTGCCTAAGGTTATATTATTAATTGAATTCTTCAACGATGTTATGGATGCCTTTCTCGAGTGAAATGCTCTCCCTTTTATGTTAGTGCTTATCAACCTAGAAAATATTTCGACAAACAAAATTTTTAATATTTTCATGATTTCTAAGAAATAAGGTAATCATAAATACACATGGAGTAATCTTGTTGAAGATACATCAGGTCATAAAGCAAACAAATAGATATACATAATACATGTAATATGTGAAGTATACACAAGAAGCATAAAATATGCACGTGAATACATGTAATACATGAAGTATACATAAAAAACATGAAGCGTATATGTGAACACATGACATGTACACAGAAAGCATGAAGCATACACATGAATACACATAATACATGAAGTATACATAAGAAGCATGAAACATACAAGTGAACACATGGAGTATACACATGAAGCATGAAGCATACATGTGAACCCATGAAGTACATAGGAAGCATGAACCATACACGTGAATGCACATAATATGTGAAGTATACATAGGAAGCATGAAGCATACATGTGAATACATGTAATACATGAAGTATACACAGGAAGAATGAAGCATACACATGAACACATGAAGTATACATAGGAACACATGAAGCATACTCATGAACACATGAAGCATAAAGCATACACGTAATACGTCAAGTATGCATAGGAAGCGTGAAGCATGCACATGAACACATGAAGAATACACACGAAGCATGAAGCATACACATGAACACATGACGTATACACAAGAAGCATGAAGCATACATGTGAATACACGTAATACGTGAAGTATACATAAGAAGCATGAAGTATACATGTGAATACACATAATACATGAAGTATACACAAAAATCATGAAGCATACACATGAACACATGAAGTATACATAGCAAGCATGAAGCATACATGTGAATACACGTAATACGTGAAGTATACACAAAAAGGATGAAGCATACATGTGAATATACATAATACATGAAGTATACACAAGAAGCATGAAGCATGCATATGAACACATGAAGTATACATAGGAAGCATGAGGCATACACGTGAATACACATAATACACCCCAGGATACATAAGAAGCATGAAGGATACACGTGAGTACACATAATACATGAAGTATACATAGGAAGCATGAAGCATACACATGAACACATGAAGTATACACAAGAATCATGAAGCATACACGTGAATATGTGAAATATACATAGGAAGCATGAAACATACATGTGAATACACATATTACATGAAGTATACACAAGAAGCATGAAGCATACACGTGAAGTATACACAAGAAGCATACATGATGTCCACATAGGAAGCATGAAGTATATACAAGAAGCATGAAGTATACACGTGAATACGTGAAGTATACATAGGAAGCATGAAGCATACATGTGAATACACGTAATACATGAAGTATACATGTGAATACACATAATACATGTATGGAAAAAGGCAGTGAACTATTCAATGATAAAATGCTTTAGTAGACATGTATGGAAAATGTGGTAGCATAGGCAAGGCAGTGAACTGTTTGAAAAAATGCCTCAAAGAAATGCGGTCTCATGGTGATGGAATGGTCCATCACCATGAGACCACATTTCTTTGAGGAATTTTTTTAAGCAGTTCACTGCCTTGTCTATGTTATTTCTTACTATTATGCTTTGATAGGTTTTTTCCAAGCATCCATAGTTTGTTCAAAAGTACCTTCTTTAGGCTTTTAGCCATAACAACAAGGAAGTGAATTGTTTGATAGAATGCTTTGGTAGACATGTATGGGAAATGTGGTAGCATAGATAAGGCAGTGAACTATTTGAAAAAATGCCTCAAATAAATGTGGTCTCATGGTGATGGAATGCCATGACATCACCATGAGACCACATTTTTTTGAGGCATTTTTTGAAACAACTCACTACCTTGTCTATGCTATTGCTTACTATTATGATTTGATGGATATTTTCCAAGCATTCATAGTTTGTATGAAAGCACCTATTTTAGGCTTTTAACCATAGCACCAAGGTAGTGAACTATTTGATAAAATGCTTTGGTAGACATGTATGAAAAAATTGGTAGCATAGACAAGGTAGTGAATTGTTTGAAAAAATGCCTCAAAAACAAATGATCTCATGGTGATGGAATGTCATGACAATCAATTTTTCATAGCATTCCATCACCATGAGACCGTATTTATTTGAGGCATTTTTTCAAATAGTTCACTTCCTTGTCTATGTTATTTCTTAGTATTATGATTTTATAGATTTTTTCCAAGCATCCATAGTTTTTTTTAAAACACCTATTTTAGGCTTTTAGCCATAGCAACAAGGCAGTGAATTTTTTGATAAAAAAATTTGGTAGACATGTATGAAAAATGTGGTAGCATAGACAAGGTAGTGAACTATTTGAAAAAATTCCTCAAAGAAATGTGGTCTCATTGTGATGGAATGCCATGAAAAACAATTGTCATGGCATTCCATCACCATGAGACCACATTTCTTTGAGGCATTTTTTCAAACAGTTCAATTGTCATGGAATTCCATCACCATGAGACCACATTTCTTTGAGGCAATTTTTCAAATAATTCACCGCCTTGTTTATGCTATAGCTTAATATTGTGCTTTGATAAAAAAAAATCCAAGAATCCATAACATAGAAAAGGTAGTGAATTGTTTGAAAAAATGCCTCAAATAAATGTGGTCTCATGGAATGCCATGACAAGAAAATGCAATTGGCAGTTGCTCCTACTTATTAGTTATGCAATATGAAGTTATTGCATAAATACTTATATTGACTTTGTAAAAAACTATATTGTAATTGAAATTTTGTCATCTATCAATATCTAGTTATTGTTCATACAATGTGAAGTAATGCTTTGATTTTGAAAGATGTGTAATGCAATGTAATCAACGATATCAATATAAAATATAAAAAATATATTTTTAACAATTCATTAGTTAAACTCTTTATTTTATTACCTAAGTGAAGCTTCAATGTCCACCTCCATTTGGAGTTGTTTCCATCAAAATCTCCAAGATTAACCTATTCAATATCCAAAATCAAATATAAGAATACCATTCATATAACAATGTTATTCACATGTAATATTTATAATTATTTACTACTTGCATACCTCCATAGTACATGTCATCACGTAATAGGGAGATGGAGGACCGCTAAAAATCGAATGAACACTATGAACCTGAAATTTTAGTATAATCATTAAACTAATTTAGTCAATCTTGTATTTCAAAAATAAAATTTAATAAATTAAATTCAATGAACTTGCTAACATTTACCTGACTATCAAGGCCAAATGCCTCATTAAGGAGGGCATTTGTCATCACCATCTGATGAGCTTCAAATGTACCCTACGCACCTACATCTTGACTATGCATGGGGTCATAACCATAGGGTTTCCTACAAGCCTGAAAAAAATGAGGTGGAACTCTACTCCCCGAAGACTCACCTGACTCATGTTATGCTATAGGACTGGCATGTTGTATGAGGCTCTGGGTCAGGGAACTAATCGACTATATTGTCTCAACCTCAGTGCTCTCCTTCACAATGGAAAGGATAACCACATGCTCATATGTTGGTCTAGTGAATACTTGTCTTGTTGGGTGTTGTGGGTCAAGACGTGCCCCCGCTTTGTCTTGTGCAGAGCCCCCACCTCTACCCTGCAAGTCTCACATATCAAAATATTTTGGGATTTTATTGAGGACAAACTCACAATAGAGTTTCCTCAAAAAATATTATGACACCTCATTGTTGTTGCATGGGGATGGTCAAAAACCATCCACCACCTATGCCAAAAATGGTTCTTTATCCCTTGGTAGTTGCATCAATGGATAGGGAACCTCTTGCTAAAAGGGTGTAAAGGTTGATTCATTCTAGGGTTTGTCAATAG
This sequence comes from Sequoiadendron giganteum, assembly GCA_007115665.2. Classification (NCBI taxonomy): domain Eukaryota; kingdom Viridiplantae; phylum Streptophyta; class Pinopsida; order Cupressales; family Cupressaceae; genus Sequoiadendron; species Sequoiadendron giganteum. The sequence continues at coordinate 328,637,755 of CM021103.1, read as the reverse complement.
GGAACACAAGTCAAATTTTGTAATTTTTTCATCTTTCACTTGTTTATAAGATAATTTATCTACATAAAATTATCTATACTCTCATCTCTTATCTGACCAACTAGTTATTTGCTTGCTAATTGAATATATATTTGATAACATTGATTCAAGTGATTGAGCAAGCATGGCTCTATGTGAGGTTGAGCTTGTAGAATCTTTCAACCTTGCAATTATATCCTCAATTTATTTTTTGTTTTCAATTTTCCCCATTAAAGTTTCTTGAATTCTTGAAGCATATTAAGGAATTGTTGGAGGTCTTTGTTGGGCTTGTTCTTCAGGAGGGATTTTAGGTTGAGGAGAAAAAGGATTTTAAAGAGGAATTCGAGGAGGGTTTGGAGGTGCATTATCATTTCCTAAAAATTAATTAAATTTACACCAAAAAACATATTAAATCTACCTATTTAATTACAAATTCACACAAAAACTAATAAAAACTTACTCCCTTGACCTCCTCGACATTGTGGTGGCATTTTGGAAAACAAACGATGAAGAATGAGCTCTCCTATAACATGAGCGCACTCTTGAGGGTTTGCACGCCATGAATTAACAGGAAAATGTAGAAATAAGAATGACTTGAAAGTTGTTGTTTTTTGTTTATAAAGACTATTACGTGCTCGAATTATGAATTTTTAAAATTTTAAAGATGGTTGGCCACTTTTTGGCCCCCCATCTTTTTGCACCCGCTCTTGGTTTGAAAACAAGTTTAATTTTCCAATACAAATATTTTATTGATTTAAAATAGGTTTGATTCGCTAATTAAAATATTTTATTGGTTTGAAAAAAGGTTAAAATTAGCCAATAAAAATATTTTGTTGGTTTGAAAAAAGGTTTAATTCCAATTAAAGTATTCTATTGGTTTGAAAAAAGGTTTAATTTGCTAATACAAATATTTTATTGGTTCAAAAATAAGTTTAATTTGCCAAAAAAATACTTTATTGGTTTGAAAACAAGTTTCATTTTCCAATGAAAATATTTTATTGGTTTCGGTAAAATTATAATTCACCAATATTTTCTACAAACTTCTAGCAATTACAAAAATTTTGCTAATTGAATTACATTTTTTCCCAAAAAAGAAAAAAATCGCCAATAAAATTAATACTTTTCTCAAGAATTATACAAGATTCGCCAAGTTTTTACAACTTTTCCTAGGGGGTTTCTTGAAGTTATCCTTGCAGATAAAAAACAATTGGGCATAGATAAGTAGAAATTGCACACAAAAAAGCAACAATTACACCTAGATAAGCAATAATTGCACAACAGGGAGGTGCAATTGCACATAGATAGAACAGTTGTGACCTATGACTAAATAGTGTGAAATTCTGATCTAAATTGAGTTTTTGGACTTTTTTTGATAGATAGTTACACAAAATGATAATCAGTTGTGCAACAAGATAGATAGATGTGAGATTATAAGCTTGAATTGTGTTATTTTGATTAGTTTTGGTGTAAACTAAGTGTATTGAGTAAATTTGGCAAGAAAACACTTCAAACAATATATGATAGTTCTAGACATTTTTCAAGGTGACAAGGCTTAATGGTTTTGCTGGTCTAAACAAGACACTCCAAGCACATTAACAACCTAGCTAGTAGTAAAGGTGTGATGACTTAGTGCAGGCCCACTCACCAAAGCGCAATACCTTCAAATGAACGGGAGACTAGGATATGTTAAGATCATGTACCACCTTAACATCCCCTTCCTTAGAAGGACCAAGTCCAACAAGGAATTATGTCACCTCAACAAGAGAAGAGTACATGGTGAGTAACTTTAAGTGTGATACTATACTCTGCGTCACATTAAGCCAACGGATGAAGGTCTTAAAGGCTTCTAATTAAACAAGGTTTGTAGTAGGACTGTGAACAATGAGCCCATTCGTGGATTCCTGAGATTGGAGGGTTCTCCTTTTCTCTCTTCACATATACATGTCTCGATGCACCAAGGGTCACGAGGCTTGGCTTAAAGGATGTTGGCCACACCTTGGGGTACAACCTTCATTCTTCCCCCTTATATACCCCACGGGTAAACATGGTTGAGGTCATTCTTGGGGTAATTAAATTCCCAAGCAAGCCTCCTACTATAAGCAAACAAATATATAGTGTTTTTGATTCCTGAGATCGTTCCCAAGAGTCACAAGGGAAGAGAATATGCGAAAAATAAAATCCAGAGGTAAACAAATAGAATGCAAATCCTAGGGTATTTTTTATCTCCAAGTTCACACTAGGCACGAGGAGAGAGCATACATACCTAAGGACTTACCAAACACAACAAAGAATGTTCATTCACTTTATGAAATTAAAGTGTTCCTAATTTATAAAAAAATAAGCATAAAATCTTTGCAACAGATAACACTAGTAGTTTAGGGCTTGGTATTTAATTCCAATGAATGCCACAAGTTTCTCAACAAATAGATTATTAACCCTAAAATCTAATAGACAATTGTGCCAAAGTAATTAAAAATTGATAATAATAAAATAGATTACCTTCTCTGTCAAATACATAATTTTGAGCAACATATGCACCAAATAGAGACACAAATGTGCCACACAAAGCCTCAATTGTGCCACACATAGCTTCAATTGGGTAACTCTGCATAAAAAATAAAAAATATAAATAAAAAGCCAAAAAGCCTAATGTGAGGGGTTAAATGATTAGTCTACTATTAGAAAACTTCAAAATTAGGGTTATCAGTCAAGTATCTAACACAAATAAGTATGGCAATCACATAAAATCACACATAAACAATTATGCCCATCTAAGCAACATATGTGCAATTCTGTGAAGCAGATGCGCCACATAGTGCCATAGTTGCACCAAGATTTTTTTCAATTGCATCGCTCTGAAATGATTGCACAAAAGGATCCTATAACTACAAAAACACTTAAAACTCAAGAAAAATAGGTTAAATCAAGGACAAAGTTGACCCACTGGGTGTGCCAAAATGTATGACCTATAAATTTAACTATGAAACTAAATGAATAAATCAATAATCAACAAGAAATCACAATCAAAAGTTCATAATCAATGAAGTAAATAAAGAAAACTGAATCAAATAAAATGCAAACCTTGCACACACAGAAACACGCAATGTTCTCTAGCGTAGCTTCATTTTTCTCCTCTATTCACCTTGGAGAATGGTGTAAGTAGTCCTTTACTCTCATATTTGGTATAAGAACAATAGCATAAAAGCACTACAAAATATGAGTATAGTTTCTCTACATGATTTGAGATGCAAATGAATAATGGGATGGTTCAATTAATAGATATTTGGTACCACCAATTGACGGTCAAGATTAGATGAGAGTCTAGAAATATTAAGGGTTCAAAATTGATGGTCAGTTAAGTGACTGCATGATTTCAAGTAACTGATTGTATCGATCAGTTAAGAGGATTACTCTGAATGTTAACTGATATTGATGGTTAGTGAACTGAGTTGATTGCTCAGTGGGCTCGAAGTAAGTGGGAGTGAAGTGGATCTGATTAATGAGTAGACCGAGAGTGTCTTAGTCATCAGGTGAGGTGGAATTCGCATGAGTATTTAATAATTAAATGACTTTAATTATTATTTACATGTGTAAAGTTTAATTTAATAAATAAAATAAATGATTTAATTTATTTTGGAAAAAGAAAATTTTGAGAGATAAATGGATTAATTAAATAATTATTTAATTTTAAAGATGGTAAGTGGATAATTAATTAAATAATGATAAATTATTTAATTAAACTTTAGAATAGAGGAATAATTAATAGATTAATTAAATAACATTAATTATTTAATTAATATAGATGAAGAAATGAATAATTAGTAGATTAATTAAATGGCGTTATTTATTTCATTAATATATATGAATAGAGGAATAATTAGTAGATTGATTAAATAACATTAATTATTTAATTAATATAGATGAATAAATAATATGAATTAATTAAATAATACAAAATTATTTAATTAATAATGGAGGAAAAAATTTATAATAATTAAATAATTTAAAAATACTATAGAAGATAATATTAGAATTATTAAATAATCAAATTATTTAATTAACATTCGAAGAATAATTAGTGTGATTTGATGCCGAGAATGTTAGTCAATTCTCAAGTGTCTACAATAATAACTAGGATATAAGGATGACCTAGGATTTATTAGCTTCCAACTAGAACCCTGACTCCAATATTTTCCTTGGGTTCTTCTACCATTGTTTAGAGTTTGTGCATATTGTCTTGTTTGATTTCTCCAAACACTAACGTTGTTTCAATGCTTCACAAGTACAAAACATTTAATATATTGTTTCATTTCAACTTAGAATTATAACTGAGGTACAAAAATATAGTATTAATATTCATATACCTATTATTATTTAAGTATCATTAGAATTTATTTTTCTACACCAACAAGATTATTATCCTCAACATTTCTTCTGATAATGTTTGAGCTAACATGACACAACCAAGGTACTTGTAAGTTCAATTTATCTTTTTGTCTTAATCATTTAAAACTGATACAAGATTAGTAGAGAGGCTTGCCCCAACTAGGGTAGAGTTCCTAACTAGATATCAAACACCAAACACCAACATAAAAGGATCATTAAAATTAAAATATTATTCCTCAAACAATGTCACCCAAACTTTGTGGATAAACCTCTTTGCACATGCATGTTAGTGTTGTCAGACTAACACAAAAGTTTTCAATCACATTTATGCATATCATGATCATTTTATTCTTGAGTTGATAGGCTTTCCCCCTCGAACACAATTATGTCCATGATCCCATACCGAGGTAGTATTCACTATTGACATAGTGTTTTAATAAGGTTTTACTAAATTAATTGCATATAATAGTCACCCTATCATATATTTGCAAAAAGCCCATGTAGTTTATTCTCTACAATCAACACATGAGATTTTCCACAACAAACATCTTGTGAACTTCCACTAATACAAGTCATATGATAATAAACACTAGTATTTCCCTCATGAATAATAGAAGGGGAACACAATCATAAGGCATCTTGATTTTTAAATGATTATTTTCTAACAAAGATTCCCATTTTTAAATCCCTGATCATAATGAATTCCCAACAAAAGGAATCAAATGAATAATATTTAAAAATAACATTAGCATTAGGTTTTGGTCTCCATCATATAGGGATTGTGTTAAAAAAATCACAAGTGGAGTATGATCTATAAGTAGGCTTAAACCATAATATATTAAACATTGGATATATATTTATATATGCCATAATCTGAAATTCAATAAAAGAATCACTATTCCCAATTGACTTTGCAAGTTTTCACAAACAATACATTCCTCCCAAATGCAATCACGGGTGGAATTTTTGTTAAAATTGATCTACTCATCTTTAATCATTGTTATTGATATAACGATCATTTTTAGCTTGAGATGCATGATTTTTCCTTCTTTATAGAGTACTAAGTGAATAAGCTCTAACAATTTATGTTACAAGTTTCCTCTCATTTACCATGTGAAAAAATATTGCAACATTTGACTAAGCATAGAGATTTAAGGGTTGAGAATAAACAAAGAGAATCGTCATCAAAGCGATAATTTACAACCATTCACTTGATCCCTATTTTCTTCCATGTCATAAAACAAAATATAATGCAACAATGAATGATTAGAAAGCCTTGGGAAAACCTACATACCTTGCATGGATATTATAGTGTAGGCATTCACCATAATGCACATCATATGGTTCTTAGTGCCCAAAATAGTGTTTCAACACATAGAAGACTAAATTCACTATACAGGCAACAAACCAATTGAAAACTATTGAGCACAAAGACACATTTGCAAATCTACATGATAAACGAGACAATAAAATGTAGATAAAATAGATTGTGAATTTAATTGGATGATTTACAATGTTTATTGTAAATGCTTATAAAACATTGCATTATTGTGAATAACCACCCCAAACTCCCTTACGAAATAACTCCCTAAAACTAACAACTAACAACTAACTTACGAACATTAACTAACATTTAACTAACCTAATATGTATTTATTATTATAATCTAAATTAAAGACTAAAGATGTAATATATTCTAGCATTCCTCCCCTTATTACACTAATATGAACAAAGGGTGGAACATTGCAAGAGTTGATCAGGGTGATCCCACAATATTGGTTTACAATTTTTGGCCAAACTGGACATTGAACTGATTTTTTCTAACTAAATCTTCACTTTTGGGCACCTATAGCGGCTAAACCGTGAGGAATTTGAAGATGATGCAAACTAGTGATTTGTGACATTTTGTCTGTAGATTCTAAATATATTTTTTTCAAAATTGTTGGAATCAAATTAATGTTATTTTTCCATCTCCTTCGAAAACTAATTTTTTCAGTAAACACCATTTTTAAGGAGTGATGTTCACCATCTACAACATAACTTTTTTTCCATGAAGGATAAAATTCTATTTTTTTCGAATTTAAATTTGTAACTACAATATCTAGCGCTTTCATTTGGATTCATAGTGTTTTATTGAATTATTTTTTCTTAATCAAGTTTCGAAGTCAAACTAATTACAATTCAGACATAAGCGGACTGTATACAACATAACTTTTTTTCTATGTATCAAAATTCAATTTTTTTTATTTTATTGGATCAAGGATTTTAATATCTAGTGTGCACTGATATTTTTTATTATTTTTTTTTATAATCTGCTATTTTTCCACATGTACAAAATAGAGAGCTTGATTTTCGGTGAAAAACCTACATTCACAAGAAATAAAAAAATAAATATAATAATTAAATTAAATTTATTTGAAATTAAACTTTTTGGGAAGCTTATAATAAGGACTACATACTTACAAAAAAAAATGAATTCATTTGATCCCCAAAAGGTAAATCAAAAGTGGTTTTTTATCAGCATTTTGATAGGTGTAAAGGAGACTCTGTTATAAGTATGGTTTAATACTAGCGGGGTTCTATCCAATGGGGTTTGATCTAAGGTGGTTTGATCAAACCCTCTTCGATTGGAAACCTTAAAATAGAACTTTTTAAGGCTTAAATCATTATATTTTCTAAAAATATGTGATTTTAGCAACAATCAGAATCTCTCAGAAATTGTAAACCAACATTGTGGGATCACTCATCCAAAATTTTGAAGATTTTGATGAAACATCTCTCCACCAATTCGTCTTGCTCACCTAGGAAACACCAAATTGAAATTATTAGTGGATCTTTTGATTGTAGAACCTACAAATTGTTGGCAAGAGACACTGCAAATATCATTTGGTGTTGTCATTGATGGCAACCCCAGTCGATGATTAGAGTCGTGCATCATCAAATTATCCTACCGGCAGTCAAATTGCAAACAGATAAGGAAGAACAGAGTATCTGGCAGTTTTGGGTTCATCGATTCACATACAAGTTTTCAGTTAATATTTTGTGTTACGCATCTAGTGAAAGTTGATCGATCTATTCTGAGTTTTATCTGTAAATCTCAATTCCTCGTATTGATCCGTGTGGGAGTTTGAAGATCTAGTTAGCTAATTATTTGTTTTATGAGTATTAGAGCCGACTTCGTGAATGAATCATGTCACGGATGTATGGGAAGTAATTAGTTAAATATTTTCGTGTTTGTGCATCTTTGTTTGGGTCCTAGCTAAGTTGTGTGCAACCGTTGTAAATGCACATTATACTTTACTCATGATTTGAGCCGACAGATGTAAATATTCTCTTGTTCTATTGAAGCCAACATATTGTAATTGAATTCTAAGTTGCGGATATATATATGAAATCGTTCATATCATTTTGATATATATGTGAAGTGTGTGTTGATGTGAATTGTGAATAAGAGCATAGCAGAAGAGCGATAATGCACAGTTTCACTTGTGCATGAAGGATCTGTGTTACGAGTGTGAGCAGAACAGAGCAGAAGTGCAAAATTAGTCTATAGGACAAAAGATTGAATATTGTGCCTAATCGGAACTGTAATCAAGCATGTGTAGATTCTATTTTTCTCAGTTCAAACTCTCAGATGGTTTTAATCTGATTCTTTTTGTAAGGCAATGAGTCTTCACTTTGAGTAGTGAACTTTAGGCAGTGTGTTTGAATGCAAGTGCATTCCCCATATTGTAAACTTTATTTGAGTATACTCATATTATATTGTGGATTGACCATCCACCGTGGTTTTTCCCCTAACAAGGTTTCCACATAAAAATTCTTGTGTTATGGTGTTGTGATTGTTTTCTTCTTGTTCATGCATTTTGGTTGAATGTTGCAAGTGCTTTGAAGATAAAGGTTGATAATGTTTATTTTTGCACAACACTGATTCACCCCCCCCGCCCCCTCCTCTCAGTGTAGCTTGTTTCCAACAATTGGTATCAGAGCTAGTTCCTATGAAGAATAAGTCTAACAACTTGGGGAGATCTTGGAAAGTGTTTCAATGGATTCAAGCAATCTTCAACAACAACTTTTGGTGGCCCTAGATGATCTTGATTAGTCAAAGTCTGAAGTCCAAAAATTGCAAGCAAACCTCATGGATGCTGAGAAATTCATTGATTCTTTGAAAGACAAAATTAACCAGTCCAGAGAGAAGAGAAAGGAACTTTGTGATCAAATTAAGCAAAATGATAGTAAGAGCATTGAATATGAACAACTCAGTCAAGCCCTGAAAGAAAATACAGAAGAATGTGAAAAGCTTACCATAGAAAATACAATCCTAAAGCATGAAATGGAATCTATCATGATGAGGATGACCAAGGAGATTGAAGATAGGAAGACGAATGAAGAGAACCTAACACAATCTCTAAAAGAAAAATCTAAACTATGCAGTTGTTTGGACAATGAATTGGAACAATCTAAAAATAATGAGGAAATACTTGAAAAGCATATTGATGAACTTGCTACTGCAAATGAGTATAAAGAAAATTTCAAAATCAGCTCAGCCAAGCTTGATGAACTAATTAGCAGTTAGAGGACAAGTGGTGACAAGCAAGGTCTTGGATATGAAGAAGGAGAAAGTTCCATATCCGATCAAAGGAGATTCAAGCAAGGAAATAAAATGAACAAATTTGGAAGGTATCCAGTAAGACAACCTAATGCTAAGAAATTTAATGGATATTATTTTAATTGCAATAAATTTGAACATATAGCATCTCAGTGTAGAAGTAAGATGAATCAAAGAAGTCAATCATTCTCAGATCAGTGTTTTAATTGCAATAAGTTTGGTCACAAGACAAATGAATGCAAAAATGTGATGAATAATTTTCATAGAAATGTCAGATGTTATACATGCAATAGATTTGGGCATACTACTAACTAGTGCAGATCAAAAGGAAATTAGTGGAATAACTGGTCTAGACAGAAAAATGGTGTGTGCTACAACTGCAACAAATTTGGTCACATTGCTACATTATGTTGGAACATAAGAGGTCTGGTAAATCAAAGAAGGAACATGCAGAAGGATGTTAAAGGAAAAGGAAAAGTCACTACATATGTGTTCAGGTAGCAAATGCAAAAGAAATGGGTGAAGAAGAGTCCCTCAAATGAATAAAATGCACCAGCACCAGAACCTGCTTATGGTAGTTCATCTGGGAATTAGTTTCAGGCCTTTGGCCTAGGGGGGCTGTCAAGAAAATCTCATAAACCCCCTAATGGTAACTGACACCGGAATGTGGATAGGTTCAATAAGTGCGTAGATGTGTTATAGATGTTGCTGAACCTATTAGAGAAAGTATTATGCAATGTTGGAGGTCTGTAGAAGATTTATCTGTCACAGTGCATAAAAATAGTGTAATCGGATGAGTTAGGGTAAATGCATTTACTGCGACTAAAAGGGTTAAGTATGCGAGTAATAAAAAATCATTTATATCTTTCATTTGTCACTTTGCATTTTGAAGAAAAGAATTTTGGTGAGCTTTAAGGTGAATTAAGGCGAAATTCAGGTGCGAAGAAGCTTTCAGAAATCAAATTGTGATCTGACGGAAAGGTATTTTTCAATAAAACTTTGTGAATTTGTGAATCAGTAATGGCTACTCCATTAGTAGTTGAAGTTAAGGATAGACCCCGTCCAAAGTTCAAGTGGCATCCGTACAAGTCTGTTGAGACCAATCTGTTAGGAGCATTTTTATATGTTTTGTACGGTGTGTTACACATAGAGGATATTAGGGTTTATATTCACGTGAATATTGAAGAACTAGGAAACTCACAATTTCTGAATTTGTATAATAATCACATCATAGGTGAAGATTTTTGTGTGAAGCCACAATATAAAACCCTAGAAGCAAAGAAATTTACATAGATTGTCAAATTTCTCGTCTTTGAAGAGTTGGAATGGGTTCATTACGTTCTAAGTCGAGTCCATGATGAATTCATGTGGTTAAGCATACCCTTCAAAATCACAAAGGAGGCTATCAGTGTTGTAATAGGTCTAAATTCTTCTGGTGGATTACCGATTCTAACATCAGTGAAGAATCAAACGGTCACTGATGCTACAGGTTTTAAGTATGACAGAAGAGAAATGACAATTGATGACATTGTTGATGTAGATGTCAAATTTGCATCTATGGTTATTGGGTACAAGATTTATCATTTCAGTCGGGACAACTTTGTGTTCGGTATTGCCATTTATGTCGCCTATCAAATGGTGAAAGAAAATGTAGACTATAATCTTTGTGAATTGTTGAGGATTCAGCTAATGGAAAATCTTGCGAAGATTAAGAAGGATAAGAAAAAATCTTTCAAGTATGGTAACTTGTTATTATGCCTATTCTTTTATTTCATGGGTGAGGTTTCAAGATTCGAAAAGATTCATTGAAAAAAAGACAAACCAATAGTTGCTCATATCAGAGATCTCTTTCATAGATATGCTGACACTAAGACAAAGAATACCACTATTTGGGGATACATTAAAAATTTTCAAAGTATGATGCAAGCCAGAGAGAGGATTCTCACTTCCATTGTAGAGAAATACAATGATACAATTTCTTTCATGGTATATATTGATCAAAGTATGATGGAAGTTGTTGATCCTAGAACAATTTGGATCATGTCAATGGGATATGAAGTTGAGGAGCGCATTCTAAAAATGTATGCAGAACATTTGTTGAGCAAGTCTCTAGATCAATCAAAAGATAGATTTCATACCTATGCTGAAAAGAACATGCAAGTTCACAATGAGCTCAGAAAACCTATGTTAACCAAAAGAGTTAAAAAAGAGGTAGAAATATTTGGAGAAAGTATGGGCAAACCTATTGAGAAAAAAAGAGAAGCCAAAAAGAAAAGAAAAGAAGTTGAAGTAGCAAAGGAGGCAGCAAAATATGAATCACCTAATCTGATAGCACCATCTGCCTAAGCTAGATCGACTAGAAGCTCTACATCCCATTCAGCCTCGGCAAGAAAATCAATCCCTGTGAAAACTGGATCTAAGGGATCCGGTAAAGAAGGAAAGAGGAAGAAAGATAAGAGAAAACTTGAGTCTACGTAGTAATTTATGATGATGAAGAAATAGAGTCTGATGTAGGTGTTAAAGAAATCAAGCATCAAGGCACCAAGGCAGCAACTGTTATAAAAAGAAAACCCTCTAGTGGAGATGATCAAGCAAAGAAGAAGACAAAAACTGACCATCCAAGTATGTCAGTAGAGGAAGTTGAAAAGAATTTGGTTAAAAATGGAAATCTCGAGCCACTCCATAAATGGTACGAATTTTTGGTGAATCTGATAAGAGAATTCTTGAAGAAGCGACAATAAAACATTTGAATATTTTCAATAAATTTTTGATTGAAATAATGCCAAATTTACCCAAAAGTTTATATGATATTTTGGAGATGAGAAGAGTTAATGCCAGATCAGAAGAAGAACAAATGAGAGAAAGAATTCTTGTTGAATTGTGTCCAGTAGCTTATGTGGAAGAAATAAAGTCAATTATGAACAAAGCCAAGAAAGAGTTTGAAAGCAAAACAAGAGTGAATAAGTTGATGATTGGTCAAACCAAGGAAGTAGCAGAAGAAACATAATGGATTCTGAGAAAAGTTTTGTTAAACAGCAGAATTGATGTTGTGCCTAAAGGAACTCATGATGTTTCATATAGTCCGGGAAAAGAAGAAGAAGAAGAGAAACAAGATGCATCTGAAGATATTCAGATCCCTTCTGAAGAGGTCAATACAGAGATGCCTATGGAAATTGAAGTTCTAAAAACTATATCGGTTGAGAAAGTAGAGATTCGTGAAGATAAGTCAGAACTTGCAATTGAGGAAGTAATGATTGAAGAGAAGAAGGTTGATGTAAATATAATCCCAGCAGAAGTAAGAGACATTGCAAAGGCAATGAAAAAATTCTTGGTAGAACAGATAGAAGAGTTTGATCCTAAACTGATTGAAGGTCCGATTGACCTATCTACTCTGAGTCAAATTGAGAAGATGAAAGTAGCATCATTCACCCAAGCAAAAGCCAGAGAAGAACTGTTGAAGTCCCACATTGAGGATAGTGAATCTCTAAATCTTGCATCTGGAGTCTTAGAAAAGATAATGCCTACTCATGTGAAAGATCCAACCAGTTCATCCTTCAGTGAACTAAAAAGGCTCATCAACTCAGTAAGTACTCACTTTGAGTCACTTGAGAAATTTGTTTTGATAAAAGTTCAAAAGGAATTTGATGCTAAAAAATTAAATGGACTAAAGGAAATGATTGCTAAGGATAAAACTTTGCTAGCCACCTATGTGGAAAATATCTAGAATGCTTTATCCGAAGGTAGGAAGATTTATAAATCATGTTTATCTTTATCAAAATTTACTAATGACAATGAAAACAAGGTTAAGGATTTGGAAAAACAATTAGCCACTATTTTTGATGTTTTTGATCCGTTAACTGGTAGTGTTGGAAAGCTAGAAGGTGAAGTGATATCTATGTTTGACAAAATAAAGAGTTTAAAGCATGAAAATGAGAAAATTGTTGCAAAAACATGTGAACTTAGAGGTCTAATTTTCCCAAAGATTGAAATTTTGTCAAGTGTATTGAAAGAAGCAGAAAATGTTAAAGCAGTAGATGATCCAGCAAACCTGGAGTCTGTCGAGACACAATCCTATTTGGTTTGTGGACATATAACAATCCTAGAGAGTCTCAAAAGAGTTTGGAACGTGAATTTGGCTTTGCTAAAGAAAGATTTTTCAAACATTTTCAAGTTTTTGTAAGTTTATGAAGCATTTTGTACATAAGCAACGTATTCATAACAGTTTTGTTAAATTTTTGGCATGCGGATTCTTGCCTTTGCCATTGATGTCAAAGGGGGAGAGAGAATAGTGAAAAATTTATATCATCTCAGGGGAAGAATTATATTTTGGAGAAGAGTTTGGTTTTTGAAATTTTGGCAGTGTAGTTAATGTTGGTACTGATCCGACACTTCATCATTTTTCACTAAGTGTTGCCATCAATCCCAAAGGGGGAGATTGTCGGCAAGAGACACTGTGAATATCATTTGGCGTTGTCATTGATGGCAACCCCAGTCAGTGATTAGATTGGCGCATCATCAAATTATCCTACCAGCAATCAGATTGCAAACAATTAAGGAAGAACGGAGCATCTGACATTCTTGGGTTCATCGATTCACATGCAAATTTTCAGTTAATATTTTGTGTTGTGCATCTCAGTGAAATTTGATCGATGTATTCTCAGTGTTATCCATAAATCTCAGTGCCTTGTATTGATCTATGTGGGAGTTAGAAGATCCGGTTAGCTAATTCTCTATTTTATTAGTACTCGAGCCGACTTCGTGAATGAATCATGTCGCGGATGTATGGGAAGTAATTAGTTAAGGATTTTCATGTTTGTGCATCTTTGTTTGGGTCCTAGCTAAGTTGTGGCCGAACGCTATAGATGCGCATTATACTTTACTCATGATTTAAGCCGACAGATATGAATATTCTCTTGTTCTATTAAAGCCGACATATTGTAATTGAATTCTAAGTTGTGGATATATACATGAGATCATCCATCTTATTTTGATATATATGTGAAGTGTGTGTTGATGTGAATTAAGAATAAGAGCAGAGTAGAAGAGTGATAATACATAGTTTCACTTGTGCATGAAGGATTTGTGTTGCGAATGTGAGCATAATAGAGCAGAAGTGCAGAATCAGTCTGTACGACAGAAGATTGAATATTGTGCCTAACCGAAATTGTAATCAAGCATATGTAGGTGTTATTTTTCTCAGTTCAAACTCTCAGATGGTTTTAATCTGATTCTCTTTGTAAGGCAATGAGTCTTCCCTTTGAGCAGTGAGATCTAAGCAGTGTGCCTGAATGCAAGTGCATTCCCCATATTGTAAACTTTATTTGAGTATACTCAGATCATATTGTGGATTGGCCATCCACCATGGTTTTTCCCCTAACAAAGTTTTCACGTAAAAATTCTTGTGTTACGATGTTGTGATTTTTTTCTTCTTGTTCATGCATTTTGGTTGAATGTTGCAAGTGCTTTGAAGATAAAGGTTAATAATGTTTATTTTAGCACAACACCGATTCACCCCCCTGCGCCCCCTCTCTCAATGTAGCTTGTTTCCAACACAAACCTCTACACAACATGAACTTAAACATAAAGTGTCCCCAACCTCCCTATATGATGAGACAATAATTTTCCCCAGAAAGTCCATATCTCCTCTGAGTGTGTCAAAATTGCTCCTCTAGTGTTGCACATGAGAGAACTCTCCTACACGAGTTTGCATCTCCTTCAAGTATGTCAAATCCCTCCAATGTTGTGTCCAAATTATATTTCTTTTGTTGTTCAAAATAACCTCCACCAAAGTGAATACCAACTACGCTCACAAGAAACATCAACAAAAGCTAAGCCCCCTTGCTCTATGAAGGGACCCATATATGAAGAGGTGATTCTCATGCAATGAATCACCCCTAAGTGAGAAGCTAGATCAAGATGATAGATGTCATCTTGCCTCCATTTCCTCCAACCTCCAATATGACCTTGTGACACTTTATTCACTTGATTGCACATGCGAGTCTTTGAAAGCATTGAAACCCCCGCTACATGTAACACAAATGACCTCAACAATATAAATAATATTTGATATATGTGTGTCCATGATTAAAATAAAATAAAAAAAGCTAACAAGATGTCGGATTCAACCAAAAATACACCTTTTACAATCTAATGTAAACACAAATAAATCGATGCAACTTATCATGCACCTTAAAGGTTCAAACCATACACCTCTAAGACAAAGCCAAATGATTTTAATCACCACTAAAAATTCAAAACACTTATATTCCACAATAGAAATTCAATCATGAAAAAGAAGATTTTACCATTATTGAATAAACCAAAATGCTACAACAATTCAATTAACCATCCCTTGATATACTACTACGTGAAATTTAGTTTCTTTTGCATTATGCATAAAGAGTTACTCCTTTGGTGAATAGAACTCCTTCAACGAGAATTAGAGCTATAGCATCTCCTCCAAATCAGATGGCAACCTTTTCCAAAAAATTAACAAAGATTTGAGAAACCTGTGTAAGATAAAAATCACACAAATACCAGCTAAGCAAATATTAGGGACATCTATCTGTAGGGTTTATAAGGTATAATGGCTTCCTCGGCAGCTAAATTTAGAAGTGATATTATTTGCTGCAATTCCAAGCGTAACTATGACTGTAAATGAATTCAGAATTAAGTTGAAGTTGCATTTGAAACTAGCATACTTATCTAAAAAATTCTTGTGCTGATTGCAATTTCTGATTGAACTGACCTCTTCAACGTTGGGCATGGACACCCGTGACCAGCCAGTTAAAAGAAAAGGAACGATTTTCATTTTGAGTTGTAAATAATCTCGTATGAAATAATCTAGGCGGGAAGTCAAATAAGAAATGATCTGTGGGATGAGATCAAATCATGAAGAGCAGTCCTCACCTTTTCTATCCAGCTCCCGTCTGGAAATTCGGGACTTTTGATATTTTTTTTTAGGGTTTCGCTTTATAACTGTATCTACACCATTATTCCTCTGCGCTGATAAGCACTCGTTTCCCTTACCGCGCTCCTCCTCCTCCTCCAACACACCAATAATATTTCTCAAAATTTAACCGATCCTCTTCATAGCTGCATGCCTTCTGCAAAAATGGACTGTGAATGTCGCTTCTCCTTCACCCGCGCATTCCCTTCCAATGCAAAAATATGCTTTTCTTTAGGCACCTTCTCTCAGACTTCAAATGCATATGATCACAAAAAAATACAACCGACTACTCAAAATGCTACGCCATGAATGATATGCTTGAGACACCCTGCGATAGGAAATTATGCTGCCCTAATACCAAATTGAAAACTAGTGAGCACAAAGAAACATTTGCAAATCTAATGATAAAGAGGACAATAAAATGTAGATAAAATAGATTATGAATTTAATTGGATTTACAATGTTTATTTTAAATGTCTATAAAGCATTGCATTTTCATAAATAATCATTTCGAAAAAAAATTATGAGAATAATTTCCTAAAACTAACAATTAACTTAATATTTATTTATCATTATAATCTAAACTAAAGATATAATATATTTCAACAAAATCAAAGTTCAAATCCTTTTAACGATTCAAAAATTATTTTGGCAAGGACAAATTATTTACTATGCCCATATAGATCATTCTGGGAAAGGATTTCTACCAAGAACATTTGCATCTACATTATACTTAAAACAGCATTATTTGTCATATTACCTCCTATTTCACCAAAGTATTCTTATAAATGCTTAGGAAATCATGTAAATATTTTTTACTTGAAGAATACAACCAAGAAAAATAGATTCACATTAGCCTTTACATGAATGTATGTCATGGAGACTATTATTGCTACCATCCATAGAAGTTAAAATATGACAACATAATAACCTTTAATACTAGTTCATCTTGAAGTCTAACTGGGTATCTCATGCATTTAAAGACACAATAATAAGTCTACCTCCCCATAGCCTGAATATCCCGAAGCTTCTCTCTTACCATAGTCTAATAAAGTGGAAATTCTAACATATCCTAAGAAAAACTAGCATGTGATAACCCTCAAGAAAGAAAAATGTAACGAAATAAGAAAACATTTCACTCTTTTAACTTCTCCTTAGGTTTCCTCAACATGGTTTATTACTAGCATAATAAATTCTTTGTAGTTCATAGAAGTGCCACAAAAGAAGGAATAAATACCAAAATTCACTCTTGTAAAACACAATTTTTAAACCTTGTTCTCTCCAATTTTTTGTTGAGAATAAATATGAACTAAAAATAAGCCCTTAAGACCATACCCTAAGATCTTCATATTATAATTGTCCCACATCATGCCACCAATTACTATGATCTTTAAAATATTAATATTAACAGTAGTTACATTTTATCATAACATTATTCTACTTTTGCACCAAAATATCGTATACAATCATATACATTTTATTTTATCATATGATATTAAATATATTCTATTTTTATAATATTATATCATATACATTTTATAGTGATATTTTTCAAGGTTAATTACCATTGGTAGTGATGTCCATCTTATAAGTCTAATATGTTGCCTTCCTATTATGGCATAAATTTGCACCCTAGTACAATTTCCCATAACATACCCTTACTTTAGCCTTATAAGATCAATAGTGCTAAATCCCGTCATCATAAGACTTGTGTCCCTTTTGTACCTTGTCATTTTCTATTGGTGGAGGGAATTTTGACTTGGATACCTCCACACCGCATTGATGTCTCTGCACCGTGTAGACATCTACGCATCACACGAGCATTCCTAATAGATTATCGGGTCAGTGGATGTTGAGACATTACATTTCCTATCACCCACGAAGTGTAACACTCCCTATGACTATAGACCCTCCTGAAAATAACTATTTTTCCTCCAAACATCCATTTTGAATCTCTAATTCCATTCCATTCAACTTGAATCTTCATTCTTGCAATTCTACGCACTTCACCTTTATTCTTCCATTCTATCTACACCATTGTTCTTGAAGGTTTAAATTTATTGGAACTACACTCTTGCACGACCATCTTGCATCTACGAAGCTCTCATCCTTCCTCTCGGCTTCTCCAAGCTTGTAGAACGGAGGGTAACTCTTTGTTATTTTATAGCATTATCGTTTGTATAGTTAGCATATTATTATCTTTGCTATCTATATGTCTCATCTATTGTTTTCTTTATCATTTTTCTACATTGTGTTTTATTTGGCTATCCATGGAGGTGGAAACACCAAAGCGGGGGTTTGGCTAAGGTAACCCTTGAAAAGTAGCCCCAACATTTTCTCATTTATGTGTGTGTCAATTTTCGTTTATGTGGAGCTTGTAGGAGGTTGGAACTACTGTGAGTTGGATATCACTTTCCTTTTATGTTTCATTTCACTTCTAGTTGATTTATATTTCATTTAAAATTATTCTTCTTATTGTACTTGTTTTCTTTCTTCAAATTTTTAGCATTTTGTTATTTCCTATTAAACTGTCAGATTCTAATTTTTGGGTTGTTAGCAAGCCCTGAGTGTTTTGATCACAAATTCAACTCTATGTCTGTACGAGATGCTCGCACATCCTTGAGATGACAGTGCATCGCATTGTCATCCATCTTTTGCATTGTCATCCTCTGGTCGAGAGATAGTTTGTTTGTTTCTTGAAACCTTATTCACTTGATTCTTGAAGTCCTCCACCCTGAAAACCCAAAAACATAGATTAGTTTTTCTTCATTTTCCATCTTATCTTTTGACCTTTGTCATTGAGGTGTCCAAAAGAGAAATTCACTCCCTTTAGACCTTTTTTGTCTTGGACTTGGGAGTAGTGAATCCCCTCCTTCACATTTTGGTGAATCCGAAGTGAACCGTCATTCTCTCTTAATCCTTATTTCATTTTTTTCTTACGTGTTAGGAAAGGTGGTTGATAGCGCATTGTGACACTCTTTATGAGCTTCACGACCTAGTCAACTACCTTCGGCCACGTTGTTAGGAGTTATCAAATTTTAGATGTGGGATCTAGGAGGTTCAATCCTCCCCGTACCGATCCCTCCTTTGAGGAGTTCACTGTTGGGCTCTTCATCGGATACACTCCTCTTGTCATAAAATTTAGAACTCATGTTCATACCCCTCCTACCTCACCTTCGACCTCTGCCTCCTCTTTGAAAGATGAAGCTAGGGTCCCTACAAACCAAGTTTACTCCTTAGAGCTGAGACTCGTAGAGCTTGCGGGATTCTTGGTAGGAGATAATGCTTTTTCCTAGGTGGCTCTTGTAGTTGAAAGTTTCAAATATTTTTTAAATAAAGATCCAAGAGGTCTAGAGATTCTTCATGGTATTGATAATATTTTAGAGACCCACGTTCCCTCCTACACCTCTACCTTTGGTGCTACATAAGATGTGGGATCTAATATCATTGGAAAATAATTGGAAATCTCAATGCCTGGGGTGGCAATGTGCATGACTAACACAAGAACCTTTACTAACACCAAAATTTTACTTGAGCATAGTGGAACTGTTAAAGTAAATAAGGTACCTATGGGCTTTAGTTATTCCACACTTAAAGCTCAAGGCATCCCTAGTTTTAGTGTTGGTATCAATTCCTCTATTGGTGCTGGTAGTGGTGCCTCTTTTGGTGTTGGAGTTTGTGCCTCTATTAGTTTTTTTATTTGGGGCTTTGTCGAGGTAGGCACTATTGGTTCTACTAGTGGTTTGTTTGGTCATACCTCGTCTGTTGATATGGTCCATAATGCTCTTTTACAAAACATGAGATTTATAAAATATGGGACACATGTAGAATCAACTAGCAAATTTGGCCAGCTCATCCTTCTAGCCTATGTTTCAACCTTTTTGTTGTCATAGTCCTCTTTATATTTCCATTTTAAACACTCCTATCTCTCAGGGAGTGGAGATTCCAAAATTTGGAAAGTGCATTGGTCATGTGGGGATCCGTGTACACATGTCTCATCCTTTTATTGCCTATGTACTGATTTCTTCCATAATGATGCACTTTTAGCCAAGCTATTCCCGCATTCTCTAAAGGGCATTGCTTTGGAAAGGTATTGTTCCCTGCCTAATAAATCTATTTTCTCCTTCGATCAACTAGTTAATCAATTTCTCCAACAACTTTAAGCCAAAATCGGGTCGAAGATTACATTCAATGATCTTGTTTGATGCAAGCAAGGAACCCATGAGAAGTTAACTAATTTTACAACTCAGTATCATGCCATATTTGCTCAAATTTATTATCCTCTACTTGATTCTGATGTTCAAAACGTTCTTATAGGGAACTTGTAGCCTTTGTTGCAAGAAAAGTTTATTTTAATGAAATATCCTTCTTTTGTGCATTTGTGTGTTGCCTTGCAAGAGTACCATCAAGCGGATGTCAAGTACAGGGATTCATCCTCACATTCCCACTAAGATAGTTGGTCAATCATATCAATCTCTAGCAAGAACAAGGTAGTGGCAAACATGGTCTCTATTCCAGCAGACAAAAACACTACACAATATAATAGAACTTTTACTAAATTATCATAATCATATAATAGTGTCCTAAAAAAAAAATTGAAAGATGTAATAACTTTGTTAGAGATTCAACCACTGTTTGAGTTGTATCCTCAATAGTACAACTCCCAATTTTTTTGTTAATACCACCAAGTTGTTAGATATGACATTAAAAGATGTGTTTGTCTACATCATGTGATTCAGGACCGCATCAATGATGCGACTATCCACCTCGACCGTAGAAAAAAGAACACTAAAAAGTCTATAAAGAAGCAAAATAGCTAGCTATAGATATATTCAGATCCTTTCCTGTCATACTCATCTAATTTGGCTATTCCTTCTTCATGGTTTTTTGATCTTATCCCATTTGAATATGTGAATGCAATCTCATTCACTCATGTTCCTCTTCTAGAGCATCTGAATGTTGGCCCTAACATTTCATTCACTTCACACAATCTACCCTTGAACAAGGAGCTTTCTTCGCTTTACATTCCCACTCATCAATGGTAAAATCATAATGGGCGTCATGGTTGATCCCTCAAGTCATGTGAACATCATTACAAAGGAGACCTTGTTTATCAAAAATTTATATGAGAAATTTGATGAGTTGCAAGCTACTCTTCTCACACACGATGGTTTTTAATTGCACCTATCGGCATAATATATTTGTTGGTCTTAGTAGGACCTAGGAGTGTGGAAGTCCCATTTGTTTTGATTCCAAATTCTGACTTGTTCAAAGTGAAGCTAGGAATTCCATGGTTGGCCTCCATGAATGTAGTTTCTTCCATGATCCACAAATTTCTAAAGTTTCCTCATGAATGTAACATACAAGTTGTCAAGGATACTGGATATAAGTTGCTTGCACATGGGGGCTTCTCCATTGACCATTTTTTTCCCACCCTAGTTGGACCCCTCCCTCCCAAAGAGGATCTTTTGTATAGAGATTATTATAGATATAAAATTGGAGGCTTGACATCGAAGGGTGGTTTTCCCTTGTGTCCTTATGTTATTTCTCTAAAGGCCTTCTTTCATGTACTACAACATGCTTCATCTTCTACCCCTCCAAACAAGAAGGACAAGCTTGTTCTTGCCCTTGGGCCCTCCCCTTCTAGTTCTTCTTTGGCACCTTTCAAATTCCTCTTCCCAATCCTTGGTGGCATCCTCTATTCCTACTACTATGCATAGTAGGGAAAAAGGAAAGGCGCCCATGCTATGGAAGTTGAAGCATCTAGTCTTTCAACTTCTTATTTTACCCACGATGCCTCGACCCATCCTACATGGTAAGAGGAAGCATTCTCATGGGTTTTTTCTTGATTTTTGGCCTCTGTAGCCTCCGCCTCGTCCTCACCCTTATCTCAAAGAAGGAAAAGGAAAGAGACTCATCCTTGAGATGCTTCTTTATGTTCCTACTTTTTCCCCTCCTCCTACTCCTCCTAAGGAGCCCATCCTTCCATCGGTGATAGTTGCAAAGGTTTCTCCTATGGTAGAGCAGGATCCCTTGGCCTCTTCTTAGGTTGTCTTCTAGTGCCCATAGTTGACGTAATCGGCTTTTGCATAAGCATAAGTGTCGATGAAAGACTCTAGCTAAGGAGCACATTTATTTGCAGAAGAGCAGGGAGGAGCCTATTGTTTTAGTGTCTTCTCCTTCTATTTCAGTTCCTTTTGCTCTTATCTTTTCTTTTGCATTAGTTCCCATCACCTCAATCCTTCCGACTTCATCACTGGACCCCGATTAACCTCACCCCAAAAGGGTTTAGGTAGTCATCATCCTTTTAATAGAGCCTCCACTTCTTACCTCTCTTCCTAATATTCCTCTGTTCTCACAGCCCATAGACATGCCTCATACAAAGGTGGTATCCTTTGTGGCTCTACCTCCTTCTTTTGTTTTCTCTTCATCTATGGGGATTTTGCATCCTCCAATGAAGCACAAGTCTAAGGATGACCTCACTTTAGGCGATGGTCATAATATTTTTTCTTCTCTTGAGTCTTGTTCTTCTTTTGTGTACATCATCCTTGTAATGGAGGCAACCCCACGTCCTCAGAGTTTATCATTGCCCCTTTTCTTGAGGTCAGTGATGAATCTCAATTTTCATGTCCTCCCCCTTCTTAGTTGACACATGGAACTCCTGAAAATTGCATATTCAACTCATTGGAAGACATCCTAACTCTGTCCTCGATCTTTACAAGATCAATGACCTTGGTCTCACAAGAACTTGGTGAAGAGGATGTTGAAGGGCCTTCTTCCTTAGCCCTTTGTTGTAGGTAAACACCTGGTGAAGACCTTTTTATCCCTCCCCTCCATGCTTGTCCTCCGTCCCCTTACAATGATATAGATTTTAAGTAGGATGACCTGCTAGTGTATTCGGATTAGGGTGGCACCCCTCTTTTATATCTTTAGATTAGTTTTTGTGATTGTTTGTGTTCCCACATGCTTGTCTATGTTTTTTCTCTCACCTAGAGGACCCTTGCTACCCTTGTAGGTTCTTGGATACAAGAGAGAAAATCTGGCATAACCTTGTTTTATTTGTTTCATCATTCTTATTTATGTTGTAATCTTGTTTTTTCACATTGGGACTATGCAAAGTGTTGAGTCATTTAGGCTTCTTCTATGTTGACCCTATTTTTATTTTTGCTTTGTCTTCATGCGATATTATTCACATTATGATACATTTTGGAGATTGATGATACTTCATACATATATTATATTATATCCATCTATCTATATCTATGACTGGAGTTATGACCACAAATAATCAGATGTGCTCTTGATTTCTTTGTCTCTACTTTTCCTCTTTGTGATGTCATGGTTTCCATGTGTTATCCCTCGCATGTGTGACAACATTCCATGAATACATCTCACCATGTATCTTGTGCCACAACATCTCTTGTCTTTCTCTCCTCTCCTTAAAATGATATGTGATCCTCTATGTAGCACACATCATTCTAAGGGGGGGCTCTCATATCTACTTAATTTTCAAAAAGGTGAATTCTTTCAAAATGATTCCTTGATGAAAATATGAATCAAAATCTTTTTCAAAAGGATTTCTTGATGTCTTGATGTCTTATATCTTGGCATCTAGCTTGAGGGAAACCTAAATAAACCTATCTTGTCTTTTCTATGACTATCTTGCAACACAGTTTGTAGCACCCATAGACCTATAAGCTTATCATATGGAATCTAGTCATGCTATCCATACTTATCATTTTTGTCTTATATCTGATCAGATTGTCTTGTCTTATAACTATAAAAAAATTATCGTGTCTATTATTTTTTTATTTTTTTTCAAACATGTTTATCTGTAGTTAACATACTTATGGTGAGATCATAGCTAGCTTTGTAGGATCGAAGACCAACATCCTCTTTGAATTTTGATGAATCCCCTTTCACATCAAGGTATGCCGATCAAAGGACTGCTTCCTCTCTATTTTTTGATATATTATCTTCAATCTCTTTCTTCTTTAGCTCACACATGCTTTGAGACATATTCTCATTAAAGTGGGGGAAAAATTTTATGGCATAAATTTTCACACTAGTACAATTTACCATTTAGCCTTATAAAATCGATAATGTTAAATCCCACCATCATAAGCATTTTTTCCCTTCCATAACTTGTCATTTTTTGTCGATGGAGTGAATTTTGACTAGGATGTTGTTGAACAAACAAGAAAACTAAGAATGGGGGTGGATTAGTTGTATCAACTTAAATCCTCAAAAACACTCAATAGTAATCAAATTCAGAAGAATTCATTAAACCCTTATTCTGTTGTCGTGATTAATCATGAAATGTAGATAATAGAAACAAAAACAGTAACACAATACAAAAGAGAAAACCAGATTTACATGGAAAACCCAATGAGGGAAAAACCATAGTGAGGATTAGCTCACAATATAAGTAACTACAAAATTGATACAAGGGCTCACTGGTATAATAGGACACACTATCCAATAGGGCTCACAGCCACAAAAAGAAGAGAAGATAGAAGAGAAATGTTACATAGAGAACACTATCTCAATGCAACAAGGAATCCACCACAATTGCTCTAACACTTTCGTAGCCTTGTTTGAAATATTGTGGAAACCTTGCATTCAGAAGTCCAACACTTGAAGTTCACACTGCTCTACTCAGTTTCGCATTTATACTTTTTCAATTTTCATCACATTCATCATTCACATCTATCTTGCATCTCTCTTGCTTCTTTCTTTCATCTATCAAAGACACCACTCTTATTTATACCATCCTTAAGCTTGAATACTTTCTCCAAGGTTGGCAACACATCCTTTACATTTAAATTTCAAATTAGGTCGGCACCCAAATATTCTAGCGGTGGATAACAATGAAGGCGACCCATATAAATCCTTAGCTAGGACCCCAATCTATCCTAACACACCTCAACATGATTCCACAAGCTTCACATGTAGTGTTAATACCAGGTCAGTCGTTACCCGTGCAAACAACATAAAACATTAATTATGTGCTTCCCATTTTATCAACATGACATGCAGACCACACAAATATATTTTACATGATCTAGAATAATCCATGAGCCACCTGAGATCCAAAAAAGACTTCATCCAAACTCGCATCGTAGAAATACTTCAACCCAAAACATCTGGTTAACCTTATGTGCACATTGATGCATGAAACACACATTGTACTTTACCAAATCAAGAACAAACTTGAATTCTAAAAGATATAAACATTATAAGAAACTTCTCAAATCTGCACAAAATGAAACCAAAATGTGAAGAAATGCAAAGCAAATACATTTCTCCCAAACCACAATAAACAACACTAAAAACCAGTTTACACACTGGTGAACATATCTCACTCTGGCCAGCAATCCAAAAACCTAAATTCTACTTATAGAAACTACTAAAAATTCTGAACAACATATCAAATCTATATAGGCATAGCGTCAACATAGAATAAGCATAGAGCACATCCTTAAGCACGTTCTAAACACTTGCATAATACTATTTTCTTTGTTTATTATTTTTTTCTCAAAAACGGTTGGAAACCGAGTACCAGAGACACCATCTTAGCACATTACATCATTCCAACACATCTCTAGGCACTGCAACATAAATATATCTCCATTTACTCACAAAATTTCCTCAATATCTCAACTATACATGCACAAACAAAGCAACAAATTATTTCCCTCTTTTCCATAGTTTTCTCAATATCCTCGACATCTTCATCATGCAACGAAATTCCTCAACACATAGTTGACATCAATGACAACACCAACTTGTCGACATCAATTACAACACCAACATACTTGCAATAATCTCCCCCTTTTTTGTTGATGGCAATACATAATTTTAAAAACCATCAAAGGCAACACAACAACTTTAAACACACTTTCTCATGATTTTCTTTACTCTCCCCCTTAGTAGATAAACTTTTCCACATGATTATTTCTCCCCTTAGACATCAATGGAAAAGGATAAAGTGTTTTTCATTATTCTCCCCCTTTGACACTGAACCAAGATACTTACTCTAAATACTCCCCCTTAGGAGTACACCCAACCAGATCACCAACACTACACATTGACAGCATTCCTTACTACAACAATGACACTATCTACTAGCCCTATGAGGTAACCACCAACATCAGTCTAGATAAGAGATGAATCCATGGATCCACTGGATTGATGCATCTTTGTATGCATCTAGTTCAAATTAGGAGGGGCAGTAAGCCCCAACTTCTCCCGGAGATACTCAAAATTATCCTATGGAAGAGCCTTAGTAAATATGTCAACAATTTTATCCTTTGTAGGTATATATTCAAGCTTCACCTCATTCTCCATAACCTTCTCTCTCATAAAGTGATACCTGATTGATATATGCTTTGTCCTTGAATGCATCACTAGATTTTTTGAAATATTGATTGCACTTGTATTGTCACAAAAGATAGAGATATGCTCATCATACATTACTCTGATATCCTTTAATGTATGTTTCATCCATAATACTTGTGTACAGCAAGATGCTACTATAATATACTCAGCCTTTGTAGTGGATAAAGAAACTGAATCTTGTTTCTTACTCAACCATGACACCAATCTACATCCAAGAAAATAATGCACCACCACTTGTATTTTTCTTGTCATTAACACAATCAGCCCAATCTGCATCTGTGTAAGAACTTAATGTCAAATCAGTAACCTTAGGATACCATAGGCCATAATCTAGAGTGCCTTTTAAATATCTCAATATCCTATTCACGGCTACAACATGTGTATCTTTAGGATCTTCTTGAAATATAGCCGCAAGACAAATTGCATGCATGATATTTGATCTAGTAGTAGTTAGGTATAATAGTCCACCAATCATAGATCTATATTTGCTTTGATCAGCCTTAGATGATTCGTCATCCTTTCTCAAATTGCAACCATTCACCATAGGAGTACATACCAATTTGGAGTCTTCCATTCCAAACTTCTTCAACATCTCTTTGACATACTTTGACTGTGAAATGAATATACCTTTGTATCTTTGATTGATTTGTATCCCAAGGAAGAAATTCATCTCCCCAAACATTGACATCTCAAACTCTTTTTGCATCTCTTTTATAAATTTCTTACACATAGCTTCATTTACTCCAAATATAACATCATCCACATACACAACCACTATCAAGATTTTGTCTTCCTCAATTTTGAAGTAAAGATTATTGTCTATGGTATCTTTATTGAATCTTAATGTATCAAATATCTATCCAATATTGCATACCAAGTTTGGGAGCTTGCTTTAATCCATACAATGCCTTTTTTAATTTGTAAACCATATCTAGTTGATTTGATAACTGAAATCATTTTGGTTGTTTCATGTAAACCTCTTATTCCAACTCACCATTCAAAAAAGAAGACTTCGCATGCATCTGATAACCGTAAAGTATTTATGTGTTGCAAATGCTAAAAAAATATTGACTGCTTCCATCCTAGCCACCGAAGCAAATGTTTCCTCACATTATATTCCTTCCACTTGTGAGTAACCCCTACACACAAGCCTTGATTTATTTCTTATCACCTCTCCATTCTCATTCAATTTGTTTCTGAATACCCACTTAGTTCCAATTATGTTCTTGTTTGCCGGTCTAGGGACTAGTTCCCAAGTCTAATTTTTCTCAATCTGCATAAGCCCTTCTTCCATTGCCTTCTTCCAATACTCATCTTTGCATGCCTCACTCACTATTTTAGGTTCAACTTTAGAGAACAAACACATATTTACCTTAGCTTCAATAGGTCTACTTCTTCTCAATACTCCTTTCCTCTTGTCTTCAATAATCTATTCTTTGGAATGATTCTTTTGCACATACTTAGGAGTCTTAGGGGTCTTTTTTGGAGCTTCTTTCTCTTCATCCTACACTTTTTTTTCTTTAGCTTTTTCTTCTTATTCTTCTCCATAAGTAGGTTAATCTGACACATATCCATCTATAGCAACTGAATTCTACAAATCTTCATCAACCTTAACATTTTCACTTTCAACAATAATTCTCAACCTTTTTTTGTAACATATGTAAGCTTTTATTTTAGTAGAATATCCAAGGAAGATACCTTCATCAAACTTTCTTAAGTTTTCTTCATCTCTTTTGATATAACATTTTCTTCCAAGTACTCTAAAGTACTTGAGAGTAGGAATCCTTCCATACCATAACTCATAGGGATTCTTTGTGTCGTTAGCTTTGGCTTGAACTATGTTAAGTATGTAAACAACAATATGAATTTCTTCTCTCTAGTAGACTTCCGATAGGTTATCTTTTTTCATCATAGTCCTAGAAGATTCTTGAACAGTTTGATTTTTCCTTTCAACCACTCCATTCTACTGAGGAGTTATAGGGGCAGACAAGTGCCTCTTTATTCCATGAACTTCACAAAATATATTAAACTCATTAGAGGTGAATTCTCCACCTCTGTCAGACCTCAAAAATTTCACTTTTAAATCCATTTCATTCTCAACCATAGCTTTAACTACTTTGAATCTATCTAGCGCATCATAATTTTCTCTAAGAAAAGTAACCCATGTCATTCTAGAGTTATCATCAATCAAAAGCATGAAATACCTATCACCTTGAAGACTTCTCACCCTTGTAGGACCACAAAGATCTATATGTATTAATTATAGTAGTTTGGTAGCAGATTATTCCTTTCCTTTGAAACTACTCCTTATTTGCTTTCCAAATTGGCAATTTTTGCAAATGGAATTGGTAGGCTTTGTGATTCTTGGTAGGTCTCTTACTGCATGAACGAAATTGATTCTAACTAAATTATCAAATTCATGTGACACAACCTATAGTGCCATAACTAACTATCATTAATTTGAGACATAAAGAAATGACCATCAGCACCCTTGAGCTAATAGATGTTTCTATCTATCCTCTTAACAACAGCAATCAAAGTTTTTGACACTTTTCTGATCTCACATCTTTCATCCTTAAACACAATATTATAGCCTTTACTACACATTTTTCCAACACTCAAAATATTATGCCTTAAGCCTTTAACATAGTAAACATCTTCAGTATTATGCTTTCCATCAAAACTAATTGAACCTATTCCACGGATCTTATCTCTTGAATCATATCCAAATTTAACTAATCCTCCATCATACTTTTCAAGTTTTAAAATCTTACTCTTGTCTTCGGTCATGTGATTAGAGCAGCCAATGTAAAAAACCTAGTAGTTCATATCATGTTTAGCATGAAAAGAAGAAACCAAAGTACCTTCAACCTTATCCTTCTTCTCCAAAAAACTTTCCTTCACACAACTTTCAAAGTTAGCAAAAGTAGATTCATTTGTCAAAGCTAAGAATAGGAATTCATTTTCATCAGCATCTCCATAATCATATTCATCATCAGAAAATTCAACATCTTCTCTAACATAGTAACTTCTCTTAATCATCCTTCCTTTATTCTCCTTGCTTTTATTGTTTGCGGCTCTATTTAGACATCTTGAAGCATAATGACCTATATTTCCACATCTAAAAAATTTGACAGGCAGTTCACCTTTGTACTTACTAGTACCCTTTTTCATCCTTCTTACAAATTTAGCTTCCACATCATCAAGATCTTCTGCATCTAAATCTTCAACCTTTTTTTATTTTCAGCCTTGAAAGCAGTCTCTACTTTTGTACCATTTTTCAAACCAAGATTTCTCATTTCAAATGAACTTAGTGTACCAAGAAACTGATCTCTAGAATAATTATTAAAATTTACAACTTCCTCAATAGTAGATACCTTTTCATTGTAAGAATCGAGAAGAGATCTAAGAACTTTCTTTACCACCCTAGGTTCTTTCACTTTTGCACCAAGACCTCTCATTGCACTTACCAGCTCATCAACTTTCTGCATGTAGGTTGTAATTGTTTCATCTTTAGACATTCATAGGGTCTCAAATTGTACCTTCAAATTATACAACTTTTCTTGTTTAACCTTATCGTCTCCTTCATAAATTATCTCTAGCTTATCCCAAACTTCTTTAGCAATCTTCAGATTCATAACTTTTACTAATTTAGAATTTGAAAGACTATTCATAAAATAAATCTTTCCTTAGCATTTACTTCATGTGCCTCGATTTCATTACTTGTGTTTATACCATTTGTAGGTACAACATATTGAGTCTTTATTGACTTTTCAATCTCATACCCATAGGATTCCATATATCCTTTCATCTTTATCTTCCAGAATGTATAGTTTGTACCATCAAAATTAGGGCAATCTAACTTGTTCACCATCCCAAATCTACCTCAAGCAGTTAATCTCTTTTGTGAGGAACCTTGCTTTGATACCAATTTTTGAATGAACAAGACAACTCAGAAGGGGGTGAATCAATTGTATCAACTTGAAGCATAAAAAATCCTCAACAGTAATTAGATCCACAAGCATTCATTAAACCCTTATTCTATTGTAGTGATTAGTCATGAAATATAGATAACAAAAATAGAAACACAATACACAATAGAACACCATATTTACGTGGAAAACCCAATAAGGGAAAAACCACATTGAGGATTAGCTCACAATAATAGTAATTGCAAAATCAGTATAAGGGCTCATTGCCAAAATAGGACACATTGTCCAATAGGGCTCACAGTCGGGACTACCTGCCAGAAAAAGAAGAGAATATAGAAGAGAAATGTTAAACAAAGAACAATATCTCAATGCAACAAGGAATCCACCACAATTACACCAACACTTTCACAACCTTGTTTAAAAGATTGTGGACACCTTTAGCTCACTGCAATCAAAATTCCAACACTTGAAGTTTACACTGCTCTACTCAAATTATCATCTATAATTTTGTAATTCACATCACATTCATCATTTGCATCTATCTCTCATCTCTCTTGCCTCTTTCTTGCATCTATCAACAACACCACTCTTATTTATACATCCTTAACCTTGAAAACTTTCTCCAAGGTTGGCAACACATCCTTTACAATTAAATTTCAAATTAGGTCAGCATCCAAACATCCTACGATGGATAGGAATGAAGGCGATGCATATAAATCCTTAGTTAGGACCTAAATCTATACTAGAACACCTCAACATGCTTCCACAAGCTTCACATGTAGTTTTAACACCAAGCCGGTCATTACCTATGCAAACACCATAAAACATTAAGTGCACGCTTCCCATTTGATCAAGACGACACATGGACCACACAAATATCTTTTACATGATCTATAACAATCCACAAACCACATGATATCCAACAAAGACTTCATCTAAACTTGCATCATAGAAATACTTCAACCCAAAACATTTGGTTAACCTTATACACATATTGACGCATGAAACACACACATTATTATACCAAATCAAGAACAAACTTGAATTCTGAAAGATATAAACATTATAAGAAATTTCCCAGATCCACACAACCCAAAACCAAAATGCAAAGAAACGTAGAGAAAATACATTTCTCCCAAACCAAAGTAAACAACACTAAAAAAATAGTTTACACATTGGTGAACATATCTCACTTTGCACAACAATCCAAAAACCCAAATTTTGGATATAAAAACTATTGACAACCCTGAACAACATATCGTATCTGCACAAGCATAGAATCAACATAGAAGAAATTTGGAGCACATCCCAGAGCACGTTCTAAACACTTACACAACACTATTTTCTTTGTTTATCAAGTTTTCTCAAAAGCAGTTGGAAACCAAGTACCAAAGACACCATCTTATCAAATTATTTCAGTCCAACACATCTATAGGCACTAAAACATAAAGATAGCTCCATGTACTCATAACACTTCCTCAATATCTCAACTATACATGTAGAAAAAAATCAACAAACGATTTCCCTCTTTTCCATAATTTTCTCAATATCCTCAACATCTTCATCATGCAAAAAACTACCTCAACACATAAATGACATCAATGACAACACCAGCTTGTTGAAATCAATGACAACACTAGCATACTTTCAACACACCTACATTTCACAAAAAAAATTGTGTTCCGCACAAACATCCCTAATACATTCTTGGGTCAATGGATGTTGGGACACCATATTTCCTGTCACCCACGAAGTGTAATGTTTCCTGCGACTGCCCACAAAACTACCATTATTCCTTTATGTTGATAAGAACTCATTTCCCTTTTCACACTCCTCCAAATCCGACATTCCAATATATTTCTCAACATTTAATTGACCATAATTATAGCTCTAATCTCTATACCTTCTGAAAAAATATATTATCGTCGATTCTCCTACTTTGTACTATGTCCCTTCACTCGTGCATTCCCTTGAAGAATTATTTGATAGCATCCACTTTCAATGAGGATGGTAGATGATAATGCAAAAATATTCGATTCTCTAGGCACCTTCTCTCAAACTTCAAATTCTTATGATTACAAAAAAAATACAATGACCAACTACTCAAAATGATATGCCATGAATTATATGCTTCAAACACCATGCCATAGGAAATTATGCTACTCTGATACCAAATTGAAAACTAGTGAGCACAAAGACACATTTCTAAATCTACATGATGAATGGGACAGTAAAATGTAGATAAAATAGATTATGAATTTAACTTGATGATTTACAAAATTTATTGCAAATTCTTATAAAGCATTGCCTGAATAACCACTCCAAATTTTCTTAGGAGAATAAATCCTTAAAAATAACAACTATTAACTTACTAACATTACCTAGCATATCCTTAATTTTCCACACCCTAAGTGAGTCAACCAATCCATGAATGGAATTATCATCGGGTGGAGCTACAGGTGGTGTTATGGGGGATGTTGTGGATAAGGTTTTTTCAAATTTATTGAAGGTGGGAAGCCATGTTCCTAAGGCTGGCGTTAATGGTGGAGGTCAGGATGACGTTAAGGGGGTGTCAGATAGTTGTCTAACAGATGGGACTCTTTGTGGATCCTTTTTGTTGGATAACTCAAAAGTGATTCCTCTCTTTGGTGGTTTGGTTCCTAATGGTACTTCTCTAGGTAAGGTGGGGTCTCTTTTTGTGGCTCCCGAGACTCTTGTTTCCGTTGATTTTGGAGCCGCTCAAAAATTTGTTGACATTTTTTTGGAGGGTAAGAATTGATCAAAGTTTTTTGGATTGAAGCTTTCAGTAAACAACTCCTCTCCTCTAGTGGAATTCTTTGTTGACCCTTCTTCTGATGAGTATTTTGTCTTTGTGCCAAAATGTATTATTGAGAAAGGTATCCTGTCCATGGAGAAATCACTAGTAGGCAAGTTTTTGGGGCCCTGCCCCATCATTGACTTGGTCCAAAACCTTTCCAAGAATCAGAGGAATCTGAAGGGATAGGTTGAGGTGGTGGCTCTTGCTAAGGGCTTCTCTTTTTCGTTCTCTTATGAAGAAGATCTATTGAAGGTCTTGGTGGGGGGCCATGGCTTATTGGCAGGTCTACTTTGGTGTTGAAGAAATGGGAGGAAGGCTTTTCCCCGAAGTCTTTCTCTTTCAATTCGGTACCTATGTGGGTTTTCTTGCCAAGGCTCCCTCTTGAATTTTAGGACAAGCAAGTCTTTAAAAGTATTGTGTGTACCTTTGGGCACTTTTTATTTGTTGACCATTTGACTGCTTCATCACGTCAACTAGTTTATGCTTGGTTGTGTGTGATTTTGGATTAAGCTACTGATCTTTTGGCTACTACCAAGATTAATTCAAATTTGGGAGTTTGGGAATTGGTGGTTGAGTTTGAATCTATCCCTTTTGCCTATTTTCACTGTAAGAAGGTGGGTCACTGGGTGAAAAATGTCCTTTGAAGCCTAAGATGCTTCCCCAAAAGGTCTCGGCCCCTAAGTTGACCTCCATTATACTTACTAAAGTTTGGAATGAGATTGGAAGGTGCCTTGATTCTGGGGATGTGTTGAGTACAGTTGAGCCTTTGAGTGATATTGTGAGTGTTGGTGAGCCTTTGGGTGTTGTTGTATCATAAGATGGGTTGGATCCAGGTGATAAGTGTGAGGCTCTTGTAAGGGGTGTTGTTTTCCCTCCCTTGGAGTCTTCTGGGATTAGCCCCATTGTGGCTGTTGAAGTTATCTCTATAGAGGCTAATATGAAGGCTTTTATTGTGCTAGAAGATGAGCTTGTGTTGGGTATTATGGAGGAGGTGGGTGATAAGTCTCTGGCTCTTGTGGTGGTTGAGCCTAAGAAGGAGACCCCTCTAAAGATGGTCTCGAATGTCATTTCTTTCTCTTTCAAGGAGGATTCTATTATTTGTGTTTCTCTTGTGGAGGGACCAATTGTGGCTTCAAGGTTGGTTGCTTTTGGGGATTCAAAGGTGGAGTCTATAGTTTCAAAGAAAGTGATGGTGCTCACCTCTTTTTTTGATGATTTTAGTTCTTTTGGTTCTCTGGTGGTGGAGGTTGGGGATCCTCTTCCCTCAACTTCAAAAACTGGGAATAGGAAGAAACCTATTTTTCGTTTGGTGGGTATGGCTACGAGAAATTGTTTGAAGATGGACTGTGGTTTAGAGACGAGGGGTAGAGGAAGACCCTCATTGTAGAAAATTCAAAAGAAGGAGAGAAAACTTGGTATTGTTGATGGTTCATAGATGAATCTGCTTGAGATGGGCCTTAAGGGATCCTCATAGACTCTTTTATGAAGATCTTTTCCTAGAACATTCAAGGATTAAATAATATTCACAAATAGGATCTTCTTGAAAATCTTGAGAGATTGTCGTCCTAATTTAGGAGACTAAGATGGGGGTTGAGAAGGTTGAAAAAATTAAGAACATATTTTTCAAGGATTGTGGCTTTCAGGTGTTTGATTTCGATGGGGCCTTTGGTGGTGTGGCTACTTTTTGGAATCCTAAGGTGGTTTTTGGTTCTGCTCTGTTTGGTTTTGATAATCATGTTGCTACTTCGTTTACAAGTCCCAGAGATAATTTCTCCTAAGTGATTTCTAACATAAATGTTCCTAATTCAAAATGTGCTTAGAAGCATTTTTAGGGGAGCTTGCACATTTTTAAATCTCAATTCTCTTTTCAGAATTGGTTAGTTATGAGGAACTTCAACACCTCGCTAAATGATTCTAATAATTTTGGGGGCTCCCATGTTGCAGAAGACAACCTTTTTGATCTCATGAATTTTATCAATGATAATGCGTCGTTGGATTTAGATTTGTGTGGGGCATCCTATACCTAGTCCAATAGGTGTGTGGGGGATTCTCTCATTTAGGTTAAGTTGGATCGGGCTCTTATTTCACCTGATTGGTTGCTTTCTTTCGCTTGCTCCCTTTTGGCCCTTACTAGACTCAACTCAAATCATTTTCATATATCCTTGCATGTTGAGCTCTTGGGTCATAAGAAGTCATTCTCGTTTAGATTTGAAAAGATGTGGACTAGCCACCCGGAGTTACGTTCCAAAATTGTTGACTAGTGGAATATTAATGTTGATGGCTCTGCAATGTATAAAGTTACTAAGAAACTTGCCTCTATTAAGTAGAATTTAATCTAGTGGAATAAATCCTCTTTTGGTAATATCTTTAAGGAGAAATATGAGATTAAGGCCAATTTGGATACCTTGTAGCAAAGAATTCAGTCCAATGGAAATTATAGTTGCTTCTCCAAGAGGAAAGAAACCTTTTAGCCACCCTACACAATATTATGGCTAAGGAGGAGGAGTTCTGGAAGTAGAGGTCTAGAGATATTTGGCTTTAGAGAGGGGTTAAAAACACCCATTTCTTCCATCTCACCACTTTGAAGCATAGAGCCTCTAATAGGATTTTTAAAATTTTTGTTGAAAACCACTCTTTGGAAGAGGATGATGAAATTATATCTGTTGCCTGCTCATTCTTTGAGGATTTTCTTTCTAAGGATCGCCCTCTTGATCCTATTTTCTAGCAAAATTTTCTTAATGTGATTCCTAACTTGGTGATGGAGGACGAGAATAGGGATTTGATGGGTATTCCTTCTGGTGTGGAAATTAAAAAGGCAGTGTTCTCCTTTGAAGGAAATAAGTCTCCCAGGTCAAATGGGTTTTTGATGTTGTTCTTTCAGTCTTACTGGGATATTATTGCCAAGGATGTCATCAATGCCACTAAATATTTTTTTGGTAGTAGGCATATTTTAAGGAATTGAATTCTGCATTTATTGTGCTCATTCCTAAGAAGCCTAGGGCTGCACATTTTGGTGATTTCAAGCCCATCAGCCTATGTAACTCTATCTATAAGATTTTCTCTAAAGTTATGGCTTCTAGACTGCAAAGGTTCCTTCCTAGGATTATTTCTCCTCAACAGAATGGTTTTGTTCTTGGAAGGAAGACTTTAGATTCAGTGCTCACAGTGCATGAGAATATCCACTCTCTTAAGGTTAATAAGAAACCTAGTCTCATTTTGAAGTTGGTTTTGGTGAAAGCCTATGATCGAGTTAATTGGCAGTTTTTATGTAATATCCTTAAGGCGTTTGGTTTCACGGATCAAGTTATGCAATTGGTTGGTCAATTAATTTCTTCTTCATCCTTTTGAGTGTTGGTAAATGGGTAGCCTTATTATTTATTTAGAAGATCTTATGAGTTGTGAAAAGGAGATCATATTTCTCCTTTTCCCTTTATCATTATGGTGGAATCTTTGGGCAGATTTCTTCTTCAGGCGGTGTCTAATGGTGCTTTTAGAGGCCTTTATCCCTCCTCACGTCAGCTCTATTGTTTGCATCATCAATTTATGGATGATATTGTTGTTCTTGTTGAAGCATCGGTTGTTGCAGCCAAATCTATTCATCTTATTCTTTAGCAGTATGATGTGGCTTCTCGTCAAAAAGTGAGTCTACCTAAGAGCAGTGTATTTTTTCTTAATACTCTGGAACATTGTTAATTAAGGATTGCTAGTATTCTGGAATGCAGCATTGGGGATCTTCCTTCTACCTATTTAGGACTTCCTCTTTTTTCTAATTGGGTTTTGAACTCCTTTTGGAATGGTATTATTGATAAGTTTAATTTGAAACTTGTTGAGTGGAAGGGTGCTCTTCTTAGCCGAGCTGAGAAAATTCAGTTAATCAAGTCTACTTTGTAGAATCTTTTGATTTATGCTTTAAGTCTGTTCCAAATCCTTAGGAGGTATTGGGAGAATATTGAGAGTATTCAAAAAATATTTCTTTGGTCTAGAGTGGAGGAGAATAAATGATTGCACCTGTTATCCTAGGAGGAGGTTTGCAGGTCTAAAGTTCAGGGTGGTTTAGGCCTACGTAAATTGAAAGACTTCAATTCATCCCTTATTGCTAAACAATTATGGAATCTACTTTTGGATGGTAAGGAATGGACTTCTATTTACTCTTCAAAATATTTGAGGGGGTGGATAAGTTTAGAGATCTTTTGAGGGAGGATTTTGCTCCTCCTTTGGGGTTATCCCTTTGGAATTTCATTCTAAAAGCTTGTCCCATTGTTGCTACTAATTTACATTGGGTGTTTGGGAACAGAAGAAGGATATTTTTATGGGATGACTGGTGGATTGGGCATGGCCCCTTGAAGGATGAACCTTGGGTGGCCCCTTTCAAAAATCTTTGTATTAGGAAATGGGGCCTTCTTGTGTCTGATTATATCTTTGAGGGTAAGTGGATTAGAATTGATTTGGTTAATAGGGATCTTGAACCTATATATTTGTTCATATCTATGATTCACATTTTGACTTCTTCTCCCACTGATTATGTAGTGTTGAGGTTTTCTCCCAATGGATAGTTCTTGATGTCTTCGGCCTTTTATTTTCAAACTCCAATCTTGGGTTCCCCTCCCTTTTGGGGGAATTTGTGGAATGCGAAGCTTTTGCCTAAAATTAATATCTTCTTCTAGCTTATTTACCAAGATAAGATCTTGACTCTTAAAAATCTTGCGAGAAGGGGTATGGCTATGTCGAATAGATTTTTTTGTTATAATGAATTTGTTTAGGATGGTTTTCATCTTTTGGTTAGTTGTAGTTTCACTTGGGATGTGTAGGCTCATATTTTTCAAAGGTGAAATATTTTTTGGGTGTTTCCTGCTTCTATTTCAAAGATTTGGTTTTAGTGGGTGGCACCTTCTTAAAATCTGGCTCTCTCAATGTTATCGTCTTTTATTTTTCTGCATGTGGCTTGGGGAGTTTGGAAGGAATGAAATAACCATGTGTTTCGTTAGTTGGAGCTTCCTCCTTCAAGGCTTACTTTTAAAATTTGTGAGGCTATAAAGGAAAATTTTCTTTATGAATGCTCAGTGCTTCCTACCTCGGGTCCTAAGGTTGTTGTTTCCAAATATGATTTGATGGTGGGGAATTTATGCAACCTCTCTTGTGATCTTTCTATTCTGATGAAGAAGATTAAGGCTTCTAGGGAGGGGGCTTGGTGGAAAGCTCCATCTCAGGGTTGGTTCAAAGTTAACTTTGATGGTGTTGCTAAGGGGAATTTGGGACTTGTTCATTATGGGGGAGTGTTACATGATAAGAATGGTAGGTTTGTCTCTACAGTGGCACTCCCTTTGGGAATCTAGAAAAACCACTTTGCAAAGGTAGCAGCAGCCTATCATGGCCTTTTACTTGCTAAAGAAGCTAGGGTTACTAGGCTCTGGTTAGAAGGGGATTCCCTCAATATCATAAGTTGTCTCCTTAAGTTAATTCCATCATCATGATCCATTGTTCATTTAATTGATGATGCCCTTTCCATCATTGATTCTTCTATTGAGGTAAAAATTACTCACATTTTTTGGGAGGCTAACTCTCTTGCTAATGGGTTCGCGAATTTGGGAGTGATGGCTCGTAATTATTGGCACACTTATGATGCTATACCATTTAACCTTCAGTGTATCTCTAATAATGACCAAATGTCATGTCATGGTAGTGGATATATGGGGAGATAAGTTATTTTATTTCCTCCTCGGTTGATTTTTGAACTTTGAGGTCAATGCTTGCTCGTTTAATAATTGCTTTTATATTGATTTTGAGATCATGGGTTGGGAGTTAAGGAATGGAGGTACTTGGATTGTTAGGCTCACACAGATTGTAGGTGTTATTTCCATTTGATTCTGGATTTTTCATTTAACCCTTTCTTTGCAAATGAACAAAGTGCAGGTTGTGAGTAGGTTGTTTTTGTTCGCCATGGGAGGGGCTCATTGCAGAGTGGAGTTGCTTTCTTGTAGAAAAATTCATGGGAATGAGCCCATCTAGGAACACTTGGAGATGGGTGGTGTTTGATCCTATTTTTTGAGGCTTCATGGTTTTGATTCAGAGGTGAATGAGGTTTTTGTGAATGGTTGGAACAATAGAGTTTTGCATTACCCGAGTGTGGAGTTCAACATCATTGAGGACTTCATCGCTAAGATTATTGGTCTTCCAAATAAGGGTAGAAATTTTTATAGGGATCAAATTGCGGCTAAGACTACCTTAGCTAATTTTTTCAAAGGAATGGAGAAGCAAAAGCTTAGGTGTGTTGGTAGTGGAGGGTATGCTCAAAAATATATCAAACTACTCTAGAGAGACATTGTCCTTGTGATTATGCAATTCTTCACGTTGGAAGGAAGGTACTCTGTAATTTATGGTTATCACTTCATGTTGCTTAATCATTTCCATCACAACAATCTGGTTTTGTTCCCCTATTACTTGCTTGTTTCTATGGAAACCAATATTGATGATCATAGAAAGATCCTCAAGAAGGATATTCATCATGAAGGCCTTATGAAACTTATAATTGACCATATTAAAATGAAGTTGTTACCTGTAATTCCTAAGCTCTCTTCTGCTCAAACAAAGGAAGGCAATAATTATGGTTATGAAATTGGTGATTTGGTGGAAGAGTGAGTCGGTGACTATGAGGAAGAAGACTTTGAAGATGATGAATTGTTAGAGGATGAGGGGAAGTCTTAGGATGATTTTGAGGACTCAAAATCTTGGTCTAAGGGTTACGAGATGGATGTTGAAATGAGGGAGGTTATTGCTCCTTCTATGAAAACTAATTTGAAGGGGAAGAAAAGGGGCCCTAAGAAGGATAAGTGTGCTCTTAAGCAAGGGGTTGATGAGTTGAAAGGTACGGAGGAGACCCTTGTTCCTTTTGTTAAATGGATTCAGGGGGATGTTCAGGAGGGAAATGAGTAGGCAATGGTGGATAATGCATAGGAAGGTGAGGGATTTGTGAATTCTATGGTGGTTGTTCCTAACCATGATGATTTTGAGTTGCATGTTGGTAATAATGATGAGCAAGTAAAGCAAACTGAAGATAAGGTTGGGCGGCTTGAAATTCTAGATGATTTGGATGATATCCCTGAAAAACATCAAGTGAAATTGGAGGTAATTGAGGTTGAAGAGTCCCTTGTGGAGGAGGATTTGGAGGGAAAAGGTGGGGATCAGAAAGAACCCAATGAGAATATTGATTTTCTTGTTGTTGTGCCAATCAATTGGGAGGAGATCAATATGGACCTCTTTTGTAGAATGGTGGAGGACGACACTAGAAACATGATCTCCCTTGTGAAATGGCTCTTTTAGGAAGTGAAGGAACTTAATAACAAGCTTAAGGATTGGTAGGATGTCTA
Source organism: Sequoiadendron giganteum (assembly GCA_007115665.2). Taxonomy (NCBI): domain Eukaryota; kingdom Viridiplantae; phylum Streptophyta; class Pinopsida; order Cupressales; family Cupressaceae; genus Sequoiadendron; species Sequoiadendron giganteum. The sequence continues at coordinate 328,597,281 of CM021103.1, read as the reverse complement.
TGTGGATTTGGTGAACTGCAATCAAAGGGAATGTTCAATGAGAGATAAGGTTAAGACTATGAATGTGATCCTCGATAAGTTAGCAGTGGATGCTAACAAACTTGGTAAAAGTCGTGAGGAAAGGCTGACCTCTTTGGAAAAATTTATTCATAGGATTAGTGATAGGAGTGGTTAGTGGGTATGGAGGAAATAATGAACAAGATCAGCAATGACCTACATATTGTGGTTAGAATCAATAAACAGTCCTTGAAGACTACTGCTCAAGGCTTGTCGTTTTTGAATGATAAATCCATCAATTAGATTGGTAGGTCCTTGGATTTGGGTGAACACAAGGAGGCCATTGCTAAGGTTAACCATATGAACCTAGAGGAGAAGAATGTGGATGCTAGCTCGTGCATGGAGAAGAATGTGGATGTTAGACCCTACCTAAATACGAGGAGAAAGACTAAGAAAAGGGTAGAAATTTTGTTTGAGGATATTGAGGATGTGGTAGAGATGCGTGAGAGGGTCATATCTAGTAATATGGAATTTTTTAAGGTGCTCAATAATATGCTATAGTTTTTTTTCTCTTGTTTTTGGTTGTTCAGCCTTTTGTGCTGATGTTTTGTTGTTGGGTTGTTGATGGGTTGTCTAGCTTTATCTTTTGTTAGCATTTTTGACTTTTTTGGGTTGTTGGGGTTCATGTTTCTCTCTTTTTAGTAGCTTTCCTTTACTATAAAGGGTTTTAGGGTCCCTTCAAAACCTGCTTTTCCTAATAAAAATTATTACCTAGCCTAATATTTATTTATTATTATAATCTAAAATAAAGACTAAAGATGTAATATGTTCCAAAACAACCAAGGTTCAAACCCTTTTAACAATTCAAAAACTCTTTTGCAAGGAAAAACTATTTACTATGCCCATATAGGTAATTCCTAACAAATTATTTCTACCAAGAACATTTTCATGTATAATATACTTAAAACACCATTACCTATCATATTACCTCCTATTTTACCAGATTATTGTTATTAATTCTTAGGGAATCATGTAAATATTTTTACTTCAAGAATACAACCAAGAAAAATAAATTTGCATTAGCCTTCACATGAATGTATGTCATGGAGACTATTATTGCTACCATCCATAGAAGTTAAAAAATAACAACACAATAGCCTTTAATACTAGCTCATCTCGAAGTCTAATTGGGTATCTCATGCATGTAAAGACACAATAATAATTCTATCTCCCCATAGCCCAAATATCCCAACGCTTCTCTCTTACTAGTTTAATAAAGTGGAAATTCTAACATATCCTAGGAAAAACTAGCATGTGAGAACCCTCAAGAAAGAAAAAGGTGTTGAAATAAGAAAACATTCTACTCTTTTAAATTCTCCTTAGGCTACCTCGACATGGCCTATTACTAGCATAATAAATTCTTTGTATTTAATAGAAGTGCCACAAAAGAAGGAAGAAATACAAAAATTCACTCTCCATGAAACACAATTTTTAAACCTTATTCCCTCCAAAAAAAAATTGAGAATAAAATGAACTAAAAATAAGCCCTTAGGAGGTCATATCCTAAGGTACTCATATTACAATTGTCCCACATCATGCCACCAATTACTATGATCTTTAACATATTAATATTAACAATAGTTACATTTTATCATAAACATTATTTTATTTTTGCACCAAAATATCATATACAATTATGTACATTTTATAGTATCATATGATCTTTAATATATTCTATTTTTGCACTATAATATCATACATTTTATATTGATATTTTTCAATATTAATTACCATTGGTAGTGATGTCCATCTTATAAGTCTAATATGTTTTCTTCTTTTATGGTTTAATTTGCACCCTAGTGCAATTTCCCATAACATACCCTTACTTTAGCCTTATAAAATCAATAATGTTAAATATTGTCATCACAAGCCTTTTATCCCTTTTGTACCTTATCATTTTCTGATAGTGGAGGGAATTTTGACTAGGATGCCTTTATGTTGCACAAACATTTGTGCATCGTGTGAATGCCCCTAATAGATTCTTAGGTTAGTGGACGTTGGAACATTACATTTCCTATCACCTGTGAAGTGTAATGCTCCTTGCGACTGCATACCCACCCAAAAATGGCTCTTTGTCCTCTAAACCTCCATTTTGAACCTCTAACTCCATTCCATTCAACTTTAATCTTCATTCTTGAAATTCTACCACTTCACTCTCATTCTTCCACTTCATTCTTTCTCTACCATTCTTCCATTCTCTCTACACCATTGTTCTCATAGATTTCAATCTATTGGCACTACACTCTTGCACAACCATCTTGCATCTACAAAGCTCTCATCCTTCCTCTTGGATTCTCCAAGCTTGTAGAAGTGAGGGTAACTCTTTGTTATTTCATAGCACTATCATTTATATAGTTATCATATTGTTGTCTTTTCTATCTATATATCTCATCTATTGTATTTTTATCATTTTCTACATTGTAGTCTATCTAGCAAGCCCCGAAAATTAGCCCCAACATTTTCTAATTTTCGTGTGTGTATTTTTTCATTCGTGTGGAGCTTGTGGGAGGTTGGACCTATTGTGATTTGGATATATCTTTCCTTCTACTTTTCATTTCATTTCTAGTTAATTTATCTTTCATGTAAAAGTATTCTTCTTGTTTAACTTGTTTTCTTTCTTTGAATTTCTAACATTTTGTTATTTCCTATTAAACTATCAAATTATAATATTTGGGTTGTTAGCAAGCCCTAAGTATTTTGGTCACAGAATCTAATCTTTATCCATACAAGATGTTAGTGCGTACCTAAGATGACAACCGCAATATCTTATGTCTCTCATGTTGTTTTCCTCTGTTCGAGAGCTAATTAGTCTATTTCCCAAAACCTCTATGGTCTTTTCACCTGATTCCTGAAGTCCTCCACCCTAAAGACCCAAAAAAATAGGTTATTTTTTCCTTTATTTTCCATCTCGTATTTTGACCTTTTTCATTGAGTTGACTAAGGACAATTCACTTCCTTTAGACCCTGTTTGTCTTGGGACTTGGGAGTACTGAATCCCATCCTTCACATTTCCTTAACCTTATGACTGGATTATACAGGTGTATCGAGGATAAGGCAATATAGTATGCATTTTCCTATACTCATGAAAGAGGTATCCATAATCTCTAATATATAGGATGTTGACAATGACAAGAATAGAGCATATATTCTAAATATGATCATAAATTGAATGTGGCATGACTTGATGGATGGATGTTTGAGCTTATCAAAGTGAATTCAAAGTCTTATCACTTTGGTATAGAAATTCCATTTTGGGTGAAATCACAATACTGTGTCCCACTTTTTGGCCAAGATGGACATTTATATCAGCATTTTTAATTGAATCTTCACCTTCTGAGACCTATAGTAGCTAAACCGTTAAGAATTTGAAGATGATGCAAACTATTGATTTGTGGATATTTATGTGTAGATTCTAAATATGTTTTTGTTCAAAAATTTTGAAACAAATCATGAATATCTCAACATCTCCTTTAATAACTAGTTTTAAACATTAAACAACATTTTCAGAAAGTAATGTTTATGTCATCAAACCTAACTTTTTCTATAGAAAGGATCAAATTCTAATTTTAAAATATAGATTCTTAACATCAATATCCAGGGAAAGGATATTTTTTCACAATTTTTTTGTTACATATTTTTTTTAACTAATTTTTGAGGTCGTAACTATAATTTGGACATACGTGTATGTTGTCAAACATAACTTGTGTATATATCAAAATCCAATTTGTTTTTGGTGAAACAAAGACATCAATACCTAGGGAAAGGGTATTTTTTGAAAAAAAATTACAATGGTTTACTATTTTTCTAGCTATGTAAAATGAAGAACTTGATGTCCGATACTTTCTACTTTTTGGGTGTTGCCCATGTGACATTCGAGGTGTGTCTTATCACCACCCTTTTTTTGTGAATATGTGTATTTTCATCTTAAATTAATAGGTATAGATGTTTATTCATAAAATAACATGATAAAATGAAAAAATATCAAAACTATACTTGTTGGAAAGATCATTTTGAGGGCTACAATCTCGAAAAATATAATTTCTAAATGACTTTATTTAATCCCTCAAAAGGTAAAGAAAAAGTGTTTTTTTCTAGCATTTTGAAAGATGTGAAGGAGACTCCATTGTGAGTATGATATAATACTAGAGGGGTTCTATCCAAGGTGGTTTGATCTAAGGGGATCTTACCTAACCCTCTTCAATTAAAACCCTTTATATGGAACCTCTCAAGGCTTAAATCATTAGTTTTTCTAAAAATAAGTGATTTCAGGCAAAAATCAGGATGTCCCAAAAGTGGGACACACCATTGTGGAAACACCCTTTTATCAAATGAAATTTTATAATATTCCTCCTCCACCTCTTATCTCTCTCTAAATTTCTACCTACCAAGTGCTAATTTGATAATTTCAATAATCCAAAAAGTAGAAATTGTTGTATTAGCTTGAATTGTTGATGTGTCCACTTCTTGAATCATTGACATTCTTGGGTTGTGATAAATTATGGGGATAAAAAATTATTTGTCACTTCTCAGTATTCTCAAATTTTTGACCTTATCGTAGTGGGTAAATTTGCTAGGAAATCTCTAAGTATGGGTGTGATAAAAATGAGAAATCTATAATGGATCACAAGTAAATAATGATTCTCTCACTCTTTCTTTATGGTGATGGCATTTCAAAATTCTCGAATACTACAACAACTCATCATAAAATTTATTTGGTGTTGGGTGGGTCCATTGTGGTTTCGTGCACATATCCTTCTCTCTAGCATGTGCTTTTTCTTTCCCTATTTTTTATCTTGGTGTTGGTGTTGTGCTTGCACCCAAGTTTTGTTTGCCTCCTACAAATGTTGGTGTCAAGGATGACTACAACCCTCTCCCTAATTCCTCTACTATCACTCTTAATGGTGTGACAAAGCTTTTTGTTGTTGGATGGTGAAGCTTGTAAAATGTTGCATGTGTTGGGGTTGGAGGTAGTGCTACTCACCATTTGAAGGAGAAAATTTGTTCCATCTCATGTGCTAAATCCTCCTTAGTGATGGTTTCTGGCCAGGATGTGGTAAAAAAATAAGGACTTTATCAATGTAGGGGTCTGGTGTGTATATTTTTCAATATTTGACCTTCTCTATCAGGCCTTCTTAATTGGGTGCTATATTCTCGAAGACCTCTTGTGTTGGGTAAGATTGAGCTCTTCCCCTATGTTGAAGGTTTTTTATTGCTTATTTTGCCTCGTTTTAGGATAGACATTTGGTGTTGTATGTTAAGTTGTGGTCTTTGGGTTAGAACTCTCTCTCCATAAAATTCTTGGTCAACTTCATTTAACCCTCTTACTAAGTCTCTCAATGTGTGTTTGTTGTGGGTTAGACTTTTGAATCTCCCCCTCCATTTTTGGGAGGTTTATTGTTACGAGGCCATAGGAAACTCTAGTGGTCACTTCTTGAAAGTTGACAATTCCACTTCCTGCATGGGGCACTCTACTTTTGATTTCATTTTGATGGACATTAACATATCCAAGCCACTTGATGGGGATTTTTTTTTGATGGTTGGGGAAAGGCCTTGGTCTCAAAATCTTGATTATGAGGGTCTCCCTTTCAAATGCAGATGTTGCCTCTCCATCAGTCACCTGGTTACAATTTATCCTCTCTCTCAATTTAAATAAATTTCTACATGGTGGAAGAACACTAATGAAGATAACTTGAATATCCATGCCCCTAATTCTCTAATAGTTCTCTCCTCTCATGATGATGATGCTTCCTTAGCTTCTAAGGAACCTCCTACTCATGTGATGAAAGGTCACCTTTTGCCTCGTTGTTCTATAGCTCTTTATTTGCCTTATAATATATAATTTGTGGAGGAATAACCCTACTTCCCTTGCTCTAAGAATCTATGGTCACCCTATGGGAAATATTTTTTAAATCCTTCATCTTGTTTAATATATGTTTCTCAAACGATTGCTAGATCTCTAGCCAGATCTTCCATGTGATCAACCATTTTTTAACTCCTCTTTCCTTTTGTAAAATATGATCAAACCCTTAGGCTGTAAATATCATGGCTCTGATACCATTTTAATGTCCCTTTCTGGAAATAATATCAGATTTTTTCAATTAGATAATATTTCACAAAGATTGTTCAATTCGCAAAAACAGTGGAAATCGGGTATGAAATAAACTTCATCAAATTGTGCAAATATAACTCAAGAAAGTATGAAACTATCATATAGTATTGTATTAATGTTATTATCATGAAAATTACATCATATATCTATCACCAACAACAAATAATAGTGAATGATAGTTGCAGAAAAATATAATGGAAAATCCTAAATCTGGAAGAAAATACATGCACCAAACTAAAAAGAAGCTCTCAACACACACAAAACTGAAATATACTATTATGAGCATCAATTTATATGATGTATAAAATTACATATACTGATATTTTTTGCAACCTACAACCAAACCAAAATTTGAAACCACAACACACTTCTACACTAGTAAACCCCTACAAACAACAAGAATCAATGCACTAAATTGAATCTTTCCAGCATAATGGTAAACTCTGTATTAGATTTCACATGGAATAACCTAAGAATCCCATCCTTAGCCTTCCTATAAACCTGAAAACTTCCATTCTTGGGTCTTCTTCTCCACAAATTGAACAGCCTCTGAAGAATAGCAAAACAACATTAGCCAAATCAATGAATGCATTGAAATTCCCATTTTTTTCTTTAAATGCAAACCACATGAAAATGGTAAGTTGGTCACCTAGAATACATGCCAAAATGGAAGGAATATTGCATGTCATTATTTTTAGCTCCTTTCCCAATTGACCTCCATGAAATTATCCATTTCCCAAAAGGATTTTCTTTTATAACAATTATTGTCATAAACAATTAAATCTGCTTTTTTAGCTAAAACATGCTCCAAAAAAAATCATGCCCATGTATGGGTGATAAATAATTAAAATACCCATTTGATGATTAAATATTATTTTTATTTAATCCAATCATCAAAAAGGATATTAATTCCCCATTCAACCAAAAGTCCTTATTTACTATATTTGGACAATTAGACTTACTATAAATAGTAAGTGCTAATTTTTGAAAGTGGACATGACATATATCTTATCTTATCTTATGTCATTTACTTCTTGTATCCTAGATAATTTAATATTTTTTATTTCATGGCATAGGATTAAGGCACTTGTCATGATCTTGTCTAATCCTATATCTCACCTTGGCTATATAACCAAGGGGTTGACATTTTTTAATCAAATAATTTTAATTTATCATTTGCATCCTTTGATACAATAGCATTTTTCTTTCACAACTGATCTCTCTTATACTTTCATAGAAGTTCCTATATCTTGGGTGGCTATAATCTTCAACCAAATATTTCATGGTACAGCGCATTCTATACCAATTTTTACATGGTATCAAAGCTTATGGGATTGATTCTTGTTAGTTTTAATTGAGAGATCTAGGTTAAAAATCTTGGTAGATCTTGAAAAATTGAGTATGCTCTTCTCTTGCATCGAATGATGATCTAGAGAATCAAAAAATCTAAAAATAAATACTAGATTTGGGGGTTTTCTCCTTATGGATTTGTATTGTAGGTTCATTTCATAGTTTTTGGTGCATATTTCAGCCCACTATTAAGTTAAGAGGCTCTAATAAAGTCTATGTTTTTCCTCTTTTTTTCCAAATCAAGCATCTAAGTCCAAATCTATAAGAATTAGAAGTTGGGAGGTGGTTTCTAAATCCAAATTGTAACTACAAATTTGGAGTATAATGGGTCAAAACAGAGCCTTCCATCACGTCTAGAAGGCCCAAGAACCTTAATATTGATTATAAAATCATCAAAATTGCACACTTTTCACAAATCCCTCAAATAATTCTTGCTCCATCCATTGGTCATTTGCACGATAATATAATCATCATAATTGCAATCACTAGCGTAAGTCAACTATGTAAGTTGGTATAGTGAAAAAAAGTTTTTATTTAATTTTTTATTTTAAAATTAAAATATGTATTCGAAGGTAGGAAAGGTACACCTATGTATGTTTGCATAGAGTACCACCTACACAATGTAGAGTACCCACAATACCTTCCTGTGGTGAAGGGTTTCCATGAGGCGTAGGCCCCACCTACCACCTGCCAAGAAATGACCCACCAAATCCCCACCATCAAAATTTAAAACACTAACAATGGCATTTCAAGGAATAATCCCATAGACCGCACACTGAAGTTTGGAGAATATTTTGACATTTGCAAAAGATTCCCATCCAACATATGCCAAAAAAATTGGCTTGGAATATTTGAAGAACATTTCATTGACATAGGAGAACTTTTGTCAACTGGTTTGTTGAAAATAACATTCTAGATACTAACTTCAATAGGTCGACTCTCTATTTGGGCCCTCCTTCACCATTGGAGTTTTTTTGTTTTGCACTCCAACTTCGTGAGCCCATCCATAACTTAGACATCCAACCTCCTTTATTTTGTGTAATTTTTTTTATTTGAGGTACAACTTCACGCTCTTTACAGTGGTGCAATCAATGTTTGATTTTAGTGCTTAGTTTTTCTAGAAATTGTATATTCTCGTAGGTGTTTCTAAACCAATCTCATTTTTAGAACTTCTAGGGTTCTATTTTCTCTCCTACAGTAACATTTTTTAGTGCACTTTTTTAAAGTTCATAATTTTTGCATAATTTGTATTGGCATGATCAGAATGATCTTATTTTGTGTAAAATCATACTTTGAGTTTGTGGCCAAATTTGGCATCTATAAGCACTAATATCAAGTACACTTCACTGTTGTTGGAAAGTGGCACCTATAATTGCACTAAGAATAAAGTTTCATATCATATATTATTGGGGGATTCTTGATTAAGTAATTTTGGGGGGTAATATTGGGGTTGTTGATTGCTTTCTTTTATTTCTTATGTGTTCTTGTAAATGAAAAATCTCAAATTGAACTCCTAACTCCATATAATTATTCTTCATGAAAAAATTAGTATGGAATTCTCATGAGAAAGGGTTATCTAGGCCATTTAAAAGAAACCATTCCAAAACATACTAATGCTAAAGAATTGGCAAGATGGGAGATCTATCATGAGAAAACACTTAGATGCATATGTTCATTAATCTCTTTTGATTTACAATTTTGTATTGAATCATACAAAATACCTAAGGAGGCTTGGGAGACTTTTGAAAAAATGTATGGTAAAACTGATAGGATTAGGGATATCATATTGATAATAATTTGATGAATCTTTATCCTAAATGTTTTTACCACATCCAAGACTACATCTCCGAGATTAAGAAACTAAGAACACATGTTTAAAATATTGCAATATTGATAAGGTACAAAAAGAATCAGGGAACATTGAAAAGAATAAAAAGAAGAAAAAAACAAGATACATAAATAATTTGAATGCTCTCCCTCTCAAGGGGAATAATCTAGGAAAGAGAAGCCTAAATATGTAGATTGCAAGAAAATAGGGCATGATGAACATCAATTTTATTCAAAACACATTTATGATTTGAAGCATCTTCTTGAGAAGAATCAAATCAATTTTCCTTCAAAAAATTCAAGAGGTTCATCTTCTTCTTCATCAAAGTATGAGATCCATAAGGGGTAAGAACTTGTAGTTTTAGATTCCCGATCACAAAGGTGGATACTTGATTCAGGAGCTTCACATCATATGGCTTCATCAAAGAGTATGTTCTCTTTATTTGAGTATTTTTCATCACTACACATCTTGATGACTAACAACACATATATGAGTGTTTGTGGGAATGGATCTATTGATATGGATGATGGATAATTTAATGATTTTATTTGTGTGCCTTCATTGTTAACCAATATACTTTCTATCTATCATATCACACATGGTGGAGCAAGAAAGAGTGTTGATTTCACAAAACAAATTGTCATAATATTTGATTTGCATAACGGAGACTTAGTTTTAGTTGGGGAGGTTTATCATCAATCCTGGGTCTACACCTTCACATATTTTTCTCCTATTATTCATTTGACTAATATACACACTATATAATCTAGTGTGGATGATTTTGAGGAGATTCAATATGGTCATTTGAATCTTTTTATTCTTTCATCTACTAAGGATCTAGATACATGTGTTGATATTTCATCTCCTTAATCTATTATTGTGTTTGATGATGCATGTATTCCTACAGTTGTGGCTTCTTGTGATTTAGTGTATTAGGTCATGCATTATTTTCCAAATATGGCTACTTTGGATGGAAATTTAAGGTTTTCTTGTAGAGTCCCACATTTTAGATTTAGGAGACACCATTTATTGCATTCATATTCTCTTTGATAGAGATGATTCTTATTTAGTTGTTGTGAGAGAACACTTTGACCCTCTTTTTCATTCTCTACATGATCATTCTTCATAGTTTGACATGAGTGTGGATAAATTTGAGCAGCATTTGGAGGAGGTATGGTGGTGTGAATAAGGTGTTTTACTTAACTAGTTCATCTAGTAGGTTCTATTCACATGTTAAGTTTACTTAGATCCTAGGAATCTTTCTAGGAGTCTTAACTGGCATTAGATCTTATCTATCTTATGTCATTTACTTATTGTGTCCTAAGTAATTTAATATTTTTTTGTCTCATGACAATATAGGATTAAGACACTTGTCATGATCTTGTCTAATCCTATGTCTCACCTTGGCTATATAACCAAAGGGTTCTTATTTGTGAATCAAATAATTGTAATCTATCATTGTAGCCTTTGATGAAATAGCATTATTCTCTCATATCTTATCTCTCTTGTACTTTCATAGAAGTTCCTAGATCTTGGGTGGCTATAATATTCAACTAAATATTGCATGGTGTAGAGCATTCTATACCAAATATTACAATGGAAAATGCTATATCCCATTAAGGAAATTAATGGGGAGGGTTTTTCACAATGGAAAATGATGTGAATTCTATGTGTTATCAAGGCTAATTTGGAGAGTCTTGGTTTTTTGTTTAATTTTTATGTTTTAGGTATTTATTTTACATTCTTGAGGAGCATGATGCTAATATTCATGCAAGTGTCTAAAGCTCAAGAATGGGGATAGTTTAAAATATTAGTACTAGGATAATATATAAGGTAAATTTTATGGGTAGTGTGCATTATATGAATCTTAGTATTAGAGAATCCATCCTAGGCACTGAGTGATCCATAGGAAATGTATCAAAATCATTCTAAAAAACAAGATGTAATCACCTACCCCCAATGTAGAATAACATACAAAATATGTGATTGGACTAGAGAGTATCACATGAAATTAATTTCTAAAAAATAGAGGGATAGGGTAAGTGAGGCTATTGGTGGAAAGAGACATGTTGGTGGTGTAGCAAGTCTTGTATTAACCAAATAATATACCAAAAATTGAGTATTGAGGGAAAGGGCGAGATGAGTTATGGTGCAGTAGATATATTGAAACCTATGTGGGAAATATACCAATATTCCTCCAATATTGTTAAGTAGGGTTTTCATGCTAGAGAGGATGGATTGATGGCTCAAGGAAGTATAAGAATCATAAAAAAAAAAATGGTAGAGGGTTGAAAATTTTCTCATGGATTGGGATGGATGGAGGGAGATGAGGACCTAAAAAATAACAGATTTCATTTATTACACATTCCACCTATAAGCATGTTTTCACCATGGTAGTTGTATAAGGTGCCAAAAAAAATTATTTACACCCAATGATGTATTTTCTCTTTCCTATTATGATTTTTCAACCTTTTTGATCATTTTAAATTGTTAAAAAATATATTGAGATATTCCTCAAATTAAGTATAATTTATGTTATTCAAGATCTTAACTATGACTAGATCCATATTTAGCAATGATGACATATGGTCCTAGCTAATTGGATTCAAATTTTCCTTTCTTGTCTTGATCCTAAAGGTTACTTTTATTTTACTTACGAAAAATCTCACTAATCTCAAATCCACAAGATTTGATTTGCCTGGTCTAGTTATGACAGAGGAAATTTTGATAGGACTATAAATGATTGGGGGCATTAAGACATTATTCATCAAGGAGCTATAGTTCATGTAGTCATGTAACTCTATACTCCTCGTCATCAATAATGATATTCAATGAAATGTATAAGATGATATATCAATATCAATTGACAAGATGGATTTGAATTTAATGACTAGGGAATATAGAGTCACACTAGTGAATGTGCAAATACTAGTGTGATAGGCCCATAGGGAAATATTGAGTTGGAAGTATCAATCACCACCAAATTATAGTATTCTTAAGGATTTTGAGAAATTTATTATTCAATTCCTCCATTTGACTATTAATTTTAGGATAATAGGGAGTAGGCCAATGATTTAGGATATGGAAACATTTGTAGAGACTTCAGATTTCTTCATTTTTGAAGCATTTACCATTGTCGGTGATAATAATAATAAGGATATAATATAAAAATGATGTATTGGAGGATGAATCTAGATATTTTTTGGCCAATGGTGTAGGTAAATGGAATAGCTTCAAACCACTTAGTAAAATATTTAATGGTAGTAATGAAAAACTTACAAACATTAGATGAGGAGGGGTGAATCTTGTCAACAAGATTGATACCCCATTATGAGAAGGGCTAAGGAGTAGTGATAAGTTGCAATTACTATGGTGTATGAATTAAGTTTCCATGATACTAACTTACCAAAAACGTTTTTCACATATTGGCATGTATCATATTCCATGATGGGCCTATAATATCCTATTCTCAAGAGCTTCTCATCTAGGACCATGCCACTAGTGTGGGAATGATAAATATTGTCATGAACCTCTTTGAGTGTGAGAAAATCCTCTTTCAAGTTTATGAATCATAGTAGGTTAAAATAAAAGCTCCTTTGATACAGTGTGTCACTAAGGATTGTGAAGTAGGATGAGAATATGATAAAGGTTTTGGATTGAATGTGTGATAGATTAGGTGGTAGGATTGGTCATGAACGTAAGTGTAAATATCATGGTACCAAGAGGAATTAGAACCAAAAAGCTTAAATAAAATCTCAGATCTAGGGATATAATATAGGGGAATGAATAGGTTTTTAACCAAGAATTCATCATGGTGTCTATCGTGTAACATGTCTAGGAGGGGCCCAATAGTGGAAATGCTATTTTTTTTCCTTGTTGTTGAGGTGGGGTACAAATTCAAGTAGGATAGATGTGAAGTATTCCTTAAATTTTTTGACCATATATTTATAGGGACTCAATTTTTCATCCTTTGTTTGATACTCATTTTTAACCTATTTGATAATAAGTTGAGAATCTTTGTAGACCATGAGATGTTGGATGTTCCACTAGATTTTTATTTGAATGTCCTAGATAAATGCCTCATATTCTTTATGTGAGACTAGTTGCAATGTAGTTGATCTTGGGATCGACATATGTACCCAAATTCCCTTCTTGTGTTTCATCAACCAAAACTAATAATGTATCCTAGGTACCATCGTAGAGATACTAAGGGAATACTAAGCTCCTCATCTATAAACACCTAAGAGAGGTTTTTATTGATGTAAATGCTATTTTTTCTTTCTCTTTTTATATTTGATCGCCTCAAAGATGTTTTCACTATAGGAATTTGATTCTTTATTTTTTGTTTTTTAATCAAAAAGTGCCTTATGAAGGGCCTAAAGAGTAATTTTAGATCAAGTTGTATCACAAGTTATTTTTTGGAAGATGCATTTTCTAGCTAGACCACTTGACAAACAACCTACATATCAAGTCATGAAAAAATGATTTATTTAAGTCAATAAGATCAAACAAATAATTTTATGTTCTTTCCTCACTTTCAAGGTGGTGGAATGACACAAGGAGTCATTTTTTATAATACTATGAAATATATAACATTTTGCATCAAGGTTGACATCAAAATAATTATGATCATCAATCAATATGTAATAGTTAAGTACCATTAATTGACTATGGCTTAATCATTTTGGAATGTTTTAGGAGACATGATAGCTTGTTGATCCCAAGAGATGAGTTCATGGTGAATGAAGGGAAAGTTGATGATTCAAAATGATGTTTCATGAAAAAAATGATGAGATCATTGAAGGTGTTATTGATTATCTATTCTTTGATATGTTCAAAAATGAGAAAAGGTTCTCCTATAGTCATAGGGGTGTCAATGATATCGTAGGATTCCTCATCAAGTGACATGTATCCTATTCCATGAGTGTATGGTTTACTTGGATGATAATGGGATCAATAATACCTTTCTTATGTAGTAATGTTCCTTTTCCATTGTATCCCAATCTATTACATGTGTGAAGAGCTATCAAAGAGGTTTCCTTAAAAATTATGGTGCATATTATTCATCCTTATAGATCTAAGAACTAATATCACCTACAATAATTTTTTTCAAGAACCCATGCTAAGAAAATTTCATGAAACCATACAAAAGAAAATTAGTTATTTTCTTGACTTGATGTTGAGGTTTCTCATGCGAGCATGGAGAAAGAGGGAGCTTGCCTACATGGAAGGTATTGTGAAGATCGTACTCCTCATAACCTATGTTAATGATCTTGACTTATATTTTGGGATAAATATTGAAGGATAACGAAGAGGGAAAAGTGGCAAGGTCAACATGTCAGTTCTAGGATAATGATGGGATCTATGATAGGGGAATTTCAATATTTTATACTACTAAAAGAGGTGATGGTTAGTGGACATCTTAATTTCTATGCCTTCATGGGGAAATTTTAAGGACTAATGGTAAGTGAAGGGAATGACCTACATGGTGTGGATTCATGGTTGATTGAGGAGGATTTTGTAAGTTAAATAAATATCTATAATATGGCACATTATTTGTAGTTGCATGGGACCAACCAAAATAGGAAGCCATATGATACCTTCTAACTCTCATTCTACATTATCATGTGATTTTATTGTGATGTTTTTAGGTTCCAATGCAACTTCGAAGTATCTAAATTATTTTATTAACTTATATCTACAAGGATTAAATTTAGACCCTTGATCAATTAGGAATAATTTTACTTTGCATTTATTGATGATGAATTTAATATGAAAAGATTTATTATTTGAAGGGTTTATGGAAAACATATAATGTTGGCTAAATGTGAGTTGTTAGGAGTTAACTAATGATCCCATGAGGGCTTGGAATTGGTTACGGTTGATACCATTGGAAACCTATGACTCTTGTAAGGCATGTTCCAATATTTCCCTATGAAAATTATATATTTTGAGTAGCTCCAAGATGGGTATCTAAGATTTATTTTTCCCAAGATGCTCTAGGGAATTGTATTCGATAGCTTGTGTATGGGATGTGGAGGCCTCTTGGATGATAATTTAGCCATGCCTAGTGCTGAATTATTCAATATGGCTAATGATAGACTCACATGAGGTGGATGATTTCTTGGAATTGATATTATGGGTATGATTATTATGGCATGAACCTCAGTTGTACACTTAGGGTTGGTTTTGTTTGTGTTTGGGAAGTGGGATTTGATACATACCTAATTTCTTGTTATGTGAGGAGTATGAATATCCTTATACTTTAATATTGTGCCATAGTTGATGATATTTTAGATATAATTCTTTAGATCCACAAATTTTGAGGTAGTATGACTCTTAATATGAAGTTATTCATAATATTTATTGTTATCATACCATGTGAGTTTTGGTTGATTCTCATAAATATATTTTTAGAAATTTACCCATTCATTTAGATTTTTTTTGTTAAATATCCCCTCCATGGGTTTTTATAGGAAGTTATGTTGATGTTCTATATCCGAGGGAGGCTTTTTTTATCACTATGGAATAGAAATATTTGTGGGTTTTTGGATAGCCTACATGTTATGATTTTCTTGTTGTTGTGGGTGATGAGTTTTTTTCATGTTCTTGCAATCAATTACCTCATCACTAAACACCTTTTCATTTTTATCCTCAAATCATATTTTCTTAGAGGTTTGTTTTTCCTTGTCTTTATATTTATTGTAGATTTTTACCAAACCTTTGACAATGAAACATTTTTTAGTGGAAACCCTTTTTCAATTGTCTTATCAAATGTTAAGATATTAAAAACATATAAATGAAAGGCAATATTTGGATTAATATTAATTATGAAGATAGTGATAAGTTTTTTCTCAAGGATGTGCCAAGGGAAATAACTTGCAAGGCTTCTCCACCATTATAGGAAGGTCAAAAAGCTATCTCTGCTACATTATTGTGCATTACATAGATCAATAATTATGAGATTATTCTCAACATTGAAGGAGAGGTGTGTAATAAGCTCCTTCAACAAGGTTTCAAATGATGTTCTAGATCCAATAGATAAATGCATAAACCATTCTTTGGCTTGTCCTATTGTTAGCCCCATATTTAAAAGTGTCAATTTTAAAACTTTTCACCCCATAATTCATATGTTGAGTTTTTATTGTCACATCAGCTCCAATTTTCCTCAAGTTTCAAGTGCCTTGCAAATTTTAAGGAAGATCTCCATCATTTATATGAGGGATTTGTGCAATGCAAACAGTTATGTAATACACACAATTCATAAAATTAATTAAATTTAAAAATATGGTGAAAATCAATTTTATGGGAATGTTCCTAGTAGAATTCTACCTAATGTGGAAAGTTTTCAGGCTAAAACATCTTCGGATTTGGGAGATTTTAAAACCAATTTTTCGCAAGGTGGTTTACAAAAATAATTAAATATGGAGTTTTGTAGTAGCTGGAGAAATTTTATTTGGTAGGGAGGTTTGTAGCATCATGTAGAGAAGGGGGATCCATCAACCTCAAAACTCAAATTTAGAGGAGAGTCCCAAGCAATGGACTACCCTAAACTACCTCAAGTTTGCTAGACAAATTGAAAAGAACAAGTTATTGAGGCTGAAAAGGAAGGGAACACAGTGTACCACCTTCCTTCTACTAAAACCAAGAGTTTACAGGGTTATAAGAGATGGCTTCAATCGTTTGATCTGCTACCCAAAAAGCTCACTATCTAAGGATGGCAATGTGGATCTCACACTCCAGCATGGTATGTTGGTGTCTCAAGGATGTATTGGCATTTTGTATGTTTAGAGGTCTAGAGAATAGACAAAAACACAAGAAACCTACTTAACTATCTGACTATTTGAGTTTTATGTTTTAACATAATGTGGAAAAAGAACTAAAACTACAATTACAACAAAAGGAATACTAGAAATAAGCTATACAAGAAATGACGAGAAAAGAGTAGGAAGAGATACCTTTCTACCCAAGAGTTGATTCTTCAAGTAGCTCCACTCGAGCACCTACACACAGAGAAATGACAAAAATTTTGGGTTGTGCTCAAGGTTTGCCTCAGTCAAAACCTTATTTTGGTGTTCCCACCTCCACGAATAGCCAGATAGCCACAAATTGTAGAAAGCATATGTGTCAGTGTGGATTTGAGGTAAAGTAGAAAGAGATTGAAGAGAATATACCTTAACCATCAAGGAGGTGGATCTTTGATGTGGCACACCTGGGCATGCAAGAGGTAGCTCTATAGTTTCTTGATCTCATACAAAAACCTTGATGTGAAAGAGATAGAGATGGATCCATAAGTACTCAATCCTAAAAAATTGTCTCCACGGGTTCTTAATCCCACATAAGTTTGACTAATGTTTTACAGGTTCTCAATCTTACAAAGGGAGCACCACGGGTTCTCAATCTTGTAGGGCTTGACATGAAAGGACTCTATAGGTGTTCAATCCTAAAGAGTTTGATGTGAAAGGTCCTTATAGGTTCTCAGTCCTACAAGGAAATCTTCACAAGGTGGTTAGTCCTATTAGGCAAGCTTGATGGTAAAAGGGGCTTTACAAGTTCTTGATCATGCAAAATAACATATTAAGCTATAGAAAAAAGATCGAAAAAAATAAAACATGTTAGACAAAAAAATCCAAACAGGCAAACACATCTTAGAGCAAGCAATTGAAGGAGGAATTTTCAAAGGGATCCCTTTGGGAACCCTTCAAAACACCAAATTATTTTGTCATCAAGGAATCCTTTTGAAAAAATTCTTTTGCCAAGGAATCTAGTGAAAAGAATGCTCCGTTTGAAAGGAAAATTTTGAGACTTCTTCATCAAAAAAAGTACTCCCTTTTTGTAGGAAAATTTTTTAGATTATTTCGCTACAAATTCTATAAGAAAAATTTCACTAAGGGGTCCTTTTTGAAGAACGCATTTTTAAAAAATGGAAAAAAAAAATTGAAGGGATTCATTGGCCACCCAATTCACCTTATTTAAAATCAAAGAAGTATGGAAGCCCCCCTTAGGGTGGTGTATGTGAAGCAAAGAGGCACATGGCATCCTAAGGAGAGAAAGGAGAGCCAAAGATGTTGTGGACCATGATACATTGCAAGATGTAATCATGGAATGTTGTCATGCATGCGAGGGATAACACATAAGAATCAAAACATCAATAATAAAATAGAGAGAAACAAATAAAGACAAAGAAAATGAGAGACAAGTAGAAATCAAGAAATCAAGAGACAAAAGGATCTAGGAGTTCGGAGTTGAATCTATTCATCTATGAAAATTTACATAGTATAATGTATGACCAAGCGATCATCAATCTCTAAAGTTCCCAGATCATGAAGAAGAGCACATGAAGATAAAATACAAATTAAAAAAATGGGTCAACATGGAAGGGGGCCTAAATTCCCCCAACGCTTTGCATTTTCCCCAATTATCAAAAATAAAAGCTACAACATATAGAAGAATGATGAAACGAATAGAGGAAGTGTATGAAACATTTCCACACTTGTATCCAAGTACCTACAAGAGTAGTAAGGTTCCTTTAGGAAGGATCACAAACACTTAAATGCAAGCATGGGGGGAATACAACACACACATAAATCTAATTTGTAGATAAATAAGAGGTACCACCCTACTCATTGACCATTAGGTCATCCTTCTCCCAATATAGATCATTATATGGGGAGGGAGGATGATCTTTCAAGGGTGGGATAGTGAGGGGAGTACCCTCTAAGTATCCTACTACAAGGGCCAAGGAAGAAGGACCCCCAAGGTCTTATTTGTTGAGCTCTTGTGAGGTAAGGGTCATCAATTTTGCAAAGATTGAAGACAAAGTCGGGACATCATCCAACAATTTAAACATGCACTTCATTAGAGTATCATGCATTAATTGGGTGGGAGAAGAAGGAGGTGCCCAAGATCCACTACTGACCTCATCGAGAGAGGTAGTGACAAACTGAAGAGATGCAAGGGCCACCTCCATCATGAGGATGACAAAAGCCAGAGTAGGGCTAGCTCTCAAAGAAGGTGATCCCTTCTTTCAACCACCACTCAAGGTGAGGTCATACTTTATCTTATGCTTCAACAAAGGATGTTGGATCCCCATAGAAGAAGTAGAGATGAGGGAGGGAGAAGATAAATTCATGACAAACACCACTATTGTGTTCAACATATCTATGGGTTGGGGAGAGGGAGGGACATTTGGAAAGGAAATCAAAAGAGGAGGTTCTATAAAAGGAGTGATGAACACCTGCACCCTTTTAGGGCGAGTGTGATTAGGTCCCACTAGGGGAGTCGAAATCAAAATGTAGGTGATTGGAACTAAGGTAGAAGGAGCATTAGGAGGAGACATAGTAGAAGATGCAGAAATAAGAGCTACAAGGTACCCCTTCATCTTCTACAAGGCAACTTGTTTTGTGACCAAATCTTTACTTCATCTCTTGCACTCGTGTGTAAGTCGTTTATGTTGTCTCTAGGCACTAGAATTTTTAGCTTGAGAAGAGATGAGAGGTGTTGGCAGATGGTCAACACTCCCCTCAGGATTTGTGACATGGACTAGCCGCCTCTCATGGATCCGTTAACTCTGGTAGTTGTATCGGGCGTTAAAAGGTTGATCTTTTGGTGCAATGACAACTATGGGCCAACAATTGGTATCAAAGCCAAAGGTGTTGGGTTCAAATCCCCTCGGGTAAGGCTGAGGGGGATTTTTTTGTAGATGGTCAGCACTCCCCTTGGGATTCATGACATGGACTAACCGCCTCTCGTGGATCCATTAACTTTGGCAGTTGTATCGGGCATTAACAAGTTGATATTTTTGTGCAACAACTATGGGCCAACAAGAGGTTCCTATTCTTCTAAGGGAGCATCCTCCACAACCCTTTTCAGTGGAATGACAGCCTCCTAGATAGAAGCAGGAGCAGGGAGTGTAGGATAAAAAATAGCAGTAAGTGGAGAAGCAAACATGAGTGCCTCGACAATAGGCCTCTTCCCATTTGTTGCCATAGGGGTGGGGGGAAGAATGCTAGGAGGCTACGGAGGCTGAGACATAGGAGCAACTCTATGAGGACCCTTCCCCTTATCGTAAAAAGGTTCTAGGAATCATGGGTAAGACAGGAAGTTCAAACACTTGACTATTAGCTTTTCACCAAGTGAGCAAACACTTGATGCTTAGCTTTTCACCAAGCGGGCAACATCGGGATCTCCATGAAAGGAATGGAACAAGAGCCAAGGATGTTGCAATGAGGTGAGAAATAGAAGTATATGGAGCAAAAGACGTAGAGGAGGAAGGCCCTTGGTCACGAGCAAGCTTCCTCTTACCCTCTTTCTAGGAGGAGGCAGCTTGTTGCTACACAATCATAGAGCCTTTGACGAAGATAGCATAGGGAGATACTAGATAGGTCACTTTTCGCGTCGTTCCCCCAGTATTATACTTGACATAAGCATGATATAAAAAATCTATCCTCGGAGGGAGAGGTCTAACTAGAGTAGGCCAAAAGTGGTCTAATAAGAAGCGCCCACATGACACCAGTGGTTTGTATTTGATTTCATGCACGACATGCACAAAGACCTCATGAGAGAACTCAAGACATTTTTGAATAACCGAAGCAATGCCATTCATGGAAACCAACCACAGAATTCCCAGTTTCACTCTAAATAGGTTTGACTTCAAAATTATGACAAAAGAGGTATCCACAACCTTGGGCCCTACCAAGACCGAAAGAGTAATAGAACTAATAGGAGGGACCGAGAGTCCATCATGTGTGCATATAGGAGGGATTGACTCAAGAAAAGGATAAGAAATTTGTGAAAATAATGCTTGATAATGAGCTATAAAATCAGTTATCTTTTCATGTCCTCCTTGCTTGCATCAAACGAGATCTGAGAAGGTCATCTTCGGCCCAATGTTTGTCTAGAATTGTATAATAAATTGATTTACTAGTTTATCAAACAAGAATATAGAATTTTCAGGCAAGGAATAGTACCACTCAAGGGTTGTATCCTTAAGAGACCTTGGGAACAATCTATCCATTAAGGCATCATGGTGGAAGAAATCAGTGCACATGGAATTGAATGCTAAGACGTGTGTTTGAGGATCTCCCTTACCACTGTATTTTTCAAACTTTAGAATCTCCATCCCCTAAGGGATGGGAGTATTTAGAATTTTTATTGACAAAGGGTTGTGGAAAAATATGGGTTGAAAGGTGGCTTGGGACAAGCTCACTAATTGGTTTTGCATTTGACCCATGTTCTGCAACAAGGATTTTAAAACCAAGTCAGATGATGAAATAGGACCAGTGGAATGGCCACCATAACCACCAAAGCCACTAGCCCCCATTCCAACAAAGAACCCACTACCTAAGCCAGTATTGACCCCAAGATTACCACTAGGAGCATTAGGAGTAGCAGAATTGAATCCCAAAGGTACCTTATTTACATTAATGACAGGGTAAAATTGAGGACCAGAGATAGTATCAACAGAAGGGCCTATCTTGACCATGTTTATCGATACCCTGGGCATCGAGACTTTTATTTGTCTTTCAATGATCTTGGGCCCAGGACCTCGGGCAATGACTGATCTAGGATTGTATGACAAGACATGATTTTCCATTATGTTGGCAAGGCCCCAAAGAAATTATAGACCTACTCAGTCCTTATCTAACATAATTCTCAACTCATTAACAACCCTAGTGGCCCTATCCATGATCCTTTCTCTCCCTAAATATTTCCTGAATTCCAAAAGCCTTATATGAGAGCATCATCTTCCTCCATAGATGAGGTTGTAGGATAAATAGGAGGGGTAGGAACACAGGTGGTTTCCCGAAAGAAACTTGTATATGTTCCTGAAACTATTTCCTTAAAAGTGAGATTGGTAGTGACCTTATGAGGATCCATCTCTATATGTCATAAACTCCTCCTAACGACAGGTCCAAAGTGTTTCAAGGTGTATGCCCTTGGTCTCATTGTGTTGTGTAGTGTAGTGCTTGGGTTTGTGATATGGCTTAGTTGCCTCTCGTGGATTCATTCTCTGGCAGTTGTATCGGGCATTAACAGGTTGATATTTTGGTACAATGACAACCATATGTGCAACAATTGGTATTAGAGCCTAGCTCACAAATTCAAACCCCTCTCTTGTGTTGGGGGAGATATTGTTACAAGGTGTGTGCCCGTGTTCTCCTTATGTTATGCAGTGCAACACTTGGTTTTGTGGCATGGCTTAACTACCTCTGATGGATTCATTAACTCTAGTAGTTGTATCTGGAATTAAAAAGTTGATCTTTTGGTGTAATGGAAATTGTCTTTACAACAAAGAGGTCGTAGACTGAGTTGTAATGCTCACAAATTTCCTCAATGTGCAGGTTTGCAACACACCTTCGACATGAGAGAAGGGTCCTCAACACAAGGGAATGGATTCAAGGAGTTCACATTGGGTTCATCAAAATGTGGAGAAGGGATATTTGTCACCCCCAAGACTCTAGGTCATAGGAGAGTTCCAAGCAACAGACTGCCCTAAACTACCTCGGGTTTGCTAAACAGATTGAAAAGAACAAGGTATTGAGGCTAAAAATAAAGGACAAATAGTGTTCCATCTTTCTTTTACAACGGTTGTTTAAAGGGTTAGAAGAGTTGGCTTCAAAGGTTCATTATGCTACCCAAATAGCTCACTATTTGAGGATGAAAACATGGATCTTAGACTCTAACATGGTGTGTTGGCATCTTGTACAAATAGAGGTCCAGAGAACAAACAAAAATACAAGAAACCTACTTAACTATTCGACTATTTAAGTTTTATGTTTTAATAGAATGTATAAAAATCACTAAAACTACAAGTACAACAAAAGGAATACTAGAAACAAGCTATATGAGAAATGATGAGAAAAGAGTGGGAAAAGATACCTTTCTACCCACGAGTTGATTCTTCAAGTAGAAAGAATAAGTCAATTCAAATCATTGTCAAATATTTCATTGACAATTTTATGAAAGTTAATACTTATGATCAAAATGGGAAATCTTATATAAGTTGTTAACTCCTCAAAG